>KK122252.1:268158-312854 GCA_000611955.2 Stegodyphus mimosarum
TATAATTAAAATTATATATAATTAAAACTTAATATAAAATATTACAATGAAATAAGCAATATCCCTTGATACAAATGTTAATTATCCTAATAAAGTAAATAAACAATTTACCGTTGCAAAAAGAAACGACATTTTAATTTCTTAAACTTTTCAGTCCCTTAAAAACAGATAAAATACGATGAAAAATTTTCGCCAAACCGAAATTTTTAAAAGAATAAAACTATTCGAAATAATGCAATTTCATCAAAAAACTATCAACAACAATAAGAAAGGAAAATTGTTGCCAAAACTACATTTTAAAATATCTGAGATGTGAGAAGTGTATTCGGAAGCTTCATTTAAAAAATTTTAAAAAAATACAAAATATCATTATTTTTCTAAAATTTTTTTTAAAAGGAGTCGAAAGGATTAAAGTTCAAGGTGTCCAAAAATCAAAGAAAAATAAACAGCACATTTTTAAAAATAAGTTTTTTTAAAAAAAATTGCGCTGAAAAGGTGTTAAGCTCACCTTCCTAAATAAATTCGTATTTAATCGATTTATTGAAATACGAAATTTATTTAAGTTCGTAAAATAGCTAAGTGTCTACGCTTCACGACGATGTAAAAATGAAATGTATAGAGTGAAATCTCGCTTTCCTGTAGCCCATTATGTCTCAAAATGACGCGATTTGGTCACAAAACATAAAATAAAAAAAATTCTAATTCGAATTTCGAAAAAGTCTCTTCGAGTAGCACTGGCTCTTGTGTAGATACATTTATGTACCAAATTTCGTGGCCATGGGTCTATTAGCTTACTCGCAACTCGAACGAAAGACACACACACAGAGACTCTTTGTTTTATTAATACAGAGACTCTTTGTTTTATTATACAAGAGATTAACAAACAGAAGCGTTTTCAAATGCATTATGAAATTTTTAACATACTAGCTTTAACCCGCGGTTTCGCACGCGTTGATGTCCTTAAATAAGTTTCAAAGATTATTGAAAAGAAAAGAAAATAATTTGATTTTCTTCTTATTACCTGACCAGGATAATCAGGATACAATTTTAGTTACTATTACTTATTTTTTAAGTTAAAAATACACTCCGCGTAAAATTTCAGTAAATACTGCCCTTCTTCATTGAGATAAAAAGAAATCCATATTGACGTCGCTAAGACGTTATTCTGCATAATTTTTAAAATCCTATTTGGATATATCAAACATTGCAATCTTATCTTATGGTTATTTTTTTTAGTCCAAAAAGTTTAGTTTTGGCTTTGTCCCTGAAGGACTATTGTTTTCGTTTTGCGATTTTGCGTTAAATCACAATAAACGGATGTATCACGTTTCAAATTGTTGCACCGAAAGTTATTGCCCTGTATTATATTTAAAGAAATTAAATAATGAAGAATCTGCATAAATGTATGTATATTTCTCCAAATGGGATAAAACAATGACACCTAGAGCCATCCAATATTGAATAACGTACGTTTTCATCCGAACATGCGCAGCTGGAAGCCCAAATTTGGAATTTGTTTTACTATCTATTTCATATTTTATAAAACTTTAAACGAATTTGTGATGAACAAAATCAACAATTTAAAAGCGAGCAATGGCAACACTGTACGAGAAAGAAACCTTTTTATCTCCCGCGAAACTAACTATATATCACAAATTCTAAAGATACGCTCATTTTAAATTATTCTGTGATATTGTTGTTGAATTGAAATTTATGGTTTAAGTGCGAAGAACCTGATATTTAATAAATAAAGGTAACACACAAAACGTTGAAAGAACGTCCCTTTGGAAGTAATTTAAAATCTGCAACATTTCAGACTTTTTTTTGGGTGGTGGTTTACTAAAAAATTCTAAAATAAAGCAAAATTTAAAAAACTGAAAAACATGCTTTATTAAGATACCTCGCTACAAAAACAAATAATTTGCATTACCAAGAAATCAAAAAGTTAAATGTTTGCGTGGCTTAAGCCACGCACCTGCGCGCGCAGAAAAACTTTTACTTAGTTTAACTTAATCTTTATGAAACTTTCAGCATTTAATGTTTGTACAACGACAATGATTTTAAGCTATAAAATCTATTATATAGTTTAAGTTTCAACGGATATGTTACATGTTATAGCCTATAACCTTTTCTAATATATCAAAAATATTTCTTGAAAATTTCGTGATGATCGTTAAGTAATTAAGGCGAAAGCATAACAAACAAACTCACATTCGCATTTAGAACATTAGTTAGGATATTCACAATAAAAAGAGAGTATTAAAATAGGCAAATAATAAATAAGAAGTATTAACAACAATGGAGGATAACAATAACAATAAATGAAATTTGTGCATCTAAAATATTGAAACAAGTGCTAACATGCTAGCATGTTTTGAACTATGTTTAATTCTCTTATAAAATAAGAATTTTGCAAGAGAAACTGCTCGTTTGTTGAAACTGACGCCATGAGACAATGTAGAAATACAAGTAGAGTACATTTCTCAGAAATTCTCCGTGTTTCTCCGAGTTCATCAATCATAATTATTAAATCTGGTCATTAGTAATTCAAATCTGTTGTGCATTTTAATGTTTGTTCTATCAAAGCTTAAACGATATTCAATTCTATATTCATATTATAAATTTTATACATACATTCATTAACATTTATTTAGGAAAGATATTTTTTTAAACTCTGTGTTTTAGAATAATTAAGTTTAAAGAAGTATTTTTCGTTGTGTTATTTACGCTTTCAAAGTTGGGGAATGATATACAATTTTGAAAAAGCTAATGCATATAAGTCCTTTTCTCTCTTCTTAAAATATTGAGTTTTTGTTGCATTCAAGCAGTTTTATAAAGTTAATATTAGCATATCCCCTGGATTACTTATTCTCAGATGAGAAAAAATAAGTTAATTGTAAAATGAAAATGAAATTAAAACAGAAGTTGAGGAATTATAAGAGAAGAATGATGATCAAATTAAATTCTTACACTCAAAAACACGTTAAAAAAAGCCACTTCGAAGTAAAATATTATCAGAAAACAAGGGGGGCATATCAGATTCTAAAGTCATTTTTCTAAGCGCACCATTACTTTACAAGGAAGAAAATTGCCGCGATCTATTACTTTCCTTTTCCCTATCTTTTCTGATTTTCTTTATTCTTATTTTTTTAGAAGAGGCAGAATTTACTTAAATTTCATTCAATTAATAATGTAATCTTTTTCTCTGCCAAAAATTAAAATTTTCTTTGAAGTTTTTGAAAGTTATTTTTGATTTTAAAATTCCCTTTTTTATCCAAATTTAGCCTTTTGAGCGATTACTTTCTCGCTAAGGTTTTAAATTTCGCCAATGAAGCCAAAATGGCAAATCTGCACGTCGCTACTATAATATTATTAGTTTCGATTGAGGTCTAATAAATGTGCTCGAAGTTTTTAATTACTTCTTTATTACTTTTAATTAAGTCTTTTCACCTAACTTTTATAACGGTTTCAATTCTTTGAATTATTTGCTGTAGGTTTAAAGGTAAAAATTTTGATTTAATTTTTTCACTGAAGTATTTCATTTTTTCACTTTCGCTTTCAATTCTTTTCAAACACAACAGAATTCTCTTTATTTAAGGTTCAAGATTCTAATTAGAATTTCTTCTGTTTTTTCTTTGCTTTGGGGAATGGCCAGAATTTTCGGATGAATTATTATAATTAAAATACATCAAAATGGTTCATCGGCTGATTCTGGAAACAGAAAAGCAAGGATTTTTGTAGAAGAGAGATTTCAATTGATTTCAATGTTCCTCCTCCTGGAGAAGTGGCACTGAAATTGATTGAATTCCTCTTATTACCATTATTACTGAAACATCATCATGCTTTCAGGCTTTGACATTGAGCCTTCGGAACATATTTTGTATAAAGTGAGTATGCGAAATGTTTCCAGCCAACTTTATTATTGATATGAGGTTTGCCTATTATTCCAATAACATGTCCCAATATGAGCATGCTATATGAATCCTTGGACATGCTTCTATAGTAACATTTTTGAACTCCTTCCCTTTGGTTTACTTACTTGAACATTTGTACAAAATTATGGTTTTGAGTGATTTGAAGATCTAAATAATAAAACTTTTGGAAATTCCTCTCCGGTGTGAACTTCGTGGTTCGCTTCAGTGATATTCATCTTTCTCATAGTCTTTACTATAATATGGTACATAGGCAGCTGTTTAGTGAACAAAGGAAAGTGAATAAAAGTTACCTTCTAAAAACGGATCAAGTCAATAATCAAGCTCGGATTGGCTTTCATCTGTGAAAATAAAGTTGAAGGTATCAAACTTCAAGCTGCTTAAAGATAGTGCGGTTATCAAATTTCAGGCTGCTTTTAGGGCCAAAAATTTTTATATATATCTTTCGCTGTTATACGTATCGAAACAAAACAGGGGAAAACTTCTCATCTGTGCGGATTCCTTGAATATTTTAATACATGTGTCATTGGATCTTCTATTTACAGTGCAAATACTTTAATTGTGGAAATGCTAAAGTTGAATAAAAATAAGGGTTGCAATAAATCACAATTTTTCCATTAGTCCTGTAAGATACTGTTTGTCAAACATAATTATGTAGTTCAAACTACTGAAATTCGTATTAGATATTTTATAAAGCAAACGAAAATAATTACTTACTTCTCTAATAACAGAGCCCAGTTTGAACGAATGAATGCCAACGTTAAAGAACGACCAATAAGATTAACAGAAGCATAAGAGACGGCTATAAACGTATCCTGAGGTTTTATTTTATCTTTGTCCAAAGAATAATTTAAATACCTAGAAGAGAAAATAAACAACATCAATTTTAAATAAGAGAAGCAAGCAAGTCTGTAGCGAGGTATGTAATATATGGAGTCAGAAACAACTTTTGTTTACTATAAATATGTTGCAAATGTTCATGATTGCCAATTGACTATATTACCAATTAAATGTATTTTAGATTGCATCAATTGAATATGCACTGAAAAATAATGATTTAAATTACAAAGAAAAGTATTCATTGCTTTTAAATGCTCTATTAATTGAGCAGTCATAATTAAAAAAATGACTTTATGATCTTATGTGACGTTCGATGGAAACATTTCAAACTTGGTGAAGTCACGTGGACTGTAAATAAAGATTTACATCTCTGCTTGCTATGCTACGAGGATGATAAATGTTGTGGTAGTATAACAGAGCTGTACCAAAATTTGGATGCATTTTCTTCTAAAGAGCTTTCTAATATAAAACTAATTCCACCAAATAATACTTTATAAAATAACGTATTTTTATATACATGTAATGATTCCAAACATGTAAAGAAAAAGATTGGAACTTTTAACAGTTTTCGATATTATGCAGATGGCTGAGAAGCCCGCAATGGCTTGAAGGTAGAACCGGGTGGAAAAACATGATGACTCATTTAGCACAACTGAGTTTGAAGAATCGCAATGTTTACTTTTTTTTTACATATATCCAATCATCTTTTTGCAGACAAGGTATTTGTTAATTGCAGTAGAATACAATAAGTTCCAATTTAAAGTACGACGTCATCTTAGGCAAATTAGCAACAGCTTGAAAAAGTAGCGTGTTGCCAGCAGGAAAGCGTAAGCGAAAGAGAACGCAGAAAAAACAGGAATGCATAAGCGAAAGAGAACGCAGCAGTTCAAAGAAAGATAGGAGGAAGTTGATAGTTTCAGTTCGAATTAGAGAAAGTTTTGGTTTATAATTATCTGTGTTGGCAGGAGGTATCTGCATTAGAACGTTACGTAATTTCGAATGATCTTGAATTTGGGAGAACAGATGAATTCAGGGGAGAGCACCAAATTTCGAATGTTGGTTTTGAGATCGCCAAGTACTTTCTAAAGCAGCTATTATATTTTTTGTATCTTACACACATATATATATAATTATGTATGTACATATACGTGGGTGTGTCTCTGTAAGATAAAAACTATGGAAGTCAAAACGCTAACCTTAATTGCACCATTCTCTTAACTTTCCATTTTAATTTGATTGTTTCTATTTTATTTCCTTCTTAACAGCAATATCCGCTTATAATAAATCTTCCTAAGCTGTGATATTTAAAAATTAATCCATATCATATGCTTCTTGCATAATGGTAATGGAGCAGTCACTTGCATAAGGTTTCAGGTAATAATAATCTCAGAAACTTAAAATTAACCAAATAAAATAAATCTAAACTCAAACCAAATTATTCTGAAGCAGGCTTTTATCTTGAACACGACACATTTGTTCTCTCGCTTCGCTGTTATTTCAGATGTAGTTCAAAAACATGTAGTTATTGATGAATAGGCGCTTTTTTGAGCCAAGTTGTTTGTGGTAGCATGTGCCAGCAATTGAAACATTTAACTGACCTCGATAACTGTTACTATCTTTATGTATCAACTTCTAAATCATTAGATTTTTGTAATTGACCTGGATTAAATGAATACCGATTTTATTTTTTGAATTCATAGGGAAACAATAATTTTAGATATTAGACTAAACGTTCTGTCTAGTATCTAAGTGGCAAAAATTGCTCTATCATCATCTGTGATTCAGCAAGATTTTTAAAGACGTAGGATTTCAACTTTTAAAAATATAATCAACAGGTTTATAATACAGTAAATTAATGCGTGTTTAAAGATTTCAACATTTCAGTGTTCTGAAGGTCGCCATTCTCAAAGCTTTCCAACAAATGTTTCTATTTAAATTGCTATAAATCTGGATTTAGTTTCTTTTCGTTTAATATGTAAATTTTTAAACAAAATTTGGCAAAAATCATTTAATATAATTACCTAATTTTACTTATTTAGATACTTACATGAAATGATTCCGGCATTTATTAATTTTATTGGCTCATTTAATTTCATACCTAATAATATATTTTGTAATTCATTCATTAGTTACTATAAAAAGACTATGAGAATGGGGTAAATGGGAAAAATGAATGAAATAATTTTGGTAATGACAGATGATATAAGAATTGGGCTTTTGACTATTAATATGGAAAATGATCAATATTATGATACTTAATAGTCTCAAAATGAATATAAAAGTATTATTCATTTATAAAATTACATATGAGTAATGTATTGGCAAAAATGAAATATATAAAAAAATAATTTGAAATTAGAATGAATGAATGTTTTAATCATATAATCAATAACCACGTATTAAGAACGAAGTATGTTGTAAAGAGTACTGGTTCAGAATTAGAGGATTTTTTTGCGTCTGAATAATTGTTAGCTCTAAAGGGACGTTAGTCTCAACTAGTATATTAGTTTCGAAACGGCATTTTCCGTTGAATCACTATGAACGGCATATCTCTTTCCAAACTGTTGCCATCAAATATTTTCGCCTTATATTATATTTAAAGAAATTAAATAATGAACAATCTGCATGAATGTATGCATTTTTCTCACACTGTGATAAAAAAATGGTACCTAGAGCCATCACATTTTAAATAACGTAGCCCTCCTTCAAAATTCGGGCCACCTGGAAGCCCGAATTTTGAATTTCGAATTTTTTTATTATCCATTTCATATTTTGTAAACCTTTAACGAATTTTTAATTGCACTGGTGTGCAAAACTTAAGCAACAGCAGGGCTTTTTGCCATAACTCCACGAGAAATCAACTGAAAGACATGAAATGCAGAAATGAAGGAGAGTATTATGTACGTAAAGGATGACGAAAGCATCGGAGCTGAAAAAGGAATACAATGCATAGGGTATGGAATCAAACAAAAACAAATTTTATTGAACGCATTGTATCGTGACTAATGATTGTCTATCCAAGAGGAAGAATAACAAGCAGATGTTCCTTAATATGGGATATGCCCTCCCCTTACTTCAATGGTTGCTTCGCACCGTCTCCACCTACTCAGAACCAGCTGGTGCAACATTTCTTGTGGTAGGAGTGCCCATTCCTCAATCAGCATCTGTTTGAATTGTTGGGTATTCTCCGGAGGATGTAAGCGTGCTGCAATGCGTCTTCCCAAAGCATCCCGCACATGTTCGATGGGATTTAAATCTGGGGAGTACGCTGGCCAATCCATTTGAGTGATATCTTCACTTTCCAGTAGCTCCTCAACAGCAAGGGTCCGATGTGGCCGTGCATTGTCATCCATAAAAATTACGTCTGGGCCAATGGCACCTCGGAACAGAAGCACATGGGACTCCTCACAATAGCGACCCCCGGTTACAGACCCTCTGTCGAAAACGTGGAGCTCAGTTCGCCCGTTCAGCATAATGCCTCCCCAGACCAGAACTCCAGGACCACCGTTACGTGTCTTTCCTTGATCACACTGGTATAAAACCGGGTCCCGACCTCTCTCCAAACCAAAACGCGTTGAGAATCGGTTCTGGTACTGAACCGACTCTCATCCGTAAAGAGGACACGACTCCATTGATCAGTTGTCCAGGTTTTGTGCTCTCTGCACCACTGTAAACGGTGGCGTCGGTGGCCAACTTTCAACGGGAGGCAGCGTTCAGGATGGTGAGCCAATAGGCCCCCTTTGTGAAGGCGTCTGGCCACAGTAAACCGCGACACTTGTCGCCCCGTTGCTGTACAGAATTGCTGAGCAATGGCGCTTGCTGACTGCTGTCGGCCTCCTTTCGCCTTCAGAACGGTATATCGGTCATCCCCTGCAGACGTCGTCCTCGGGCGGCCACCACCAACCTTTCTAACAGCTGTACCTGTGGTCTGGAACGCTTTCCAAACGCGCGAAACGACACTTTTGTTGATTCCGAACTTTGCAGCTACACTGGTGACAGTACGCCCCTCCTCCAGCTTTCCGATCATTCTCCCAAGTGTGAAGTCGTTCAGGTGATTTCTTCTAGCCATATTTCACGAACTGACTTACTGGCACTTGAATAGCGAATATGTTGAATTGCGTCTCCGTCCTTCCTTTTATTCTACTGTTGAGCTGCGCGCGCCGACATCACGCGTTTTGTGTACGCTCACGTCGCCTCTGACGTTTTGTTCCTGATATTTGCATACGCATGACGTTTCTACTGACTTACGTGTTCATTGTACTGATCTCCAGACCTCCTTTTCTGCAATTTCATGGCTACCTTCTAAATTTTTACATTGTTGCTTAAGTTTTACACACCAGTGTTACAAACTCAACGATTTCAAATAGAAAAGTGGCAGCACTGTGCGAAAGAGAAAAAAATTTTTATCTCCAGCGCTCGAGAGTGTCTATTGGAAATCCTAAAGGTATGCTATTTTTAAATATTTTGTGATTTTGCTCCTGAATCGAATTTGATGTGGCGTAAGCACCAAGAACGTAATATTTAATAAATAAGGTAAGCACACAAAACTTTGATATAAAAAGACAGAAAAAGTTTTGTAAATCCATCTTAGTAAGCAAACTGAACTTTGATATGATGAATTGAAAAGAGTCTGAGAAAAACAGAAAAAATATATGTGAACACTTAACGCTGCATCAAGAATCCTAAACTTAGGCAATTTTTGCTTTTGAATTATTTATGGCGTAAGTATGAATAATAAATAATTGTTTATTGAGTAAGTTTGAATAATATAGGTAAAAAGACAAACAAAACGGGTTAGTAGGTGTGAGTGTAATAGCAGGCTAGTACACCGCGAGCTCAGCGAGAGCGTAAAATCCTTAACAAGCCCTTTTAAGGAAAACTCTGAACATTTGGTTACAATCTGAAACCTTTCAGATTTTATTTTAACCCTCTCATGCAAGAAAAGTTAAAGGTTAGCTTGTTTAGGAACGAATGTAATATTCTTACAGAATTGGTTTTATTATAAAATTTTTAAAGCAGTTCTCAAATGGCCAGTTACCTTATATTATACTAGGAGAAAAGGCTTTTCAAGTGACTGCTCAACTAACCACTAGTGCAAAAATACATCAGTCAGATAAAGATGATGTGCATATTTTAAAAATGAAACGTTTCTTTTTAGTGAATTATGAAGCTTCCAATATATATAAAAATAGGGATTGAAGGTGAAATACAAATAAGAATTAGTGATGGATTAGAAGAAATGGCAGTATTGAATCATCTGTGTCTAAATATCATGCTGTAACTTTACAGCTCGGTGAGCTACTGATGAATACAAATTTGGCTACGGATGTTTTCTTGCCCGTAAAATAATAATTTTTACTCTGATCTAAAACAGCTCTTGAAGTATTCTGACTTCTAGAGATACTTAGACCAGTAATGACAATTACCAATCCTGAATTATGCTATTCGTAAGAGAACTGACATTTAAATTAATACCTGCAAATTTATTAAGTGAGAAAACTGCTGTAAGTATTGCTGTATTTAATGTAAAATGCTGTATTTAGTAAGAAAAATGCTGCTTCTTAGAATCTTAGTTATTTATCTTTTATGTTTAATTATTTGTTGTTGCAGATATATTAAAAATGTTTTAGAACATATATTTCTGCAGCATATTTTCTTTGATTTGATTTAAATATCATATTTGACAATAAGCCACCGATTCAAACGTCTTAGCGAACGCAAGCTATTACTACGGACATAAAGTTTGAATACCCATTAATAATGCTTTATTTGTGATGCTTGTTTACAGTCCAGTAACTATAGCATCACGGATAGTTGAAGGAAAAACAATGAAAATGGGCCCAGTGTCATTCACAAGAGCGTATTATTTAAAAGCACATATGTAATAATTTCTGTGTGTTGTCTTTTAAGAGAAAAATATCGAAGTTCTTTAAACGGGATGCTGGAAGTATGAGCGATATCATTTCATCTTCTCGGACAAATACCGCTTCCGTGTGCAACATCGCTATAGACGTGTGCACGAAAAGCCCCTCCAGCGGAAGCGGTTCCCTGTAATTTTGCTGTATGCATCATTATACGAGCTCCAACACCAATCCAGTCCCGAGAATTATTGTACGGTAGAAATCAGTTCTGCTCGCTTCTAATACGTTTATCTGATACTCTATTCAGTAAGCGTTACATTACAGACGTGTAGAAGTTTGTTGTTGGTCCATACCTTCTGAAGCATACTGGAGCTATTTTCCACAATATAACTCACTTTGAGTCGTACGCAATATCTGACATCTTTCTACAAAAACGTACAGGTAGAAGTAGGCAGGGTAACCAGAAATTCATAGTTGGTCGTACAAGTATAGTTCCGCTGCATTAACTGTGAAGTTTTACTCCCATTTTGAGGTAGAACAACACGCACAGTCAGTCCGAGTGTCTCCCACACTCTTCCCCCAGCTTCGATCTCTCGAGAGGACTTTCGGCTCTCCGTATGATCTGAGTACTACCGTACTCAGCACTACATTCTTACAAACAAGCACTACATTCTTACAAACATTCATGCCTTCTCTAGGATTTAAAACCGGGCCCATTGGCACGGCAAGCGGTAACTAGTATACCTACTGGGCCGTCTGTATGTAGTAATTTATGGTTCTGCTTCGGCCGGAGTGTGTTTACCAGTTCTTTCGCCGAATGAATATAGTTGGTCTATGAGTCACGCAATCCGGCATGCGAAAGACTATCAATGGCTATAACATATGAAATCTACCAAAGAATTATAGCTGCCTGGAACTCAAATATGCCATTCAGATTAATCAATTTTTTGTCTTGCAGCGGTTTTGCATGGTGGTCACATTCGGTACTGATCATGACATATTGTGTTTTGTAACGTAACTAAAGTTTCTATGATTTCAGCTTTATAGTATAAGCAATATGTAAACGCATGTTAAGTAGAGCTATATTTTACTATTGTTAGCGTTTACATTCTAATAATTAACAATGTATGCGATCTTGCATTATTACATTAAGCACTTTATTTTAGATCTAAATAACAGTAACAAGAGACAAATTCAAAAGATAAAATAATTATGAATAAGCATATATTAACATATTTATTAACGCAACTGGAGTAAGCATTCTTTTAAATTTCAATAAAATAGAAATTATTCATAAATTTAAACTTATTAAAATCAATATTACTGTTATGTAATACACACTTACCTTAATTCAGTTATCAGTAATTGAAGTATACTTATCTTAATTGTAATGCTTATCATAATTCAGTTCTCAGTCATGGAAGTTATTAATTTGATTTTATTAGTTGATCTTAATTTTGCATTGTTGAAAAGTAATTGTTGTTAACTTGTAATTGACAATTTTGGTTAATTCTGAATTTAAGTTGCTTGTGTTAATTTTTTCTTTTATCCTTAAGGTTGTTTGGTTAACCATTTAATTTTGTCCTTAAACTCTTAATCTTAACTTGTTTTTTATAATGTTTGTTTAATTTCTGGTTAGGTTGACCCTTACGGTCATTTTTAAATTTCTGGTTAGGTTGACTCTTAAGGTCATTTTCACTTTGAATTTTAAAGTTCTTTCTTTTACACAAGTTAAAATATACATGTTTAAAGTTTAATAAGTTTTGTTAACGTATCCCTCTTTCTGGTAAAGCTTGAATCCACATTTTCTGACTCTGGTGGTAAGGTCGTTTATGGTGTTGTAGAAACATTCTTGAGAAATATGAATTTAGCTGTGTAATATCTGTATTTCAACTGCAGAAACCTTCTTAAGAGACCTGAATTTAGCTGTGTAATTATTTTATTTCAACTGTATAACCATTCTTAAGAAACATGAATTTCGCTGTGTAATTATTATATTTCAACTGAAGAAACCCTTCGGTGTTTAATTTAATTTAGATAATTATATGCTAGGTTTTGTAAATTCACTTTTCAGACATTACTACTTTGTGATAAAAGACCATATTTTATCTAAGTGTTTTCGAAATTTGCCTTGGTAAAAAAGACACCTTCTGTTTCTGCGAAACTTATCTCTGCCAGACAGTTGTCTGGAAATTTCCTTAGCCAAAGTTTAACTCTGAACCCTGCTTCTAAAGGTTTCTTTTGTGTGCAGCTGAGCTGAGCCGGGGTTTTGTCACTAGGGTAACTTGGAGTTCGTTAGTGTTAGTTCGTTAAGAGTGACACCATGTGCGAGGCTAGCTGAAGAATGTGTTTATTTCATTCGTAGGAAAAAAAGATTGATTGACCCCTTGCGCCGATTGTAATTCTTGCAGCAAAAGAGATATCCGCCAACCTCAGGCAACTACCCAAGACCTTTACATCTACTGCCATGGATTCTCCTCGTAGGGTTGCCTTACAACTGGCGACTTTTGGTACTTCAAACATCGCAAAGCCAGGGAGCTGGCGAGAACAAGAAAAAGAGCTTGCAGCGGTTTTTCGGACGAATCGGGACAGAGGCAGAATTGAGATCGAGACGAGCCACAGCTGCGAAGAGGGAAGGTGGGAGTCTAGAAGTAACAACACGAGAAACACTTAACCTAATTTTGGACAAAGAAAAAAAATGGCTTACCGAATGATGGCAAGGTAACAGCTCCGGATGGAAGTTACAAGAGGGCCGTCTAGAGTGGAAATGGGTGGAAAGCCTGGCCTCGGATTCCTTTCCTTTGTAAAATTGACTCTACTAACGTATTTCCTTTTATTTTTACAGATACTAGCTTATGTCTGAAACCAAACGTTCATTGGCGGTTGGGTATTCCTCCGGCGGATAAATATTCGCCATAATTCTGTATGTCTTACTATAACTGAGAAATCTAAGTATAAGAAATAGTTGGTATGGAAATTCCCCCTCTTGGTATGGAAATTCTTCAGTTTCTATGTATGACACCGGCTAATCTTCTGTAATTTACCACAACTAATTAAAAATATTGTAACGAATTATGTTTACTTAAAATAAATGTTTAGCTTAAATTTACCTAAACTTGTTTGTTTCACTCTTAATTTAGAACACTGGATCATTTCCCTATAATTTGAACATATATATAGTGCTTAAAATTAAGAAACACAAGGCATTGTTAGTTCTAGAAATATTACTCTTGTTGCATTATCATTATGGTTTAAGCAAATATACTGTTTGATACACATTTATCTTACCAATATTTTGTTTTCCATATATGTCACACAAATTATCCTTTGGTACAATATATTAGTTTGTGTTCATATGATCAAACTGTAGTATGATATTAATAGGATCATGTCACTCATGAGTTAATCAATGACGTTAAATGTTAAAAATACGATAGCAATACTTCTAAAATAATTTTCCAGATGAGACATGAGGGAGTGATATTGTCTTTAGTGTATAGCTGTTGGAACAATTCTTATGATTAACATCTTCTATGAAACGTTTCGCTTCTTTTAATCGATATTTATAACATATAATTAGTGCATAAAAATTTACTGCTAAATAAATAAATTAAAATGGAAGAATATAACTTACAGAGATAGTAATGACACATCTTGAGTGTTTCCTAAAGCAGCTAAAAGCAGCCATTTTTCAGAGGGAACTTGTGTTTGTTGGTATTGCTGCAAGCAGAATTCCCACTCTTCTCTGCCACCATATTGGACACCAGCATTATATACACTTCTACGCAAGTTCGGGGGAACCCTTGCAATGTGAATTTATGGGATGGACGATTAAGAACAATCAAAGGAGGCATACAATAAATACATCACAGTTCTATAACTGGAGAATCTTAAAGTGTTAAAAAATTGTTACGAATTTCACATTTATTTGGCTATTTATTTAGAATTGTAATTAAAATTCCTTTTTATTTCCCCGTGCAAAGCAGACGATTTTTGAAGCTACGTCAGAAAAAAATAACAATAAAAACAAAAGAGCGCGTGCATTTAAGGCTTAATAAATAAATATCTCGTAATTACTGTTGCCATCCAGAAAAATCGTGATTGTTCTACTGATAATTAAAAAGCTTATAAAAGCCGAGTTGAAACAGCTCATCTTGGTATGTTCTGGTTTCTCTTCATTATTCGAGCTAATCTTTCGCCTTTTACTAAAGATTACCGTGGAGAGGAACATCACAATGCGCCTGAACTCAATTTTTGGAATCCCACCTATAGGTGTAGTTGAGTTCCAGTTGAGATTCTAAAGAAAGTTGGTCGAGTTGTTGGATTGTTTTTGTGCGGCGGAAAGATTCTACGCAATTCTTCTCTCGTGTATAGACTGTGGATACACGATTATTTTTGTGGATTAATGTGTTTCTACCTGCGATCGATGTTGTGTGACTCTTTGCCATTTTAGCACGTGGCGATGGAAAATCAAGATTTTCCCCCGCTGGGGAATGGAAAAGGATTGAAAGAATGTGCAATTGAGTTGACAGCAGAAATTATTGATTTCGGTGAAAACGTTTTGGATCTGAACTGGCAAGAAATATTGTTTAAGGATATATGGACGCTGGATGATTATTTCTTCGGATTGAATCAAATCCATAACATCGAAGTTGCTGTTCGTTTGAAAGATTCTACAAAAACAACGTTACATTCTGAGTTGGATACACAGCTGCAGGAAAAATTATTGGATGAATGGAATAAATTCATGGGAGTTGCCACAGGATTAAAGTCACTATTTACAGGTAAGTGCGAATCCTTTGGTAATCTCAATCCGATATATTGTAATAAATCTAGAAATGATATTGCTAAGGATATTTTTCATAATAATGCTAGTATGCTTAAAAGTGCTTTAGTTGATCATGTTAATGCCTCTGATAAAAATGTTGATAATGTCAATTGTAGTTCTACTGTTACTGCCAATGTTAATAGTTCTACTAATGTATGTAAACAAAATGCTGGTATAATTAAGCCCAAGAGGCCTTCTAAAAAAAATAAGAGAGGAGCTTCTGAAATTCAGGACTCCGAAGGGTTTGTGCAACCACGCAATGTGGCGCGCCCTACTAAGCTGGTTAAGTGTAATACTGATATTGTAACTAGTAATAAGTTTGAAAATTTAGAAAGTGAAAATGCAAATATTAATGATGATCAAATGGATACTCAGGGGGAGCCTGACGTTATTGAAGTCACTCCTCCTAAAGTTAAGCCAATAATGGTAAAGCCTAGTATTAAGTTTCCTGAATTTCTCAAACAAATGAAAATAGACACAAAACTTGAATTTGCTGCCAAAGTGAACGGTGAATTTTTGAAAGTTTTTCCAAAAACTGAACAAGATCATAGACTCATTTCTAAATATCTGGAGGAAGGTCAAATTGACCATTATTTGATTACTAGAAAGCTAGATAGGCCTGTTAAGGTAGTAATACGGGGTCTTTCTATTGATTGCCCCACTGATGACATTCAAAATGAATTGTTAACCCTTGGATTTAAATCTCGCAGAGTAGTCCAAATGCATCGCACTAGGAGTAAAGCTCCTATGCCACTATTTTTAGTTCATTTAGAGAATTTCCCAAATGTGCAAAAAGTGTATGATATAAACAAATTGCTATGTTTTTATGTAACAATTGTTCCTTACAAAGTGCGTGGAGGTGTTGTGCAATGCCATAATTGCCAGCACTTCCATCACTCTTCTGAGAACTGTAAGCTCCAGCCTAGATGCGTAAAATGTGCAGGTGCACATAAAACTGTTGATTGTAAAATGAAACGTACTGATAATCCTGTATGCTGTAACTGCCTAAGTCCGGGTCATACAGCGAACTACAAGGGATGCCCGAAGTTTCCGGTGTTCCGGTCCAATTCTACAGGCAATCAGGCTACTGGAAAAAACTCCACAAATGCCAGCACTGCAACCAAGCGATCTGGTGTTATACCTGGGGTGAGCTACGCTAGTGCCATGAAGGGAGGCGCAGCGGGTCAATCAACAGTAACTGAGGACACTTCTGCTACTATTATAAAGAAAAAACAATCTGATATGGACTCTAATTTTAATACTAATTCAAATTCTAATATTGTAAAGAAAAATGTTAAAGGTAAAAATACTGGTGGTGTTAATTCAAACTCTTTTAAAGAACTGTTTGACCTAGTTAAAGAAATTTTTGATGTGTTTAAAGGCACATCTATTGCTAATATTTTGTCAAAAATTTCTGCCAAGCTGCCCGAGCTACAACAAGCCGAGCATGCTATTGATAAATTGTTTATTGTTTTTGAAATGTTTGAAGAAATTTTCAGTTCTAATTCTAGTCAAGTATGAATAATAATGTGTATAATTTTGTAAATATAATTAGTTGGAACGCAAATGGGTTGTCTCGTAAGCTCAATGAGCTGCGGGATTTTATGAATAAGTACAATCCCGAGTTAATGTTCCTACAAGAACACAAGCTTGGCCCTACATCTCCAATCTATGTTGCTAACTACTGTACATATCGCACCAGCAGAGATGTGAACTCGTCACGTGCAAGAGGTGGTGGAACTGCACTTCTAATTAAACGCTGCATCCCTCATTATCATATAACATTACCACAGCTTTTAGCCATAGAGGCCACAGCTATTTCCATCACAACAAACACAGGCACAACATACACATTCGTCTCCACCTATATTCCACCAACGAAACCTGTGGCTGCTGTAGAAGCAGACCTCAAAGTGCTACTAACACTTGGAACACATGTTATTTTGGGTGGAGATTTGAACGCACGACACCGCGCATGGAACTGCTATACAACTAACTCTTTAGGCAAATTAATTTATAATTTAGTCGGCAAAGTCGGCTTTAGCATAGCAGCTCCAAAAACCCCAACACGGTATACTGTTGGTTCAACGGGGATCTTGGATTTCTTCCTTCTCCGAAATACCAGCGCTCCGCTGGATATTTCGGTTTTGGATGAGCTATCCTCAGATCATAACCCGGTTAAAATCATACTTGATATCAGCAGTTATACCTCAACATACAAAAGAGCCTTTCGTACTAACTGGCATGAATTTGCCAAAGCTCTAAACAACATTCAATACACGATTCCAACGGTACAAGAGAGGGATGACATTGACAGTTTAGTTAGTGAATTCACTAATCAGATACAAAAAGCATTTGAACAATCTAGGACTGAAATCAAGGCCAACAAGCAATATCGTCCAAGGGAAATCAGACTGCTGGTGCGAGAAAGAAACGCTGCCAGACGACAGTTTCAACGTACACGCCATCCTGATGATAAAAGGAAGTTAAATCGCCTATGTGAAGCTGTCAAGTCTCTTACTAATGTACATGCACAACACAGCTGGACCAGATACCTTGAATCCCTTTCTGTGGAGGATAATTCTCTGTGGAAAGCGGTGAAAAGGTATACAAAATGCCACACATTCATTCCGCCCCTTAAAGGCCCGCAAAGAATCCACTACACTGAAACTGAGAAAGCAGAACTTTTAGCTACGCATCTGGAATCTCAGTTTTGCACTAACAACATTGGTGACACAAACACGGATCACTTCATTTCTAGTTTTCACAACAACTACACAACAAGTCCCTACACAGACAACATCATCACAGTCATGCCGTCGGAGGTCTCTGGATATATCAAGAGATTGAAGAAAAACAAGAGCCCTGGATATGATGGAATAACCAATTGCATGATTAAACATTTTCCTCCTAAAACCATATGCTACCTAACGAAGATCATCAATATTATTCTGAAGATGCAACATTTCCCGAAGACCTGGAAGCTTGCCAAAGTGGTTCCACTTCTTAAACCCAATAAGCCTGCGACAGAACCAGCATCATATCGACCAATAAGTCTACTGTCTACGCTAAGCAAAGTGGTGGAAGCAGTTATTCTTAAAAAAGTCAATGAGCATCTGGAGCAGAACAACTCAATTATTCCCTACCAATTCGGCTTCCGTAGTAAGCATTCTACAACTCATCAGCTTTATCGGGTTGTTGAAATGATCACTGGTGGATTTCAACGGAAAAGAGTCACAGGAGGAGTCTTTCTAGACGTCGCTAAGGCCTTCGACCGTGTATGGCTGGATGCCCTTATATACAAATTACACTGTCTGGGTCTCCCAGGCTACATCATTAACATAATTAAATCCTACCTGACCGGTAGACACTTTGTCGTTCACGTATTAGGCACACATTCAACAGCCAGACCCATAAAGGCTGGAGTCCCCCAGGGGTCTCTTTTGGGCCCCACATTATTCAACATATACGTGAACGACATCCCCACCACACCTGACACGACACTCGCAATGTATGCTGATGACACTGCGATCCTCACACAAAGTGCATTTATTGGTTCAGCAATTCAACGATTACAAAACCACTTACAATTACTAGAGACTTGGCTAGTGAAGTGGAAAATCAAGATAAACGTTGATAAAACGGCAGCCATCCTGTTCACCAAAAAAGTGAAAACTCCTAAAAATTTACAGTTATATGGAGAGACCATCCCCTGGGCCAAGCAAGTCCCTTATCTTGGGGTGATCCTCAACAAAAGGTTATCATGGAACCCACACATTACAAGTAGTCTTAAAAAGTTTCGAGTACGTCAAAAAATACTTTACCCCTTAATTTCTCGAAACTCCGTTCTATCTATAGATAATAAGTTACTTATTTATAAATCCTTGTTGCGTTCTATTATTTGTTATGCTTGCCCTGTGTGGGCGTACTCTTGTAAGTCTATTCGCAAAAAACTACAAACAGCGCAGAACAGTGTTCTACGCCAAATAGTATGTGCCCCATGGTACATTAGAAATCAGCGCTTGCATGACGAACTTAAAATTGAATATATTAAAAGTTATTGTTGCCGTCTGGCACGTAAGTTTTTTGAAGGTCTGGGGGATCTTAACAATCCCACCATGACCATTTATGACTATGATGTCAATGATATTGTCAATGTTAGACGCCCTCGGGCTATCTTAAATGTTAATCTTGACTAATGCCTATTACTCTGTTGTAATGACTTGTACGACAATTCTGTTGCATTATTGTATTTTGTATTTATCAAGTGTTATTTGCATTGTATTCCTCTCCTGTTCTATATTTTTATACATTTAATCGGATTGAGTGCACCTCTGTATTCGCATGTTACCTAACATCATGATTTTTTTTTCTTTACGCATATAATTAGTGTGTCACCAGCTCAGCGGCCTTCTCTTTCTAAACAGGCATTTTCGGTTTTTTCGTGGGATTTTGAATGGCTTTATTTACTTTTAAATTTTACTTTTCATAGGGCAAGTTATTGATAATAGCCCCGCCTTCCTTTTGTTTTTACTTACTTTAATTAGTACCTTTCATATATATAATTATATATTTTAAAAAAAATCTATTATTACTTATTTTTAAGTTATTTTGTACTTGCCAATTTATTAGAATCATACTTATGCATTCGATGAGGGGTAGGGTCCTTTGACCCATGCACCCTGGTTTTCGAACCACTCTCCTCGCCATTCTCATCTTGGTTGTTGTTGTTGTTGCTGTGATAGTTGTAGCTGTAAAAAGCGAACTGCTGTTTGTTTACTCAATGCTGTAGCGATTTCGCTGTGAGATAGAATTATTTTATCTGTTTTGAACTGAGGTTTTGCTAAACGTTTGAGATATTGTGATATTGTGCGAATATCTGTGAAGAAATATTTCAGCATTTTAATTTATTTCTTGTGGAAAGAATAAATTTTTGTTAATTTATTACGACTTGTGCATTCAATATACAACGACTCCGTACGCACGTAACAATTTTTCGTGTCAGATGTGGGATTTGAATGCCATTCACGAGAGCAATGGAAGAACAATTGAGACAGCTTGTCACTGCTTTTGCTGCCTTCCAAGAAAAGATGGAAGGGGCCGTCAACTCCGTTAAAAAGGAGATGAAAGCTGGTCAAGAATCAGTTAAAGAGAAGATGAAAGCTGGTCAAGTATCTGTGAAAGATGAAATGAAGGCTGTTCAAGAATCTGTAAAAGATGAAATGAAGGCTGTTCAAGAATATGTAAAAGATGAAATGAAGGCTGTTCAAGAAAAGATTGAAGCAGGTCAAGAGGAAATGAAAAGAGAAATTGACAGCGTAATAGAAAATAAATTCGAGGCCATGGAAGTCAGAATTGACGCTGTTGAAAATAAAGTTGAACACATTGAAGAAAGAGTTTCTTCTGTAAACGTACAAATAGAAGGAAGAGTTTCTGCTGTGGAGCAACGAATCGAAGGAAGAGTCTCTGGCATATATCACCAAATCGAACAACAAATTGATGACAAGGTTTCTGCGGTTGCGAAAGAAGTTGATACTTTAAAGAAATTCGTAGCGACGGCAGGAAGCAATTCGGATAGTTTCAAATTTCTACCCATGAGTGCTCGTCCCTCTCTGAAGCTATCCACATATGATGGGAAGACCTCTTGGCAAGTGTATAAGACACAGTTTTCTATAGTGGCGGATGCGAATGGTTGGGATTCCCAAGCTAAGGCCTGTCATCTCGCCGCTTCTCTGAGAGCAGACGCAGCGGATATCCTGCAGACTGTTCACGAAAACCAGAGACTAGACTTCAAAGCTCTGTCCGGCGCTTTGGAGCTGCGTTTTGGAGAGAAGTGTTTAAAAGATTATAGCAGGCTGCTGTTAAAATCCCGTCAACAGAAGCCTACGGAAACACTCCAGGAGCTCGCCACGGATGTTGAAAGGCTGTCCCACCTCGCCTTTTCGGAGTGCCCGAATGAAAAAAGAGAAATCCTGTCCCTGCAATACTTCATCGACGGCATCCGGGATCCTGAAATATAGAAAGCACTGCGAATGGCTGATGTGAAGGACTTAAAAAGTGCTCTAGTGTACGCCATGAAATTCGAGGCAGCACAGCAAGCAACTCTTAAAGATCGCTACCCAGTCAGAGCTGTGCGAGTCCACGAGCCAGTGGATCAATTGATGGCTCGTTTAGATGATTTAACAAAACAAGTGAATGCCTTGCAGAGGAATATTGGTGATAAGAAACCGACAGTAAAGTGCTGGAACTGCAGTACTTTAGGGAACATGCGAAGGAACTGCCGAATATTAAAGAACTCGGAAAATAAGACGGACGTTATAAACAGACAATTAAATGCCATGAGATGGAAAACGTGTGACAAGAAACGGAAGTGCTGGAACTGTGGAGCTGAAGGCCACCTACGAAGGAACTGCAGAATACCCCAGAGCACGGAAAGTAAGATCATTTCCCAGCAACGACGCAAGAAGCAAATTAAGGATCATATCGTGGAGCAGAGTTTGAGCGATAATGAACAACCCCGTTTTAAAGCGCTCAAGATTTCTGCAGTATGTGACAAAAGTAGTGGATTATCCATCAATGGGCATATCCATGGAGTTCCTTGCAATATGATCATTGATACAGGAGCTCATGTTATCATCATTCGAAGAGATTTGTGATATTGTGATGTTGTGCGAATATCAGTGAAGAAAAATTTCAGCATTTAAATGTATTTCTTGTGGAAAGAATAAATTTTTGCTAACTTTTTACGACTTGTGCATTCAATCCATAACGAACCCGTACGCACGCAACAATATATTTGTAGTTTCAGAATATCACGTGTAGTTTTTGACAGTTTTAAATTAGTTGTTGTTTATGCATAATTATTCTTAACTCTCGTTCGTGCCCAACTCTAACCACCTGAACTTTTCTAAAAAGGAACATAAAGGTCCTTACATATTCTGAAGCACTGCCACCTGAGAAGTCACAGTTCATTTCATTATCGACTTTCTGAATACCTGAACAGTTTTTTCTGTAAGATCAAGCATGCTACGGCAGTCTGATGCTTTGATACCACCTTTTCGAAACTTGGACAACCATCAATGAATAGTGCTGAGATTTAACTACTAATGAAATATCTTCTGAAAAACTGTAGCAGATTATTCCAAAACAAGCATTACCATGTCAACGCGGTCACCTCAGCGTTTATATAAAAACTATAACTATTTAGAGCCTATATAACAAATTCTAAATATGTGGCTATCACGTATTATTATCATTTAAAAACTGCCTTTGCATAGATTATGCATTATTATTTATGGTCTTATGTTTTATTCAAGTTAAAAAGCTTCTTCTTCTTCAAAATACTTTACGCGATAAAAAAGACTTTTAAAAATGATTGCTTAATTATACATAGATAAATCATCATTTTTACAATAGAAGCAGAAACCGCACACTTATATTAGCCTATAATGTAAATATGCTATGCAGTGAGATAACTATTGCCACTTTCTTTTTATAGCAATATTTTTGCATCATTAAAAACTGTAGAAAACAATAGCATACATCAATAAATGCATTTAACACATATTTAATACAAAATATAACAAATTAAAAAAGTTAAAATTAAAGGTGCTTGCAATAAATTTCGAAAACAACTAGGCATAAAACAAGAATTATATTGTTATTTTGAATGCTTAAAATTTCTCAAAATCTCTGGAATCGTTTTTTTCGGGGAGGGGAGGGAGTGCGAGATACATAAAATATTAGCATCGTTTAGTGCCCTGAATTCCCGTCGTCATATTGCTGATACATGCAGAAGTGTTTTATATGAAGAATATGCATGCCACGATACTTTCTCGAACACAGATGCCCATATAACTAGTGCTATATATATAGCAGTAAATATTTCAAACAAGTTTACCATTAATTTGGAAATAACTATGACTGTATTTGTACGTTTTATTTTCCTAACTGACACCAACTAGCTGTATTGGCGTTTTGTATATTGTTTGCCCATTAAATCACATATTCATATACATTCTTGCATCTTTATTCTTTAAATGTTGCAACTAAACATTGCACATCTAGAAGGAATATTCGAAGACTGTTGGAGGCAATGTAATTATTTGAAAAAACAACTAATAAATACATGAATTGACTTCACAGAGAAACTGTCTTGAAGTGAAAATTACCATGATGACGGTAAGAAAATGTTGCAAAATTAAGATATTTAAGTTAGGTAAAATGTTAAATTTTAAGCTAAAATCTTTAGTCTGTACAGTCGACTATTTGTCTTATCCACGTGCAAAATATGACGTATAAATAATACCTTATAACTTTACATTTTCCTTCTATCTTGCACGTTTTTGACATACAGTCAATAATTTCAGCAGGTCTTTTTGCAAGTGGATTCATTCTGCAAGACATAATCGTTTTCCCTATAGATAAACCTTATGTTCATAGTTATAGAGGTTCTGTTCAGCAATCATTTAAAGACGAACGGAATTTCCTGCTCACACCTGCGTTGTCTTCTTACCACAATGATATGTCATATATATGTTCAGTATCTCAATAAAACAGGCCCGATGAGTGTTCCAAGTTACTTGTGGCCGCATATATCAATTAAAACAAAAATGGGTACTTAAATCTTCCATGGTTGCAAGCTTCTACTGTTTTCTGCTTCATCTGTCATCGACAATATTCCAAGTGTGTGTATGTGTGTTTGTTTATATGATTGTGTTGTGAAAGAAAATAATAGCCGCTTAAAATTACTTTTAACGCTGTGTATGTTGTACTGAAATAAAACTGTTTAGTAAAAAATACTAGTAATTTTTACTTTTTATAAAATTTTAATTTAAATTTTTAGCTGCACTAAAATCACGCCACACCTAAAATTCATTAACTGAAGCATCAAGAATTCCGTTATTATGATTAACACTGCTCTCATTTAACTTTACATTCTGAACGCGTTTCATTTAAATGAACTGCTTCATGTATTTACTAATAATGGAAACAAAAATTTCATTCGCCGAAAAACATCTTTAGAAAAAACCGGCCGATAAAGAGAAACTGGATTAGAACAATTTTATTATAATTAGCTATGCATGATAAACTGATTTTTATATTTCTTATAATTTCAGAATGTTAAATGTTTCCTTTGAAAAAATTGAAATTAACAGACAGCTGACAATTGCATAATAAATCAAATAAAAAATAAATTCATTAATTAATTAAAATTAATTAATTTAAATAAAAGGTGCAATTACTTTACACCATTCTGCATCCAGTCTTGAAATATCTGTTTCGCTGTAGACACAGTTTGTTCATCCCCGTGAAGCACGGCTGCTGCTAAAATATCAGAACGCAGTTTTCTAGAACGAAATTAGAAAGATATATTAAAAATACGCTATTTAAATATGCTATTATATGAACAAATTTAAAAAAAGAATTACTTTTGCACGTGATTTCCCTTATCTTCCCATCCTAGGACAGTGAGGGTTGGTTTTAGTAACTTTACGACATATTGCTGAAAGATAACATATCATTGTTTTGAACTCATTCGACAATTCTTAGTAATTTATTACCTTCTAATGATCTCTAATTAAGATAAAACAATAAAAAATTTTTTATCAAATTTACATGCATGAAAATTTACATGTATATTTACATGCATGAAAACTGTACCTGCAAATCAGCTGATATGTTATCAGTTCCAATCTTACGAATACGTCAATATAGAAGCAGCGCGTCTATTGTGTTTAATATTTACTATTTACAGTCTTAATGCGGCTATTATAATAGTCCGAAGTAGAGTAATATATATATTTTTACTTCCTTGTACGAAGTAAAAAGGAACTATTGTAATCGCGAAAAATTTCGGGTACCATATTGCAACCAAGATATCTATTTTGACTGCTATCGAATGCAAGGATGTTTTTGAGTAACATCCGTACGTAAGGCCAGAATAAAGGACTCTTTTCCTCCACAAATTTTTATAAAACTGATTTAAAATGGATTTTAAAGAGATTTTTTCGTGGAGTCTGTGCGTACGTTCGAATACGTACGCATGTGTGTATGTATCTCGCATAACTCAAAAAGAAGTAGCCCCAGAACATTGAAATTTTGTATGTAGGGCTGCTATAACGTGTAGATGTGCATCTCGCATTTTGGTTGCAATCGGCTGCACCAAAGGTATATATATATATATATATATATATATATCCACTCTGTTACTCAGCTCAGCGACCTCAGTTTCTTTATTCTTATAGGTTTGTAAATCGCGCATTTTTGGCTTTAAAAATGATTGAATTACGTTGTTCTTATCTTTCGGTTAAGATCTTTATGCCCTTAGTTTATCAGCTCTTCTGTAGATTCTAGTTAATTTTGAAAACATAACTGTAGTCCTGAGTAGGAACATGGAGCTTACTAAGAGCTATGTTCGTGCGTGTGTAGAGGCTACAACAAAAATAAGGAGGGTTCAAATGTCCCTTTATTTTTTTATCGATTTTATAAACGTTCCCGAACTTCGGGATACAAAGACCAGCCACTAGTGGTCTGAACGTAAAAGAATATAAGACTACTAACTAACAAAAATTTTAATAAGAGTTACTTTTAATATTTACGCAGATGACTAGCACTAAGACTGGCCTTTTCAATGACTACGTTTGTAGTACGCAAACTGCGGAAAACTACAATACGTCTTTAACTTTAAAGAGTGTTAACCTCTGGCCTTCAAGGCGGACAGTAACTGATGGCAAGCTCGCGTGAAGACTTGCAGCAAGAGGGGCTATCTTTCCTTCCTTCTTCTCTCTTGGCAAAATGTCACAACTTAAATACTTAAAGCGTTAGCAAATACAATTTGCATAAACATATTCACACGTTATTTCTGGCCGACAGGGGGAAAGAGATGATAGTAAAGTTTTAAAATGAAATAAACGTTAGTTAAACTTAAGATCCTTACAAGTTAACCTACATGCAATAATTGTGGCATTATTAACAAGTTAAAAGTTTTTTTAAGTGCGGCTAATCTTAATTTTTGGTTATGATAGCGGCCATATTTGTTTACATTTGAAGCTTAGAAGAATAGTGGATTTGTTGCCAATCTAGAGAAACTAAGTTTCGCAACAACAAAATAACGTCTTCTTTTATTTTTGCGAATTAAATTATGCTTGATTCATTCTGGAATTATTTAAGTTATTAGCTGTTTTTTGGGTGCAAATTGTAATTTTAATTGTAAAAATTGTTTTTTTAATTGTTTTCACTGAACTTGGTATTTTATGTTTTTCTATATTTTTCAATATTTAATGTTTATGTATTTTTGCCTTACCGCGAAATGAGAACTGAATTAATTAGTAGTGCATGTGACTAGTTATTAGTAGTGCTTAATAGTGCTACTTAATTAGCACTCTATAGTGCTATTATAGTGCTACTTAATTAGTAGTGCAAGGACGCTATGATGAGTAAATATAGAATAATTTAATAATGTAAATGTTTCGCGATTACAATATTTCCTTTTTACTTCTTAAAAGGAAGCACAAAATACAAATAAAATAATAGATTTAAAAATCGGTCAATATTAGTTTCCAGGCGCGAAACAATTTCTAAGAAGGCACATATCAGCGTGCATTGAATGCCTCATGAATAAAATGGCAGGTGGCAAAAAACAGGATTTGTTACATCGATAAAATCCAGTAAATTACCTTTTGCTATTATTCATTTGGATCATTTGCCTTCTTTCCTAAAACGTTTAAGAGGTAATTAAGGACTGTTAGTGATAAAGTATAATATGGACAAGTCTTTTGATTATTTGTGCAGTGCAAAATAAAAGTGCGAGCAATTTTAGGAACGATAACGACAAGTCTGTCCGATGAACAGCACAGAGATTCTGATTCCAGAATAAAGATGACAGAAAGAAATCTGAGCGTGATAAATAAAACTACGAAAGGGATGCCATTTGAAATGTTAAATGGATATTCGCCCAGATTTAATGAGGTGTCCTTAGGAAGCAGTAGATATGCTTTGCAGATTACGATGTAGATACATGGAACAGCCAGCAAGAAATACAAGAACAAGCGCATGAAAAAACTGAAGAGCAACAAAGGAAAGTGAAAGACAAATTCGATAGAAAGCGAGGTCGTACAGTAATATTTGAAGAAGAAATTGTTGTGATGAGATGTGGTCCTAAAGCTACAGTTGAGCCTACCAAAACGCAGACGAAATATGGAGGACCATTTATAATAACGGAAGTATTCCCCAGTGATATTTACAGAATAACACAACTAGAAGCAAATGTTCGGAGTCGCTATTTCATAATCACAGCTCATGTGAGTCAACCTAAACTGTGGAAGTACGAGTCCAGTTCTGATGACGACCAAGACAATCACTTGGTAATACATGGTAAGTCTCTATACCTCGACGAAATCCAAGGAGTTGTGTCTATAAGGATTAATAATGGTAAAGTTTGGTACGATTGAGTAAGATTTTTTTTAAGTATGTGTGCATATGATTCTTGAGAAGGCCTCTTAAGACTTTGCACATTTGACAAACTAACTGAACATAGGACGGAAAGGCTTACCATGTATTATATACGAACTTGTGATTATTTTGCGACTTATCATTTTAGGACTGATATGAATCAGTAGTATTTCAAATTTATTATTAATTTAGTAATAATTTAAAGAGAATTTTCATTATTTCGAAGTGCATTTAAGCAATTTCAATATATTCATCAACATATCAATTTTTTACCATAATGTTTATTTTTTTAATGCGACAGAAGTGTGTATTGTGCATTGTAGTATTAATGTAAATCGAATGTGTATGTTAGAGAATGTGTTTTACGAATTTAATGTAGAAATACGTAGTAATTAGATAATTAATTTGTACCTCTGGAAAATCGGGACGATTTCCACATCGGAATAGTCAAAAATACTAGTCCCGAGAGACGATTTTGTAAGAAAGCCGCCTTTAGAAAGCGTAAAATAGAGAGGCGCGAGACAGAAGAGTGCAAAAGAATGTGATAGCAATATGTTATCATTCTAGCATACAGCTGGATGCATGTATGTAAATAATTAGGTCGTTAATAAACCTAGTTTAACAGTGTGTGCCATTCCGAAAAGTCAAACTACATCATCAGCTGATAGCAATATTGGCCATAATTTTAACTGATTTCATATTTGGTCTTAGGCAAGTTTTGCTGTGATTAAGGACTGGAATTAACAATAGTCGCTCGTCATAAAAATTTAATAATCAAGAATCAGCAGATATCAGGAAATAAGACTGGAAATATGGAATATTCTTTCATAACACTAAAGACGTTTGCGTGGTAGACGTGACGTGGTGATTTCAGGATGTACCCCAAATTTTACCTTGTGAAAAAATTGTCGTGTCATTTCTTAGTTAATTCTCTTAGAATAAGATTTTGCATTTGTCATAAAATTAGAACAATACGTTACTTAACAATATAACAAAATTAGCAATTTAAAAAGGATATACTTCCCAATTAATATCATATTTTTGATAGTGACAGGAGTATTAATTGGATTCTCCACCACCAGAGTATGGCGATTGTGTCCCTTAATCCCCAGTCGTCCTTTAAAGGCGGGGTGTATATAAGGTATTTCTCCCGCCTTCTTAGCATGCCTTCGTGGTGTAGGGGTCAGCACGCTCGGTGCGTATTCAAGAGATTCGTGGTTACCAGTCCCGGCGAGGGCATTGCTCATTTTTCACGTATCCTGCTTCGAAATAACCTAATGTCTCTACAAAGCATAATGCTTTTTTAACGTAAAAAGTAAAAGGGTAATTCACAGGTTAATCTAATATATAAATTAACTCGTAAATGTTAAGTTCGAGAATAATAAATGACATAATAGCTTAAACTATCTAAACTCTATGTAGCACATAGCTCCCCTCCCCAAAAAGACGTTTCTAATATAACTCTACTAAATACTCCACTAAAGAGGTTTCTAATATAAAAAAGTGCGTTATCACTCGCACATATCCCATCTCCCGCAAAACAAAACAAACCCAGACAGAGCAAGAGAGAAATAAATAAAATTTAAAATGTACCTGGAATAATGAAAGAAGAACAGGATTATCTTGCATAAGCACAGCTAATTTTTGAAAATGCGAAATGGCGGTTTTCCAAGGTGCATAGCTTTCTTCTTTTTCTAAATACTGAGTCACGTTAAAAGCAAGTACTGCTTCCAAAATACCTGCTCTAAAATTACATACGAAAAATGTTTCAGTAATGAAAACTATTAAATATTAAATGAAGTGAAATATATTTCAAATGTAGTTTTAATATTCATATAAAAAATTGAATTTTTTAAAGTTATTCTAAATATATGTACAATTTCTTGCGTTAGCATTCGCAATAAACGTTGAATAAAACTTTTAAGATTTATTCAAAGATCCCACGCAAATGGCATAATCTCTTAAGTAGACTTATTACATATCCCCAGCTTGAAATAAAATGAGAAAAAATATATTATTTTCAAAATGTAAGGCGCTTAAATTATTAAAAATTCATTTTAAATTAAATTAGATTGCTTCTTCAGGAAGACATATTACATAATATGAAGAAGCTCACTAGTAGATATGTAAAGGAAATTATTACTAACAATAAATGCAATGCAGACAAAAAACATTGTTATGCAAATGATGATAAATATGAAGTTTCTTTTCTGCTTATGATAGAAATGAAAGTCAATACTGCACTTCTTCACTCATTTGTTCATACGCCATTTTTGATCTCAACTAAAGGTACACTGCGCAAAAAAATAAAAAGATAGTTCTATATCTCCCGTTCTACTGGGCCGATTGACGAAATGCAGATAATCTTATGCGATGGCATGAGCTCAGGATTTTGACGATTTAAAACAATAGAGCACTCACGATTACGGTTACAGTGAAAAACTTTTCGAAAGGCATCACCCACTTTTTTAATGCGTAAATTTATCACCGCATTGAAAAACAATAATTGGCATTGGAACACTGCACGTATGACGAAAATTGCCGGTGTAAAACATTTGCAAAGAAGAGCATTGTAATGGACCAATAACAGAGCAAGACAGGAGAGAGAAGTTAACCTATTGCAAATATAAGTTTTTAGTGTGTGCAACTATTCAAGATCTCCAGTAACTTTGCAGTTTCGTTGCCACCAGGATCCCCAGAGCTCAATGCCATGGAATTCTGTTTCTGCGATTACATGAGATCTAAGATGTGTAAATCAAATTCCCGAGACTTGCCAGAATCGAAAGATGCCATAAAATGTTACAAAGTTATATAAATTCTTTCTGCGATGTTACTTTCTTTCATTATAGTCAACAATCTCTCGCGTTATAATGCGTTATCCTCAGCGAATGGGCGCAGTTTGACAATTTGTAGTTCCCATAAAAGATTTTTTCCTTCTCTTCTTTTGTGTTGTCATTAGTCTATTAAAATGCTCTCCTTTGCAAATGTTTCAGGCCGGCAATTTGTGTCATTCATGTACCGTTCCAACGCCATTTATGGTGTTTAAATGCTGTCATCAGTTTGCGTATGAAAAAAATACGTGTTGAAATTCAAGAATTTCGAAATCGTTTCATTGTTATGATACCTGTGAGCGCTCTGCTATTTTAAATTATCGCAATCTCGAGCGTATACTTTCAAATTACAATATTAAAAGTCCGCTAGGAGCTCATACTTCGGGGAAAGTGTTTTTATGACCACCCCGTATATATATATATATAAAACTCCCAAAGTAATGCATTAAAACAGTAGTACACTTCTGTTCAAGTATGCTTCTGAAATACTCTTTGGTGCACTACGCTTCAGTACAGTAGTTACTAATGTAATTTCATTTCACACAGTGTTTATATGATGATCAATACATACAGAAATTTTACAATGGCCATTCTGATTTCATACAATGTATATGAATGGAATGACTGCACAGCTTGTTTAATCGAATCCCATGGGTAAAATAGATGCAATCTGATAAGAGCAGAGTATGTTTTAAATGTGAATAACAGGGAAAGTGTTTAGGTATTTTATCTCTTCCTACCACGTGTCTTCGTGTTGCAGTCGACTAGCAGTAGGGATGTCCACAGTTTAAAAAAGTCATGAGTTTAAAAAAAAAATCAATGCAAAGAAACTTGCTGAAAAACAGATAGGTGGAAATCAAGAGATTTTTCTTATTAGACAAATAAAATTAATCATAATAATGCAGAGTACAATATTTGCAACAGATTCAATAAAGCTCACCTTCAAAATCTGGTGAATATTTTGGGCACCGAAGCGCGTCAAATACCGTGTTTTGAAAAATAGTTGCCATCAAGATTTCCTAGGAAATACCGTGTTTCGAAAAAGGCGACCATCTTGTTTTCACCAGAAATCGCGGAAAATAGAAATAAATTTACGACTATCATAACACGATTTTTAAAGAAAAAAAATATTAAATACAGGTTAATGAAAGTGATTAAGGTTTAAAAGGATGTAGTTTTAAGGAGAATGCCGACGAAAACCTTTAGATATTTCGCCCTTAACAAATAATTTTAACTACAAATAACGGGCTATAAAAAGAAAGTAAATGTAATTGACTATGTTGTAATTGACTATAATTGTAATATTAGCTATAGCCGTAATTCCATCCTCTTCCTGCTTTCCAGAAATCTCGAGAAACAGAAAATACTAGAAATTTACCGTTGTTTACATTGCGTTTGCGGAATGGTATGGGTTGCCACATCCTAGCATTTATCGCCATGCTTGGCGATATTTCTTGGTGAAAATACTGGGCAGGCTATACTAATGGATAGCCTAATATTTAAACTAAGATGGCTAAGTTAGCCCTTTTGAAAATATATTTGTCTTTGCATCTTATTTCAAATGGACAACTTGGATTTTAATGTAAACGGGAAATATGTGCCACATTTTTGTGCAAAATAGCAAACTAAACATAAATATTTTAGAAAATGTCCAAAATTACCTCGAAAGTATCAGAGCATCGTCCAAAAGATTAGCTCGATCAGCAGGAGTTAAAATCTAAAAGATAAATAGTAACTAAATATTAAAGCGCAGATTCTTGTTGAATTATGAACGAAAATTAATTCTAAACTTTAAATAAATAAAAAAAAATCTGAAATGTTTCAGATTTTAAATTACGTCCAAAGGGACGTTTATTTAACATTTTGTGTGTTACCTTTATTTGTTAAATACCATGTTCTTCGCACTTAAACCATAAAATTCAGTTCAACAGCAATATCGCAAAATAATTTTAAATTGTGCATATCTTTAGAAATTTCGGTACACGCTCTCACGCGCTGGAGATAAAAATGTTTTTCTGTACAACGTTGGTATTGCTGGCTTTGAAATCTTTGAGTTTGTTAATGAAAAATTCTTTAAAGTTTTAGAGAATATTGTTACGAATTTAACATTTATTTGGCTATTTATTTAGAACTGTAATTAAAATTCCTTTTTATTTTCCCGTGCAACGCACGCAGACGATTTTTGAAGAGAAAGCTACGTCAAAAAAAAGAAAAAACATGCATACATTTATGCAGATTTTTCATTTTTTAAAATTTAATGCAGAGCGATAACATTTAGTGGCAACAATTTGAAAAGTGATACGCCGTTTTTGTGTTTCCGACGCAAAATCGCAAAACGAAAGTAATAGTCCTTCGGGACTAAATCCCTTTGGACTAATAAATAAACAGAGCTCTCTAATTTTTTCTCTCCCGCTATTCTTCTTCCTCTCGTTCTCTCTTTCTCTCTATGTATATACATACACAATTTTAACAACAGTTTAATAAAATGAATAAATTAAGGACTTTCATCGCGAGAACCTATCTCTTATTCAGCTGAGGGTAATAAAATTTAATTTTTTCAAATTAAAATTATTATATTATCAGGGAAAGTGAATATAAGCAAGTGTAAAGAACAGTTGTAACTAGTTAAAAACACTAGTCAAAACTAATGACTAGTAAGAAAAAAAAATACTTACTTTTTTACTAGTTACAGTAGTGCAAATAAAAATTAATTAAATAATAATGATAAATAATAAAATTATTGCCAGTTAAATAAAAATGAACGGATTTGCTTCCGTCTGATTTCGATAGCGCCTTCTCCTCATAAACTCCGCAAAATACGCGTCAAAACTATCTTCCGATGATTGCCGAACACTATGCTTCCGGAATTCCCGCTTTATTTGGCTCCATATACATTCAATATTGTTAGTATGCGCGCCAGTCATAAGGTCAACAAAGTTCAATGAATGATTAATAGATATAGGAAACCTTCATTGTTCGAACAATCATAAGACTTCCAGCAATCTGAGATAATCGTCGTCCCAGGCAGAATTTTTCGCGTACTAACCTCCAAAGTCTCTTTCGTTCGATCTACTGCAACCTTAAAAAAATCCACTCTCTCTTTCAATCCCACCAAACATCCATTTACCATTCATTCGTCTACTTCTATTATACTTCACTTACCAAACTCCACAACACATACCAGGGTCTCCAATCATCCCACTCTTTTTCACACTAACACCCTCTACAAATAACGCCAAATCTCTACAAAAAATACGCCAATCAACCACAGTTTTATTCGATTTCACATTCACCTCATTCATAAGCAGATTCGTACCAGCTTCATACACCCAACAAATACGAAAACACTAAAATGTCAATCATACTCATATTACCCTATTCAAACCACGTGCCTTTCCTCGCAGAGCTCTTATAATGATGAGCACGTAGTGAAACATAGTTTAATGTTTTTATATAATTATTAAGATTTTCTAATTGGCAACATGATGTAATGTTTTTGCATAGTTATTAAGGTTCGATGTGTGGCAACAGCGAGTTGAGTTAAAAAAAGGTTGTTATTTCGAGTGGGCTATGATAAGCGTTGCGTAAGCATTATTTCTTAAAATGTTTGTTATATTATTTTTATGGCAAAGAATAAGTAATATGTTGCAAACAAGTATGGAAGTTAGAAAAAAATAAATATGCTGTTTCTTTAGAACCAAAATAAGCATTTATTTAAATCATGAAATGCTCTGGCTTTTTAGTTTCGATTTCGCTTTACCATCAATATGCAGACTAAAAGACTGGTGACCGGTAATGTAGTGTAAACAGTATAATGTTTTATATAATTATTAAGATTTTCTAATTGGCAACATGATGTAATGTTTTTGCATAGTTATTAAGGTTCGGTGTGTGGCAACAGCGAGCTGAGTTAAAAAAACGGTTGTTACTTCGATTGTGCTATGATAAGCGTTGCGTAAGCATTGTTTCTTAAAAGGTTTGTTATATTATTTTTATGTCAAAGAATAAGTAATATGTTGCAAACCATTATGGAAGTTAGAAAAAATAAAGCAATTAACGGTAACACAAAATATCAGTTAAAATTTGAAAGTACACCGACATCCACGCTTGCAATCACAAAAACAACCAATAAAATTTACATTTAAGAAAGCGAGAGTAGATGACGTTATATACCAAAAGTTACGATAAGCTAAAACCAAGTTAAACTATCATGGTAACCAGAAATGCGGTTCATCACCAGAATTGAGCTAGAGCCACGCGTTTTTTTAACATTTTGTTTGTTTCCTTTATTTATTAAATATAATGTTCTTCGCACTTAAACCATAAAATTCAGTTCAACAGCAACATCACAAAATAATTTAAAAAGAGCATATCTTTAGAATTTCCGATACAGTCTCGCACGCTGGAAATAAAAATATATTTATTTTTCGTTAACCGTTGCCATTTTTCACTTTGAAATAATCTGAGTTTGTTAATCAAAAATTCCTTAAAGTTTTACAAAATATGAAATAAATAACAAAACAATACAACATACATACATTCACGCAGAAGTTTTATTATTTAAATTCTTTAAATATAATGCAGGACTCTAATATCTGGTGGCAACAATTTGAAAAGGGAAACGCCGTTTATAGTGAAACAATGCAAAATACCAAAACGAAATTAACACCCGTTGTGGATTAACGCTGTTTGCGCTAATAAAAATATAATAATAAAACAAATTTCAAATTTGGGCTACCCAGATGCCCATATTCGAACGGAGGACTACGCTATTCAGAATTTGATGTCTTTAGGTACCGTTGTTATTTCACAGTGCGAGAAACATACATACATCCATGCAGATTCTTCATTATTTAATTTCTTTTAATATAATGCAGGGCTCTAATATTTAATAACAACAATTTGAAAACTTAACAGACATAAAATGCCAAAACGAAATTAATAGCCGTTCTGGGCAAATTGCCCATTCTGGCTAAAAAAAATATCTGGAAGCTTTCAGATTTTACATTACGCCCAAAAAGACATTTTTAGCGTTTCGTGTGTTATTTTTATTTATAAAATATCACGCTCTTTGCACTTAAACCATAAAATTCAATTCAACTGCAATATCGCAAAATAATTTTAAAATGAACATATCTTTAGAATTTCCAATACACAGACTCGCGCGCTAGAGATATTTTTTCCCGTACAGTGTTGCCATTGCTCACTTTGAAATCGTTGAGTTTGTTAATCAAAAATTTGTTAAAGTTTCACAAAATATGAAATAGATAATAAAATAAATTCCAAATTTGGGCTTCCGGATGCCCATATTCGGTGGAAGATTACGTTATTCAAAATTTGATGGCTCTAGGAACATTGGATTTTTCACAGGGCGAGGTACATACGTACATTCATGCAGATTCTTCAATATTTAATTTCTTTAAATATAATGTAGGGCTCTAATATTGGTGGCAACAAAATGAAAAAGTTGATCGACATTCACAGTGAATCAACGCAAAATGCAAAAGGAAATTAATAGCCCTACTGGGCTAAAGCGCTTTGCGCTAATAAAAATGGAAACGTTTTTTAAATAATATTAATCAAAAATGCTCTTAAAAATTAAACTTCCAAGTTTTTTAAAATTAATCATAAAGATATAATCTGCTGCTCTGATGTTTAATGTCAGATGGGATTATACATTACTCGTATATTATATTAAAATTTTTTAACTTAATTTTAAAAGCATTCTTTATTAATTACATAAAACATTTTAATGGCTTTACATTTTTATTTTATATTAATTAAAATTTGTGCATTTGTTTTTTCATCATCGAGTAATTTAGAAACATGACTCTATTGAACATTTTTCGGTAATCTTTAGAAAAGACTTTGAAGAATTATTTTTATACTAGTATTATATTATTATATTCTCATGTTGCTTTACTGAATTGTTTCCTTTTTGTTTCATTTTTCATTTTTGTTCCTCCTGTTAGCTAGTTTGGCACCATTTTTGATTTAATTATTATTTCTTAATTATTTAATTAATTTCGCAGTATACTTTATGGATTTAATAATTACTAATCTTAATTTTGGTATTTCTAAACTCTTGTTAAAAATATGTAAGATAAAAAATATGAAAGCACGCTTGTAATTTTAATTGGCCGTAACCTCGTTTATTTTTTATTTAATTTGGGGACTTCCCATCTCCATCTTAAATATAGCACCATAAGTCTAAACTGCATCATTCAAATCAATCATGCGATCCTACGTAACGCTCAATGCAGATACCCTCTTCCCCAATCTCTCCCTATATGTATATAAAGAAGAAAGTGTGTGTGTTTGGTTGTCCTCTATTAACTCAGTCACTACTATAGCTATCGTCACCTACAATTATTTTCAGTGTTTTGGAAAAGGTCTACATCCACTTTTTTCCAAAAAAAAAATAGCTAAAATGGAAGATATTAATTAAGGCTTAGAAAAACGATCATTTTCGCCCTCATTTTTCCGAGTGAGGACAGTCTTGCAAGTTGAAGATGAAAATCTGCTTTATTTCGAAAGTTGTTACCACTGCTCGCTTTCAAATCCTAGAGTTTGTTAATAAATATTTCGAAGTTTTACGATGAAATAAAAATAGCATTGCTAAACATTAAATGCATTATTCCCGATTCCAAAATTTGTGAAAAGCCATTTCGACTATTCCCGTCTTCGTACTACTTTAATCAGCTGAAATATTAATTAAAAACTCTGAAAGTGGCAAAACGTTTATCATAATCGCACGTATTTTTTAGAGTGGCAGCAGTGTCGCGCGTTGGAGATAAAGATGCTTTATGTTGAAAAGTGTTGCTACTGCTCGCTTGCAAATCATAGAGTCTGTTAATCAAAAATTTGTAGGTTTTACAAAATCTATACGTATAGAGAAAAATGTCTGTGTGTGTATTTGTTTGTTTGATTTGTGATCAATTATGATATATGTTTTGCCATATTTAATCGACAAAAACTGAATATAGATGAAATATTAGATGGAACGTGAGTTTCTACGACCATTTGATTAGAAAGACGAAAAGCATTCAAAACTGCGTGCCAATGGTTGCTTATATAATGAGAGAGAATTAGCTTATTTTTCTATGGAAATTTTTTATGTGGGTTCCATATCGCATCAGACAGAAAAATGTATGACTATAAATCGTACTTTTTGCATCATTATTAGAGAAGGATTACAGCGGTATAGCTCTTTCTGTTGTTAGATGCATTACTCTCAATCTAACTCAAGTGGCATCGGGCACTTCCGCTAATCACTAAATAATTTCAAACCAAAATGTTTTAACTCGAACTGAAACTTTTGACTCCCTTCCTTTGAATTGCTCCGACACTTTCGTTTACGCTTTCTCCTGGCAGGGCGCTTTGCAGCTATCTGTTTAGTTCACTGAATTTGTGCTGAGCTAACAAAAATGTAGGGCGCATAAAGAGCCCGTCCGTATGTGAACCAAATATTGCGTATCCAAAATTGTTTTCCTCAATAATAAAGTTATGTTTAATTCGGCTATGTCTGTCTTGCCAAGTTTCTTTGCTAGGCATCTATTACGCCACCATCAAGTTCCAAATCATTATGTATATTAGGTATCCAAATCATCAATTGGCGTATCTATATATATATATACATTTGGAGAAGAATGGAAAGTTCAAAGTTCGGAGACATTCTTTGTCAGAACATACAGAAAATTAATTTGATTATTGTTGAACTTTTGTTTAAAGAAAAGATACATCTTTCCTTGTCGGTTTTTCCATCTAAACATCTAAGGTGATGAAAAAAAATTTCCATCTAAGGTGATGAAAAAACTTAAAACTCAATTATCATATAATTGGACACATCCGTAAGAGAAGACTCAAATCTAAAAGATTAACAGAGAGAAGAGAGAAGCATAGAATAGAACAAAATAGTAGGTAAATGAGAAAGAGCTAAAATTTTCATTTTAATGAGCTGTATAAAGATTACAGAAAAGTTATCTTTACAGAATATAATTAATGACAAGTTTTTAAAGTAGCAAATTAATGAATTATTGTGGATAATCGTTTTCTTGAAATGAGAATTAATATTTGAGTTATTGAGGTGTATAAAGACTTCAAAAATAGACGGGCCTTTGCGAATAAAAGGATATTAGCTACTAGAGAAAATTAGTTACGTTTACAGAGAAGTTATCTTTACAGAATGTAACTAATGACAAGTTTTTAAAGTTGCAAATTAATGAATTATTTTAGAAAATCGTTTTCTTGAAGTGTTGAAATGAGAATTAATATTTGATTTTCCATACCTAAAATAAGTGTGCAGATATTTTTAATTCCATGAATTTAGTTGCTAATTGTGTTTACAGTTATTATTTTAGGAATATTGGAGTACCAATTAATAATTTTATGAGTTAAAAAGTCTTCTTTTGTCAAATACTTTAATCCCGTGGAAGTCAAGAATCTAAATCAAAGAGAGTCCACTTTTTATTGGTTTTTATTGGTTTAGTTGAATTTGAGACGATTTTAATTTTTTTTAGAATCCTTCGTTATTGATGGTCATATATATCATCAGTGTGCCTAAATGTGAATTTAAATTTGCTTTTAATGCTGTATTTATTGTTTTGCATGAATTTTAATTCTTTCGTGAAGAAATGTAAGTTATATATACTAGTGGGATAACTGGTCACAATACGTAAACCATTAATTTGCTGGAGTAAACTGCTGTCTCCTTTAATATAGTTTTGGAGGGGCATTATAGAATGAAAATCCATTTGTCTGAACCAAGAATTTGCGGAATTTCTTGAAAATAGTTAGCTTAATTATTTAAACTATTGAAAATTTCTTCAAAGGTAAGATGGTGTAAAGATTTTTAGAGTCAAAACATATGATGTCCTTAAATCTAATGTCCTTTTCAATGGGTTTTAATAACTTTCGGGTTATTATCAGTATTCCAGTAGTTGTGGTGACCTTTTTCGTAGTTGTGGTGGCTTTAACAGTGATAAGCTGATAGGCCCTTTTTAAGCTTTAGAGGGAAACAAATATTTACCCCTTTTTTATTATGACAACTTTCGATGAAGTTTAATCGTTTCCACAGCCGAAAGTTGCCATATTACAACTGCTGGTCCTGTTAGCTACGTAGCAAAATTACATATGTCGAGAACATATATTCATCTAGTATTCTATAAAATGTTTCACTTTTCCTTCTGAGCCACCTCTGCCTATATTCTGCATCCTTTAGAATTAGTGTTATGAGGGCGCAGACCTTGTAAGGCATTTAGGATTTCAACTGCTCCGTTTTGAGGGAAGGGAGCTTTCTTAATTGAAATTTTATTCCACTGGATACTACGCTTATTCCTTTATGTTGTTCGGTTACCTTATTTAAAATATACATTCATATGTTCGATTACTTTATTATATAAGTATTTATTAGTAACTTTATTATACAAACTAATGATGTTATTGAGTTGTATAGAGAACTGCAATGAAAACGCTGATGAATCCATAGTGTAACAGCATGTGAAAACATGTTCGTGTGTACCTGTGTTCCATGTTCGTATTGTGAAATAAACTCGTTCAAAATCATGAAATCCAAAATCACGAAGACCTGTCAATGTACTCGAAAATGTTACTTAATTCAAAATTGAAGAATCGATGATTTGCTTTAGTAATGTTTAGATTATCTACAGATAAACTATACTATGCTTTAAAAGAGCTGTATTGGGAAGCATTAAAATCCGAACCCTTTCAGATTTTTAGTCATTGTATTTAAATTATATTTATTTAAATTTCATTTCTTTCGGGAAATGCACGAAATAATAGTGGATTTTCTATACAGCTACTGCCATTTTGAGGTTGAAATCAGCCTAAATTTAAATTTCAAACTGACATAATTTTCTACACTTTATGAGTATGTTACTGTTCTAAAAATAATCATTAATCTAATATTGTCTTAGAATAGTTTGATTCCATTTTGGGCGATCAAAGCAAATATTTTTGGAAAACCCATTAATTATTTTAAGATTTTGTTCCTTTTATATTTTATTTCTGAAGCATAATTAGTATGTGTAAAATGTTTTACCTTATGATTAGAATGCAGCACATCGGTCAGCTTTTTCCATAAGACATTATCATACATAACTCTATAAAATCCAGCTTGGTTGACATTTATTTTCAGCCATTCTGCTTCAGAAGGTAAAGCAAATTCACCTAATAATAAATACAGATATGAAAATGATATATCAAATTAATCCTTTTATATAAATGAATTGTTATGAATTTAAATTTTTTATACTTTTAACAATAACATGCCTAATAAAGCAATACCTAAACAACGTCGAAAGCGAAGTGTATACTACAAAAAATATTATGCTATTATAATATGCAATAAAAAAGCAAAAGCTACTTTCAAAATGGGAGGGAGTAATTTATCTCTGATAATTGTCAGTTATATGAACTACATTCGTGTAATATATGGCGTATTAATTCGGCTAATTCGACTGAACTCTACGAATTTGTACAGAAAATTACTCATACAAAATCAACGCCAAAGTGACAAACTTTCGGCTGCATGGCATTTGCTAAATTGATGAAACATTGGCTCAGTTTTACAAGAAGCAAACTGAATAATTAAAAATGACCACTGTTTTTAAAATGTATGTATTTAAACTGCGTACATAACTATCATTGCGAACAAACATAATTGGAAACAAGATCTTTTCGCCTCAAATCCAGTTGAGATGATCAGCCAGCTTGCGCGCAATTCTTGTATTTCATATTATCATTCATAAAATCAACAATCAAACAATGTTTAGAGCCTTATAAAAATAATTATCACACAGAAGTAGAGTTACCATACTTATTAAATATTCCAAGCGCTTTTAAAGTAATCAATATGAATCTTTATACATGAATGAATCAAAATGTAAATTTTATTACATAGAACTAATCCATGAAGATAAATACCCCTGTTTACCACATATTAATTTCGTATGATACAATAATACGATAACCTGGGCTGTTTATAAACAACAGAAGGGTTTAATTAAAAATCCCGCAATTGTTATTTAAAATTGAACCATGCTAAAATATTAGCAATAGCACCCAAATGTGCAAATTGTGTACCTGTTTGCGTTATTTAGAGCAGAATTGAATTAGTTTAATTGAAAATAGAACACAGATTGTCAATAACTAGAAACATCTTAGTTTTCACAATATGAGAATATCTTTTTAAAGCACTAAATGCAGTATCTGATGCAATATTTTGCGCACTACTGTATATATGCGTGTAACATCTGACAGACGTTTATGTTCATGAGAGATGTTTCAGATCAGTCTTTTTTTAAATGGAAATATTTAAGATGTACACTGTCAAAAAAAGGGGGGGGCAGTTCTATATCTCACGTTCTACTTTGCCGATTAACGAAATTCGGCTTGCGTTTTTCATGTCTCGAAAGCGCGACTTAGGATATGTGTTAGACTTATATATAGCATTGTTCTAATGAAGGTATTTTCACCCAAAATCGGACTTTTTCTAAAATGACATGCCATTTTTTTCCATATTTCAATTCCACGACTCAAATTATGCGAAACTGTGAGGTTTTGTAAAAATCGCACAAATAGTTCATATAAAATTATCTTTCGAAATTTTAGCTCCTCCATGTTAAGGGAATTTGGTATATATTGATTAATCTCTCTTACGTGTTAAACTTATTTAATTCTTTCTTTCAAATTTCGAAATTTAGGTTCATTCCAAATAAAATTTGCCCATTTTTTACGATTTATTTTTAAAATTTGTATTTTTAAATAATTTTTATAAATTTTTCGGAAATCGTCTTGAATTATAAATTATAAAATTTTTACCACCATCTTAAAGTAGATGTATTTCTATGCATCCCTGCAAAAATATTGCAAATCCCTGCAAAATCCCTCTCATTCACAATGTAAAAAGGGAGAAAAAATAGGTTGCCATATATTAAGATGTTCGCCAAGTTAATTATTCTTGGCGCAAACTGAAAAAAATGCGCCAAGATAAATTTTTGAATTTCTCCGTAAGTTTCGCACCAAATTTTACAAAATTTAATATGTAGGCATAATTTGAGTGGTAGAATCGAAATATGGAAAACGATCGGCCTGTCATTTCAGAAAAAATCCGATTTGTGTCAAAATCCGAATGTTAGAACAATGCTATATATAAACCTAACATGTATCCAAAGTCGCTCTTTCGAGAGATGGAAAACGGAGTTTAAATTTCGTCAATTGGCCCAGTGGAACGGTAGAACTGTCCTTTTTTTTTTTTTTTTTTTTTTTTTTTTTTTGTTGTGTACCTTTATAAATGAGTAAATGAACCATTTTTTTAAAACAGCTAATTATAAAAATTTCTTTTAAAGTGTATCAGAATTAGTTTAGTATATATTTAGTAGCAGCTAGCATACCATCAGATATACTATTTAACCAATAAGTACTCTGTTTGTTTTCGTAATCAGTGATGTATGTGATCGGAACAAACCACTTGTAGCTATATGGAGATATATCGGAAGATGAGGCATTGCCAGATTGGGGATATGAAAGAAATCTCTCTTGTTTGACCTTCACTGTAGTATCTTCAAGTGTAACAGTGATAAGAGGATATCCTTTCTGTCGTGTCCATGTATCCATGATCTGCGATACATTCATATGTGAGAGATCAGCCTAAAAATTGAAAGTGTAAAATTAATATATATATATATATGAATTATAATTTATATTTACATATTTTTAATATCTTATATATATATGTGTGTGTATATAAGAAAGATATAAATGTATACATATATTATAAATATGTAGATATAAATTACAATTTAAAATAGCAATGACCCCTTAATTCCTTTTTTTAATTTGAGTACTTCGCTTTTCTACTCTAAAAATAGCAATAACTTTTTCTAAATTGTCTAACTGAAAAGTTCACTTCATTACGGCATCTGCGTTGCTAAGAACGTTTGGCCAATCACCGTTCAAAACTTCAAACAAAGAATTCGATCTTATATATAGGGCCTGCTGAAGTGCATATTCGCTTTGCTCTGCTCGAGCTTGCTTGGCTAATTCATGTCTCTTCGTTTAGCTGTATCCTCTATTACTTAAAAATATGATCAGTTTATATAGAATCGTGGTGTGCTGGTGGCATCCATAGTGATGTGTAAATCAAGGATATATTCCTAAGAAATTATTCTTCATTCGCATAAAGTTATGAGATGATTATCCACCTATTTGTGGTTTTCTAAATTCTATCTGTCCATTAAGCATCCTATTTAAATACGGGCTTCGTCTCTCTAAAACATCTCGTCCATAACTCAGAAGTAATTGCTCAATTCGTCCAGGAAATTATTATGAACATATATATACATATAAATAGGTATGATAAAAATTACGTAAAACAGCTTTATAATTCAATTTAGCAATAGGCTTTTAATTTCTCATTTTTAAGTTGGGTATTTCGTCTCTCTGTTGTAAAAATAAGAACAACATTTCTGGTCTGCGCCATTCCTAGATTAATCTATGCCACAGAGCTGGCGTAACTTTGATGACGTATTTAATTTGGAAAATAAACTCAGTGAAATGAAACTTTTCTAACGTAAATCAAAACCTTTCTCATAACAGACTGCCATATTGGATAAATACGCTCTTTAGCTTCAGGTTTCTTGCTTCTTGGACGCTATTTTTCTATGCTCTCTTCCTATCACAACAGTATCAAAAATATAAATGTTCTCGAAATAGGCACTATCAGAGTGCCAAGTAAATTGTGGCTGTAAATGTCAGTTAATATAAAAATGAATATTTAATCTTAACTCAGCTGCCAAGTTTCCTAATCACTACGAATTCAGCATTTTAGCAATAATACTATGAAATTAGAAATCTTCCTCTTTAACATGAATGGACATGTTTCGCAGTCCGTTTTTTTTTTGCATTTCTAGGTCTCAGTATACCTACATCA
>KK122252.1:312897-494510 GCA_000611955.2 Stegodyphus mimosarum
TAAATAACCCGAAGTCTACAAAAAAGATGAAAACGAGAATCCAATATTGTTGGAAGAGAAGTCATGATCAATTGACTGCGGAACTGATTTGAAAGGAAACAAAGCGAAAAGTGAAATAATTCAAATAAAATAAACGGTAATAAATTAAATCTGAAACTGTGTGTTATGCAAGATTTTATCAGGGAGGAGCGATTAATGATATGTAATCAACCAAATTCTTACCGAGTTTCTGAGTGCACATTGAAAAACTCAAACGAAATTGAAATATTTGGAAAATATATTTACTATATTTATTTATAGCAAATCACTAGGTAAATTAAAATATAAAAATAAAGCTTCGAAGTTTTTGATTCCGTTATTGTAATAGCCAAAAATAAGTAAATTATATCTAGACCTATACATGCATGTACTATGCACTCGGAAATATGATGTACATAATATTTTTGAGTGCGTACGGGTTCGTAATAGATTGAATGCACAAGTCCGATAAAAGGTTAATAAAATTTATTCTTTTCGCAAGAAGTATAAGAAAATGCTGGAATTTCCCTCAGTGTACATTTATACAAGTGTTCGCAATATCAGGAAGAAATAATCAGTAGAATCCTCAGTTTTTCATACAAGTTATGAAGCGAGATGAAGCTTAGTTCTTCGCATATGAATCTGAGCTAAAATGTTTAGATGAAACCATTTGCTTGGGTTGGAGATGTTCACCAAAACGAAAAAAGAATTCAATTTAAAAAACCTCGAGTAAAGACAGTACTGGTGACCTTTTTTGATTGAAACTAGATACCAAGGAATGTTTTCTTGAGATACAGTGAATTCTATATTTCATAAAAACGTAATATACAGACATTTCCGAAGAGGATTCAACGCGTCAGGCCTGACAAATTTGCCTCGGCACACAACTGTATTCTCGTTAAACTGAAAAAAAAAAGTTCCAATTCCCAAACTTTTTATTCTACATATGTGCTACCTGCAGTCTGCTTTTTCTTTCCTAAAAATGACTTTCTCGACGCAAAAGTCATTATTTTAATAATATAGAAAATATTCATGAAACTAACCAGTTACTTAAAACATTTCCGAAAAGATGAGTTCCATGAAGAAATTAAGGAGCTGCAGAAGCTTGTCCAACACTATATCGACATAATGACACAAATTCCTTAAACTTTTAAGTAGTTATTTTATAAAGATCAAATCCAGGAAAGAAATTAAAATGAACTAACATACCTGATAAAATTTTAAACGAAACGACTGGAAATGCAATTGTATTCAGTGATAGAATGTAAGAAGGGTTATTGTAAAAAGTGTTGTTCTCTAGTTAAGCAATTTTATTCTTAAAGTAAAAGTTACTACTTCAATTTTAAGAATTTTTTCATTTTGATCTTCTTTTGATTCCGAATTACTTTTTAATGTTAAAAAATATTTACTTTTGTTTTTAACTTTGAATTTGAGTTTAGAAATGAGAGTGTTGGGGATGCATCTTCTAAAGTAAGCATCCTGTTTATTTGCGTTCTTAGTGAACAACTTAAATTTAAAAGATTATTTGCTTATTTATTTCGTTTATGAAAATTCTTTTGTCTTTAAATGGACTAGTGTCTTTATTTTGTTTGAGTACTATTTGTGACTTATGATTTGGCTCCAGCAGAAATATAATTTGATGCTTATTTGGAAGAAAGACGAAATACTCTCACTTATTATAGATGCTTTTAATTAATGGTAGTTTGGTTTATCCATTTGATAAATTGATTAATCTGCGATCAATGACAATAGCTACTTTTTGAATACTTAAATTTTTACTTTTGATTTTGGTATTTTTGCTTTCAAAGATTTTTCTTTACAAACATTTTTATGTTTTTAAGTAATAAAAGTCTAGTTTATACTAATTTAAATTATTAAAATACTGAATAAAAATTTAGTAATTCTTGGTTTTAATTGAATTTCTGTTCCTTGGAGATTGTGTAAATAAAGAGTTTTCTAATTATTTATATATATATATAAATCAAAGCAAGGAAATTCTTCAATAATATTAATAATTGAAACCGTGTATAAGAGGTTTAACACAATATCTACATAAATCAAAATTAAAATAAGAATTCATGGTAGAACAAACTCGAAAAATACTAATGAGAAAGGGAAAATATACAAAATTATAAAAATAAAAATTAATCTCCTTTTACTGAAACACCAATCTCATCAGGGGAAAACAAATTAAAGCTTCATAAAAGTCGTTTCAAAAACATGGAATTATGTATATATATATATATATATACAGAAATAGAGAGAGAGAGAAAGAACCCTGTTTTTGTTCTTTTGTAATTAGACAAGCGTACAAATTTCGTCAAATTAATTCGTTACGATTTCTTAATTTTGAGTATTTTTGAAATATTTATCTTACGTTCGTTTCATACTTTTATTTTTATGATGATTTTTTCAGTAGTTTGTACTACTATTTTAAATTTGTATTTACTACTGCGTGATTTGTATGTATTTTTGTTTTGAGTACGAATGCAAAACTAAAAGATCATTTTAAAATTTTATGGGGAAAGAATAGCAAAACCGGTTTAAAGATGGTTCAGAGGAATGAAATGTGTATTCGGAACTCATTAATCAACTGAGTTCAATGATTCGAAACACTTTTCTCTTGACAAGTTCTGTTTGAAGCGTTTAACAAAGGAGATTAATTGCCTTTTAACGTGCATTTGTATAGCACTTTTTGACATTTAAAAAAAAAACATTTTCGTGTTTGCTTACATTGTAGTTTTAATATTTTTTCTTTGGATACTCTATTTTTTCAAACTGTTTCCCGTTCAAAAGACGTAATTCGTTGATTTTACCAATTTTAAGTAGATAGGATAATTAGGTTTACCTTTGTTTTTGGCATTAAATTAAATTTTCTTTCCACCTTTTTAAACTTTGGTTTGAGATTGATTATTTTTCTTGCACCTTCAGCTCAGTCTAGTCTTTTTATTTTTGTGTGTACTTTCTACGACTATGACTATTCTCGAGAGTTATTTTTATGCGCATAAGCACTATGTAAATACCCAATCTTTATTTTTATGATCATTTGCACGTATACATTATATACTCATATGTATGTTATTGCTAAAGTCCGAAAGGTGTTTTCAAAAGCATAAACTAAACAAAATTATCAAAAAGGCTTTCATTTGAATATTAAAAAAAGTACGTACTTCAGTGAATTCATTCCACAAGTCTTCAGTACGAGCGTTCTGAAAACTATATTTCTTCAAGTAAGATGATAGTCCTATTTGCAAGGTTTCCATACCAAGAACGTTTGCTAACATATTGATTATTGCAGCACCCTATACAACGAAAAGAGTTATTTTTTATTACGTTGTGTAAAAGACAAACGTAATAAACGGCATATTTCAATAAAATTAAGATTCTTCTTTCACTTACGAAATATAGCTGTGAAAAGTAAATAAGTAAATATGCAGCTATAATGCGTGGACTTTCCCACTCCTCATTCCCATGTGTGGTTACATAACCGAGTTCACATTTTGAACTACAAAAAGGATGATTAAAAGGAGAATTGTTTTAATAGTTGTTATGTATGCTAAGTACTTGATCCATTTCATGCGAAAAGTGCTCTTTCTGTATATTACCATATTCATATTGCTGGTATGCATATAAAGAAGTATGTGTTGAAAATGGTAAAGCTTCTGTGATCTTCTGATCTTCAATTTGCGACTAATACCAACTTCATAGAGTCATGACTAGTAGTTCGAACTAAGTATCAATGGCCTTTCACAGTATAAAAATAAGAAATGATGCCCCTTGGCATCAACACCCGTAGGCGAGAATAAATAAGATAAGCATACATTCTTTCAATCCTCAAAGAGATGAGATAACAATTTTAACAACACGGAGTGGCAGTCTCGGCAGGGCATAGGAGGTAGTCAACCTTAATAGCAATATAGGCAATCATTCTTAAGAAATTGTACTAATGGCAATCAGCGTACTAATTCTGGCGATACAGTCGTAATAGCAAAAAGCAAGTCAAAATAAAAGCAATAGTAGGTTTGATGATGGTAAGAATGCCACAGGCATTCAATCTGTTAGCAAAAGCATAATCTCAAAATGACAGAAAAATTTGTCGCAGTCCTATATTGGCAAAATCTTGGCTTGGAATGAGCTGTTAAGTGAAAAAAAGACATCTTGAGTCACGTGATAGCAAGTGCCCAATCCCGTGCGTTAATTTCTGTGATGAAACTTCAGTAAAAATTTAAATTGTCATGCCGGAGCGTGGAATACGTGAAACACTCATTGTACATTTTTTCAAATGAATTAAACTGAAAATTAAACTAATGAACCAATAAAAATAAATAAGTAAAATTAAATGAAATTTATGCAGCTGGACAGCATCTGCTTCTTTTACGTCCTTTGAGAATAAATGCAAAACTATTAATTTTATAATGTTTGCAGCCAAACGATTTACGATTTTATGCTGTATAACTTATGAAAGATTTCTATTATCGTATATCATTTGAAGAATTATCTAATCCTTGCCACATGTTCTATTCAAATACTATAATAAATCTAAAACGATGTATAAAAGTAATTAAGCAAACAAACAAATTAAAAAAAGAAAAGTTTTTCACAGACGAAGAAAAAAAGAAAAAGTTTTTCTCATCCAATTAATTCAGTTCTCATTTCCCGACAAGGCAGAAATGCATAAAACCTCAAAATATCCATATTAAAAATTACAAAGTAAATCTTAAACGCTTATTTTCTCGAATAAATTCCAGAACGGATTAAGCCTGATTGAATTTGCAATAATAAAAGAAGGCGTTATCTTTGTTGTTGTTAGTTTCCACTCTACATTGGCAACAAATCCTCTATTCTGCTAGGTTTCAAATGTAAACAAAGATGTCTGCTATGGTAATAATAATCAGGCTTAGCCACACTTAAATAACTTTTAAATTAAATTTGAAGTCGAACAACAAAAATCAGCGTGATATTTGCAAATTTTCACAGGACTAGTTTCGATGGTTTTACCGAACTATCATCCTCAGCCGCCAAAGCGCTAATTTTTATTGTTTGACTTAAAAATGAATACTTGTTCGGCGTGTTATTCTATCTTAATTTGTTGTTAATAATTCTATAAAAATTGCATGCAGATTTACTAAAGGCATAAAAAGCTTAACAGGATAATAAGAACCACATAATTCAATCATGCAAAAATTGCAAAAAATCAAGCAAAAAATGCACAATTTACAGACATATAAGACTAAAGAAACTGAGATCACTGACCCGAGTAACAGAGTGGATATATATATATATATATACATATGTTTACATACTTTTGGAGCATCAGATTGCAACCAAAGTAAGAGGTGTACATCTGCATGTGATTGCAGTCCTATATAGAAAATTTCAACGTTCTAATGCTACTCGTTTTTGAGTTATACGAGATACGTACGTACGTACGCATAGACGCCACGAAAAAAAATCTCTTCAGAATCCATTTTAAATCAGTTTTATAATTTTTGGGGAAAAAAGAGTCCTTTATTTTGTCCTTAAGTACAGTTGTCACTCAAAAACATTGTTAAATTGCATTCGATAGCTGTCAGCGATTAGAATGCTTCCTTTTTACTTAGTAGAAGGAAGTAAGAACTAGACGATATCACTTTAGTAGATAATACATCTCCGTTTTTAAAACGCAGTCTGATTATAAGTGTGCTCTAACAACTTCTACTGCTACACTTGTCTGCAATTTGAAACTTAAATTTATTCATATGTAAAAAAATGAATGCTTTCATTTAATAGGCCTTAGGTTTTCATTCAGAGTAGTGTAAATGTTATTTGATATGTCAAAATATTCTGTTGTTATTCTTTGAATGAAAACGAATAAATGCTGAGTTAAAAAGGGGCAGTTACCAATAAGATTACCAGTTAGATTAAGAAGAAACATTCTAGCTTAATTTATTTAAAAATGTTTGCAACTAAACAGGGAGGTTTAAGAACGTAATGTGAATGTTGCGACATCATTTATCATATTGAAACGACCTCTGTGAAACTCTTCGTATGAGATGTTTCTTTCGCCGAAGTTTCAAGAAAAAAGACTGTTCGAAAGATAAGCATTCACTGGATTTTCGTTTTCAAAAGGTTACATATCATTTGTCTCAATCCTATTTTCTCGCTAGTAAAATTATTTAAAGAAGTTTGTTCTTTATAATATACTAATTTAGATTTTATTCAACGAACTTCAGTGAATGATGAAATAATTATGTTGAAACAAAATAAATGAATAAAGAAGAAAAAAGCATGAAATTGAAAATAATCATTTGCACAATCTTTACAAAATAAAACCAAAAATGTGCCATTTTTCGAACACTTAGTTCTAAAGTTGGATCGCTTAATAGAGCGATCTAACTTTAGAATTTTGTAGTTTGCAAAACATTTGGTATTTTGGATACTAGATGCACAATTTTCGTAAACTGGAAATTTTTCCATTCAGAAACCTAGCATAGTGTCATAATAAGAAAGAGCTACAAGGAAAAGTGTTATATTTTAGTATTATGAAATGTTTTCACGAAACGTCATTACACGGTGTTTGGAAGTTGTTTTGATTTTGAGATGATGTGGGACTCATTATAAGCTATACAAAATGGTAGTTAAGGAAAATAACTCCAGAAGAAACCGGAAGAGTTGCTTCAAAAAATGTAAATAAACGTATAATTTTTCATGATCCTATTCTATGTAGCCTACAGATAAAGCCTTTTCTATCTAGCATATAGATTTTACATAACATCTATGAAAATTGTACGCAAAATATCACCGATCTTGGAATATATAGTGTTGTGAAACTGATTAGTATCTTAAAAACATTAAAAATAAATCTCCTCGTCATTTGATATACGAGGCACAGCTGGCGTTGGCTGTCATCGAAGTAGGGGAAAAAAGGGGGGTTCGCCGCACAGGCCCTTGTGACGTGAACGGATTGGATGTTTAAAAAACTTTAGGGGACAGTAAAATGTCCTAGAAATTGTTATAATGTATATATTTTAGTATAATTGTATTACGTTGTAGTGTAGATATAATATAATAAGATGAATCAGCTTCTTCGAGTTTTTATTTCGTATGCATCAGCACTGATTTCGATTTATCATCACACTGACCAGGTAAATAAGTTTTGTCTTTTGTTTTCTGGATTGCTCTGTATCGTGGATGAGTGAAAGAAATGTTTTTATTTTAATGATGAGGCTATGTTTTAGTAATAATATAAAATGGCGTTCCACGATAGGATTTTAAGAAATAAAGTTTAAAAAAAGGGTTATAGATAATTTTTGATGTATTAAAGTATAATTAAGTTTGAAGTAAGTAATATTAATGACCTTGTCGTGCTTCCATTTTATCCTTCTGTTAGTTATAAAGTTGCACGGATTATCCACAAATTCAATTTTCAGATCAGTTTCTCCCCTATCAATAAAATTCATGGTTCGACTCTTAAAGATTGCGTTTTTGACTTTAATTCTTGGGGAATTTATAGTATATCGTGTCAGTGTGGCTTGAGATATATTGGCCAAACAAAGAGAGCGTTAAAGTTTCGTATCAAGGAACATGAATCTTATGTCCGAAAGGGCGAAATAAACAAGTCTTCAATAGCGTATCATAGTTGGAAATTTAATCATAATTTTGACTTGGGATCTGCAAAAATTATCCAAAAACTTCTTCCGTTAGTGAATTGGATTTTCTTGAGGCTTTTCATATTCACAAAGATTTAGCATGTTTAGTGAATGATTTTAAGTTTAATCTAATCCTTCCTAACGCTTTTAAAATTCTATTAACATAATTCTTGATTATTATTTTTGCCGATAGATGGCGTTGCCTTCTCGCACGTGGTTCTACCCGAGGGTATAAAAAGCCTTTACTGAGGTTTCTTTCCCTTTCTAGTTATTTTGTTCTCCTGATGAGAAGTGACCTGTAGCAGCCCTCGAAATCGATTGAGTGTTTTTAGTAAATGTACGCCAAATACAAGGCTGTTTCAACGAATTTGATTAAGAAATGTATATTCAGATATAAAAAAATCTAGATGATAAAATTCATGATTTGTTAACTGAAGACGAGAACACTTTAGAGTATGATGTTGTTAAAGAAATCGAAAGTCGCGAGGTGTATTCTGATGATTTCATAACACTAACTAGGCAAATTAATGAAAAACTGCAATTTTCAGATGAAATCAAATTAGAAAGGAGATCAAATGATGGTGCTGGTATTTGTTGTAGTAAGATTAAACAGTATAGACTTCTAAAAATCGAACTTAAGAAGTTTGATGGGGAATTGATAAATTGGCTACCGTTTTAGTTGCAGTTTGAGAAAATTCACACTGATCCTGATTTATATGAAAGTGACAAATTTTCCTATTTGATTCAGTGTATGAGCTCGGATCACGTGCTATAGAATTTATTGAAAGCTATCCGGTGACTTCGGAAAGTTATGATAAAGCTGTTTTATCTTTGAAGGAACGTTTTAGAAAACCTGAATTATTAGTAGACGTGTATGTTAGGGAAATAATTAAACTAATTGTTTCTAAAGGCAGATCACAAGCATAAATTACCTTTTGATAAACAGTATGATAAAATTGAAGCTCAGAACCAAGCAAGAACAGAACCAAAGTTGCATAACAAATAGCGGGTAAAATTTTAGTCAGCCAGTCCGCGTAAGTATTCAGATCTAGAATTTGAATTTTTAGATAAAGACATAATATGAGGGGATATACCACGGGTACCCAAGAGTCCGATATTAAAAGAATTAAAACGAAACAACATTTGGTTGTCGGATTTGAGAACAGATTGTCCAAAAATAGAAATGCTCGTCGGTAATGATATTTATGGAAAAATTCTCACGGGATCAGTAAAACAATTAAAAGGAGGACTAACAGAAGTTTGTATGAAACTTGGTTGGAAAGTTTGTGGTGCATCGGAGAAATTTGTAAATCACAAAGATAAATATGCTTCCATTTTGTGCACAAGTTTAGTGGGCCACGACTTTAAAATCTCCGATCTTTGCAGCTTAGAAACAATCCGAATATTAGATATTCATCAGAATTCAGCTAACGTTGCTGAGGAAGAAATTGCCCACGAACAATTTTTAAACTCTCTTTCCTGAAACGAAGATGATTGCTATTGTGTCGGATTGCCTTGGTTAGTATGTAACGCAGAATTGCCCTCAAATCGTCATGTAGCAGAAAAAAAGATTGTTTAGTGTTACCAGAAAGCTCAAGTCTTTATATAAATATGAAGAATATGATAGAATTTTTGATCAATAGATGGAGGAGTGTGTAATTGGTAGAGTACCAGATGATGGACAGAATTTTAAGGTGCACTATTTACCGCATCACCCAGTATTTAAACCAGACAGTGTCTCGACTAAGATAAGACCTGTTTTTGACGCGTCATGTAAAGGTAACAGATCTCCCTCCCTTAATGATTACCTAGTAAAAGGACCAAATTTAATAGAAGAAATTCCTTCAATTTTCTTAAGATTTAGAGAAAAATGCGTTGGCGCAACCTACGATATCAGGCGTGCATTTTTACTCATTGAATTACGGAAAGAAAATACGGACTTTTTTTAAGATTTTTATGGTGGGAGAAAGATAATGTGTTGAAGATTTTCCGCCATACAAATGGGTAATTTTTGGTATAAAGTCCAGCCATTTTCTATTAGGGGCGGTTATTTCAGTTCATTTGGCACAAGTACCAAAGGAACAAAGTTCTATTGCTCAGAAACTAAATAAATCCTTTTATATTGATAGTTGTGTGACTTTTGTTGATAACGAGAAGCGCTTATGAATTTTGTGAAATATGCTACCGAAATATTAGCTGAAGCAAAAGTGGACTTACGTATGGGCGCCTATGGCCCAGTAGAAAAAGATGTGGAACTAATCCAAGGTGCTTTGTGCACTGAGTCCACAATGGAGAATTTTGTACCAGTTTTAGGGATTAGAAAAGAAGATAACCTATATACTGAAATTAAGACTGTTTTGGTTTCGGACAATTTGTCTAAAAGAGAGGTTTCGTCATTAACGCAGACAATGTTTGATCCTTTGGGTCTCTTGACACTTGTTTTATTGCCTGCAAAGTTACTGCTACAGGAAATTTGGGCGGTAAAAGCAGACCGGAATACTCCGTCACCAGATAGCATCAAAAGTAAATTTTCGAGGTGGTATAATAGATTACAAATTTTGAATAAGTTGAGAATACCGCGACGTATAGGTTTTGGAGATAGAAGTTCCTGGACACTTCATGTATTTTGTGATGCTAGCCAGCATGTTTATGCCACAGTAATATTTTTGAGATGTGAAACTAAAGAAGAAACATTAGTCAGTTTTGTAGTGGCTAAGTCAAGAGTCACACCCTTAAAAGAACTTACTATTCCCCGTCTATAATTTATGGCATGTCTTTTGGATCTGCGTCTTTCCAAATATGTGACAGAAGCTCTTATATTAGATGACATCCCAAAATATTTTTGGACCGATTCCACCACGGCTATACCTTGGATTCAAAGAAATGACGCATGGGGGAATTTTGTGGGCAATCGCGTAAAGGAAATTTGCATTTTCACTAAAGCAGATCAGTGGCCATGTGTACCGAGTCATCCTAACCCAGCTGATTTACCTTCTTGTGGTTTTCCCCTCTTCAATTTTCCGAATTAAATTGATAGAGAGGCCCTGTTTGGCTGAAAGGCCCTAGAGATAACTGGCCAAAATTAGAGGTTAAGCCAAATGAAACTTTAGTTTTTTTCAGAGCGCAGGAAAAGCATAAATTTAAATATAAATCTTAGTATAACTGCAAAGGCAGATAAAGTTAAGTGGTGTGAGAAGTTCTCTAAATTTTCGAAAATGGTAAGAGTTTTAGGTTGGATAAAGAGATTTATCAAAAATTGCTAAAGGAAAATTGTAATAAAGAGCCTTTCCTGTCTGCTTCCGAGGTAAAGAAATTTAAAATCATACTTCTTTCACTTGTTCAGGGAAAGAATTTTCGAGAGACTGGAGACCCCATCAATGGTCTTTTGACCATACGAGATCAGAGTGGCTTAAGAATAAAAACGAAAATCACCGAACGAGATGATTCTTATGCCTTCCGGTATCCGATTTTATTACCTTCTAAGCATTATAGTGTTGACTGTTTAATTAGAGATTACCATTTAACGCATTCCCATGCCGGTGTACAAGCAGTAACTGTTATAATTAGAGAAGAATGGTGGATCATTGGTGCAAGACGCCGAATTAAATCGGTGGTGAAACAGCGCGTCCGTTGCAAACGATTTTCAGCTAAACCTCCAGCTACTGCACCCATTCAATTACATTTAGACAGAGTTCCAGATGCTTTCGCATTTGAAGTTACCGGAATAGATTTATGTGGTCCTCTGATTCTCAAAAATAAAAACAAGGCCTGAGTAGTACTGTTTACATGTGCTGTGTATCGATGTATACATTTGGAGCTAGTGACATCCGTTAGTACCAAATGCTTCATTCAAGCGTTTCGTCGGTTCATAGCCAGAAAAGGTCGGCCATCTATAATTTACTCAAACAACGGCACAAATTTCGTCGGTACATCTGCATTGCTGAAAAAAGTCGACTGGATAAAGGAACTCAGGAAACTTTGCAGCTCATCAATTACGAAGAGTTAGTCACCATCATCTGTAATGTGGAAACCTTAATTAACTGTCAACCACTTACTTCTGTGTGAAATGACTCTGAGGATCTTCTACCATTAACGCCTGCCATGTTCTTACAGGACATTAAGGTTTCAGGTACAGCAGATGTGGATACCTTAGATCGAAATAAACTCTTCGCTCATCAGGGTTTCTGCCAGGAGCTTCGAGAACAATTCCAAAGCCAAACGGAACCTTGCAGAAACCCGCAAGGAGTAGCTTGGACAGTTAGTACAAAAGCATAGACAAAAGGTGAAATTGATAGTATCTTACAAACATTAAAAATAAATTTCCTCGTCATTTGATGTAGGAGATGGCGATGGCTGTCATTGAAGTAGGGGAAAAGGGGTTTCTCGCACATGCCGTCCTGACGTGAACGGATTGAGATGTTTTAAAACCTTTAGGGGAATGTAAAATGTCCCAGAAATTGTTATAATGTATATATTTTAGTATAATTGTATTACGTTGTAGTGTAGATATAATATAAGATGTATCAGCTTCTTCGAGTTTTTATTTCATATGCATCAGCACTGATTCCGATTCATCATCACACTGCCCAGGTAAGTAATTAAGTTTTGTCTTTTGTTTTCTGGATTGCTGTGTATCTACGATGAGTGAAAGAAATGTTTTTATTTTAATGATGAGGCTATAATTTAGTAATAATATATAGCTGGAATGCAATTTCAAACCTTTTTATAAACTATGATATCGAACGCTGCTTCTATTTTTTCAGGGTCAATAGCTTCAATTACTATTGGATGAGAATTCTCTAGACTGTCTAAAGATAAAGCTTCTTGAGTAAACGAAACTACAAATTCATCCATCTGTAAGGGAAAACATAAAATTCAAAATACGTTAAAATAAAAATGTAATGCAAGTATGCTGTTTATGATAATATACACCATCCATTTATACATTTTATTGAATGAAATAATTCAGTTAAGGTTATGTAAATGTGAATCCACAAAAATATGATTAGGAACGTAAGACTTGATATAAGTTTCGACAACTTTAGTGAATGTAGTAGTAACTAGTACCATACTGAGGATTTGGTTTAAATTTTGTGGAAAGATTGTATGTTTATTTATATACTGACTACAACAAGATTCAAAATGCTTGAATTTAAAAGCAAAAAATGAAAACGAGACTTAATTACAGTAAGTTAATTTAATAATTATGAAAATAAAGTTAAAAAGTGATACACTGGTGTCCAGAATTACTTTGACAAAAACTTTTGTAAAAAATACTCCAAACATCTGAAACATTTGCACAACTGACTATCAACTGAAATGAAAAAAGGTAATAATAAAAAAATATAAATATTAAAAAAATTAAAAATAAAAGTAAATAAAATCTGAAAGATTTCAGATTTTAAATTACGTCCAAAGGCGCGTTTTTTTAACGTTTCGTGTGCTACCTTTTTTTTATTAAATATCATGTACTACGTACTCAAACCATAAAATTCAGTTCAAAATCAATATCGCAAAATCATTTTAAAATGAACATATCTTTAGAATTTCCGTAAGTCTCGTGCGCTGGAGATAAAAATGTTTTTTTTTTCGTACAGTGTTGCCATTGCTCGCTTTGAAATCATTTAGTTTGTTAATCAGAAATTCGTTGAAATGTTACAAAACATAAAATCGATAATAAAGCAAATTTCAAATTCAAAATTAGGGCTTCCAGATGCCCATATTCGCAGTAGGATTACGTCATTCAAAATTCGATGGCTCTAGGTTTTATCACAATGCGAGAAACATGCATACATTTATGCAGATTTTTCATTTTTTAAAATTTAATGCAGAGCGATAACATTTCGTGGCAACAATTTGTAAAGTGAAACGGGCATTCAGAGTAAATCGACGCAAAATCGCAAAACGAAAGTAATAGTCCTTCGGGACTAAATCCCTTTGGACTAATAAGCTTTTGTTTAAAACTTATAATATCATTAACGAACTAAAAAGGAAAAAAATAATTTATCATACAGCTTAATGGAAGCAAGACATTAAATAATTCTGTTTACAAAATTCACCTAAAATTTTATATCACGAATAATGAAAGCATAGGGTGACTTTGGTATATTTATTAAGATAATGCCTTATTCTTTTGACAACGTAATTTGATGATTTGATCTTGTTATTAGACCTTCATACATTAATTATTCGATATATAAAAATATAGAATTTTGTAAAGCGAATTGTTTAATCTCTTGTTTCTATTAAACTAACGGGACGTGAAAGGATCAGTTACAGTCCTTAGAAGACTTAAGGCCAGTTTACACTTCTCCGAGCGAATCGTAACGAGCGCTTGTCCGAGCGTCTCGATTCGAGTTAAAATGGAGCTTCGACGCTCGACGGTGACGATCAGTCGTAAGCAGTGATATTTACCAAAAAGACTAGGTTATAACCCTCTCTAAGACGAAAGTACATGGAGTGATGGTGCTTGTCTTGGAGAGAGAAATTAAGTACTAGTTTTTTTATTTATGATCTCACAAACACTGGTCACTTTCAGAAGTGCTTAACATAGAGAGGCGGGCATCACGATAGTGTTTATTATATTTTGAATATGAAATGGCTACAATAATAGTTAATATGCTCTGATAAATTACTGAAAATTGGATAAAGAGAGAAATTCAAAGTGATGATACAATAAATAAATAACTTTTTTTAATCTGATGGACACCATAATAAATAATTAGTTATTTTATCTCAAAAAGAACACAAGGGAAACAAAAGGGATTATTTCTTAGTTTTATAATAAATCATTTTTAATTACATAATATTCCACTTTGGAATGACACGTCGTGTGCTCCAGGCTTGTACAAATAAGAATATGCCGTATAGGTCTACATTTTTATCATTATTTTTGCTCTTCTGAAAATATAACTAAACTCAGTGGCGCAACAGCCCTAGTGGCCGAGGGACTGTAGTTCTCTTTTTCAGCTTTCTTAACCTTTTGGGCCCTGGAGTGCACCGCATATGCCCTGGGCAACTAGTCAGCTTGTCACAAGGACCCCGGTGCTTAGTCCCCAAGTGAACTTGGCACTTATACTATCGACTCAATTAAGGGATGAAAGGCTGAGTCAACCTTGCCTAGCCCGGGAATCTAACTCCAGACCTGTGTTGCAGCTGAGCGACAAGTCACTTCGCCACCGGGCGGTCTTTTTGAAATAGTATATTATCCCCCCAAAAATGTGACATACCAGCAATTGAGACGCGGATGTGACTTTCGACGTAGAACTCAGACATTTGCAGTTGATGAGTGCGTTGTCATAAGACAGCTCCAGAGCTTGCTGGTGCATGATCCGTAATTATCTCTTTACTAGGAAAAAAAAAAAAGCAGGGGCAATTCTATTACCTTCTGTTCTACTGACGGATTGACGAAATTCAGCTTGCGTTTTTAAGTCTTGAAAGCGCGACTTAGAATATGTATTACATTTATATATAGCATTGTTCTAATACTGCCAAGTTCAGTAAAAATCCCTCGAGTAGTTTTTGAAAAATTAGCTCTCAAAATTTTAGCTCCTCAATGTTAATTGAATCTGGTATATATTTATTAATATATCTTTTTTATTAAACTTATTTAATTCTTCCTTCCAGATTTCGAAATTTAGGCTCATTCCAAATAAAATTCGCTAATTTTTTATGATTTATTTTTAAAATTTGCTTTTTTAAATAATTTTTATACTTTTTCGAAAAACATTTTGAATTATTTTTTGTCTTTACATAGAAAATTAGACAGCCGCCTAGCCGGTAGTGATGCTGACTGCCATTCTAGTAGACACGGGTTCGAATACCTTAAAATGTTTGCCATCGTCTTAAAGTAGACGTATTTCTAAGCATGCCTACAAAAAATTATAGTTTCTTATTTACAATTTCCTAAGATATACGTCAATTTACATGTCGTATTTATTTATAAACGATAATAACGAAAATGTCGTTTACGCACTCTCTTAAAATTATCTGAGAGTATAAACGATTACTTTTTTCTCCACTTGTGGACAGTAAAATAAAGGAAAGGAAAATAGGTTGCTATAAATTAAGAAGTTCGCCAAGTGAATTATTTTTGGCGCAAACTGAAAAAAAATCCACCAAGATAAATTTTTGAATTTCTCCATAAATTTCTAAACACAAATTACGAAATTTAATATCTAGGCTCAATTTGAGTCATAGAATCGAAATATATAAAAATTGGTATGTTATTTAAGAAAAAGTCGGATTTTGTGTCAAAATACCTATCTTAGGACAATGCTATATGTAAATCTAATACATATCCTAAGTCGCGCTTTTGAGACATGAAAAACGCAATTTGAATTTCGTCAATCGGCCCAGTAGAACGGGAGATATAGAACAGTGCCCCTCCTTTTTTTTCGCAGTGTACAGGTGAAAGCGAGCTAGTCCTTCCTGGCATAGAGGCAACGCAATTAGAGATCCTCCGTGTTGCACAAAAACCCGACTGCACTCGTATGGTGAGACATTTCAAAAGAGATAAAATGGTGTTTCTTTTAATGCTTTAGAATTTTAAGTATGCTTGAAAATGTTAATACATAAAATATTTAGTGGTTTAGTTTAATTCTTCTAATCCATGAAGTCCACTGACGGCACGCCACTGTGACGATGGTACAAAGACGTATGAATTATGTTCCAGTTTACAGCGTCTCATCAAGAAATTGTCCTGAGAGAAAAATTCCTGAGAGACTTCCGTGCTTTCGGATGCTACTCTTTCGGGAGATGACTAATCGGAAGTAATGCTACTGATATGTTTCTATCGGGGAATCCGCCGGTTAATGTAATGTATTCGTATGCTGCCAATCAGAACTATTGTTAGTAGAAACTGCAAACCAAACTCTCTGACCGCAAGTACAAAATTCTTATAAAAGTATATAAGGTATTTCTGCTGCCCTCTTCGCATTTCTTCGTGGTGTAGTGGTCAGCACACTCGACGCGTAACCGAGAAGTCCGCGGCTCGATTCGCGGCGAAGGCGTTGCTCATTTTTCATGTCTTCTGCTTCGAAATAACCTAATGTCTCTACATGTCTAAAAAAATTTATACCTTTTCTTTCTTCGAAACTGATCGTAGTGGGAATCCCAGATTCGGCCATTGCGATAAGAACGTTCCACGCGTATCAGAATCAGTTCCCTTTACCCTGGAATAATATAACCAGGATAAAAGGAAAGCATTATTCCCGAATCCTGTAGCTGGAGGGTAAAAACGAAGAATTTTAATTCTGTCCACGTAACTACTCTTCAGTCTCGAATTTGAGTGTTATAGGCTCTCATCATTTGTATCCGTTATTCGATTTAGGATGTAATATCATTCCTGAGGAATTTATATCGTACTAGCAATGGACATATTTGTATGTAATAATTTTGTTAGTACGTTGACGGGAAGTAGTAGAAAGTGGGCAAGGGAAGATGAAACCAATCACTTTTTAGTCATGACCAGAAAAACTGATATGTAGATGATGACCGGAGAGAAAATCGCATTGATGTTTAAAACGTAATTTTTATTTTGAATAGGAGCAATTCTTCATTTTTTGCTTAATTGGCACAAGACTAGAGGTGCTAAATGACCGCACAATTTCTATACATGCAGCTTACATTTTAAGTAGTACTAGAAAAGTACAGCGAAGAGAAAGACGCGGCTTACTAGGGCAGTAACAGGCGAAAAGGTAAAGCGCGTGAGGTGCATGGAGTTCATGAAGTTAAGATGATGACTGGTATATATCGCAAAGCACGACGTCACCAGTTCTGTGCAATAAGCAGTTCGTGCTACTTATAATCTTGGTAACTTTGTTTGAGTTCTGTACAGCGATTGGGCGAAAGTTTACAGCAGTGCAGAGAAACTACAAAGAAAGAAAGACGTCAATGACGCAGTATAGATGCGCTTAAGGGAGTTGTATTAGGATTAAAATTATGACTCTTGCCAATTTGTTAAAATTAAGCTTAATAAATTTTCATCATGTTTTTATAGCTTACATATATTTATGTCAATGTTAGGAAATACTGAATATGAATATTTTTTAATTATGCTTGTGTTGTTTCTCTGTCTAACATGTTACAACTAATAGTTTTACCTCACTAGAACCCGAGGATTCACAGAACTTCCTAGATCCAACGATAACTGACGTATATTATACGCTGAAATTTATTAGAAATTTTCCTTTTGCTTGCGAAAGCTGTAAAAATACTGTTCGAGTTTCTTAAAAAGTCCTCCACGAAGGCTATAAGATCTGGTCTTTTTCGCTATCATCAGAGTGTTTAGATCAGAGAGTTAAACCTGGCTACTTCTCGCATGTGCGCTACATTAGCGAAACCAGGCTCTGTCTAATCTATTCGTTTCACCCGTTTAAATAATCTCTTTCATCTACTTAATTTGCATCCTGGCGTGGAAATGGGAGGTCAAACTGCGAATTCAGGAAAGATGCTAAAATTCAAATAACTGGTTAGTGAATTAAAAGAAGCATTACAGAGCATCCCTTCCTTTAGCCATATAGCCCTCGTGTGCTTTGCCGTAATGAGAAAAATTAACGTAATCCACTTGAGTTTCTTTAGAATTGGTTGTTAAGTTCTGTTGTGAAAATGTTCATTGGTTAGTTACGATTCACCACTGAAATATGCTTAATATATTTTATGATATTCTTGTTGAATATCTATGCTCACCTTCTAAATGCTTTGATATGTATAGTTGAAAAAAAATATTTTCGTAGGGTTTAGTCACTTTACACAATAAAATTTGCATTTTATTTCTTTCTCATATTTCAGTCATTAGTCACAGTTTTAAGGGTCATTAGAAATCGCGCTATGAACTGATGAAACTGACCTTAAAATATTATGGATAAGTATTTCGCGCATGAATTTTATTAGACACTGGTACACGTATTTAGATATGGTATGGATAATTTCTTTGTATGTTTAGCAGTATGGTTCTTTAATAACTGTTTCCAAACTTTTTAATAATTGCTTGTTGTTTAAATTTTTATTTTAAATGTAGTATATTTTTTACAGTCCATGCTAATTACAATAAATTGTGAAATAAACAATTCATAGATAAATCATACCGTGGCATATTTTTTCCATGAAAATTATTATGATCAAGCTTTTCTTCTTTAAGGGTAAGATGTGTAATATGTTTTCTCTTAAACAGATTGCTCAATAATCATAAATAGTAAGGGAGGAGATTTTGAGAAAAATATAGAAATATTGTTTATACTATACTTTACCATATCCCATTCTGATCTGATGCTGTCTAAAGCAGTATATTGCATAAAACACGCAAACCCTTCATTCAGCCACAAATCATTCCACCACTGCATAGTCACAAGATTACCAAACCACTGAAAATAAAATAACCATAATTTAATAGACGAAAATATTTTTGAAACCTTCATGTCCAAAATCAGAAGAAAGCAAAAATTAACTTTAATTATTTTCAAAATATAAATTCATTTCTTGCCATCAAATATTATCGCCCTGCATTATTTTTAAAGAAATTAAATAATGAAGAATATGTATGTGTATTTTCCTATTGAAAAAACGACGGTAGCTAAGGCAATCAAATTTTAAATAACATACTCCTCCATCCAACATGTGCACCTGAAAACCAAATTCTGAATTTAGACTTGTGTATTTCACATTTTTAAAATTTTAATGAATTTTTGATACTCAAACTCAACGATCTGAAAGCCAGCAGTGGCAATACTAATGTTCTATGCCTGTCGAGAGGCATACTACTGAACAAAGTTAACGATTTGCCTCAAAACTAACTATCCTACCTTGACATTGCGTTGTGATTTTTAACCTAAAGCAATCCATGAATCTTGATGCTCGTGAACTTACAATAAATCATATACTTCAAAATATGTAACTTAACATAACAAAAACACAGTAATCAATATTAAATTTTAAGAAAAACCTTTAGTGTTTATTTTCTCAAATAGATCAAATTATGTCAATATCAATTACATAATGAAAATATAAAAAACAGGTGTGAAATATAACCTGAGAAAATTATACTTTATCAGAGAAAGTTAATATTTGTTTTTAACAATTCAGTAATTTCAAAATAAAGATCTTCCAATTACTGTAACTACTAATTAAGCATAACTATTTCATTTAAGTAAAATTTATAAAATTCATAACAAACTATTTCTTGAGCAATTACAGATATTTCTTCACCTTATTATTGCACAGTCAATAAAAGAATGCTACTATTCAGCTCAAATCTTTAAAATTTATATCTTATTATTGCACAGAGAATGAAGACTTCTAACATTCAGATTCAATTAACTGAGTTACAACAAAACCACCCTTTTAGGAAAATTAAAAGTATTGAAACGGGAGTAATTCTATTACAGTTAACAAATTACTATAACCTCAGCAAGGACAGTATACTCATCAAATAAAACTAAAATTTAAATTCCTCAACAACTCAGAATCCCTAAAATGTAAACATTTTGAAATTAAACCATAATTACACTTGAAATAAGTTAAAACCCCTCTTTTCTATTTTGTAGTTAATTATAAACTGGTAAATTTTAATAACCCATTTTATTTTCCTTAAGAAGTCATTAAACACAAAAAAATTCTTATCTGAGGATTTTTTTTGACAGCCGTCCCTTTTGTAGAAAGGAAATGATGAAGCCGCCGGTTAACTGGAACTGTACGATGTTGGAAAGAATACTTTGAAGACACGTTGGTGTCTCAGGCCCGGCAGCGTCATCGGTGAACAGCAAGATGAAAACTGCACTTAGGGCAAGATAGAAATTATTCGTAAATGTCCAAGTCAAATCATCAGGATGCTCATCCAGTAGGATGGGAGCAGCAACAGTTGCTGCAAGCCGTAAGTGCTCTTGGAGGCCGCAGTACCGAAGGAGACATCATCCGAAGAATTACTTAGAATCATTTTACCGTTGAATGGAAGGGGGCAGTCTGTGTTGGTAGACACTCGTAAATCTTGAAATTCATAGCGATAAAGAACTACTTCGAGGAGACAAGTAAATCTTAGAATTTAAGGATATCCCATACTTCCGTAAAATGGAGCGATAAGCCCTGCTTCAATACGATGCACTTCCCTAAGAGCTGCAAGAGAAACGGTGCACAAAGGCACACAAAAAGTGCGATGCAAAGAGCACAAAAAGAGAGGCCAAAAAGCGGACGAGCAACACCTCCAACGACGTTTTGTTAAGAAAGAATCCCATAAAACGCCAAAACCCAATAAAACGGTGAAAAATCCAATTCGTCAAACCCCGCCTTACATCCTTGTAAAATTTCTCCATTTTCCTAGCCCTTGTACTAAATACAAATTTAAACATCGCCAAACTATCGCCAGAATTTGGAACACGTGTAAGGCCGAACCGTGCTAACCAAAAGCTCACCCCACCGGAAATCCTTTAACAGCGTGAGTGTTAGAATTTCGCTAAAAGTTGCGTTTTTTTTTCATTTCCTCCCCCATTATTCTCGTCACAACGAGAAATGGGAAATTCAGCTGAATAATTTACTGTAGCTTAAAATCTGTTAAGGCTAGCTTCTAGAAAGAGATCTTAAATTGAAGAGCTAATTTTTCCGCTTCTAGAGGTATAAATTCAGAATGGGTAAACTTAAGTTAGGTAATATAAAATCAAGATTATTACGTAGAAAAGCACCCAATTCCATTGTGTGTTTCAGCGCGTTGACGAGTAATTCTACAGATATGCTGTTTTTAAATACTTTGTCGTTTTGCTGTTGACTTGAATTTTATGTGGTGTAAGTTCAAAGGACATGATATTTAAATAATGAATTTAACAACCAAAAAATTTAATGATGAAAAGACAAGACAGTTGTGTTTGAAAGCCATGTTACTGAGAAAACTCAGCATTGATATAATGAACCGATAAAAGACTGAAAAAATAGAAAAATGTATGCGGACACTTAGCACAGCATCGGGAAATCTAAGCATATGTTTTTTTTTCTGCTTTGCAAATTTTTTTAATTCTGCTGTTCGGTTGTATATGGCTTAAATGCGAAGAAAATTATGCTTAGTAATAAAGCTAAAAAGGCAAAAAGAAATGGGTTAGCAGAAGCGTGTATAACAGCAGACAAGTAGAATGCGAGCTCAGCGAGTGGGAAAAAAAACCTTAACAAACCCGTTTGGGTGACCTTTAAATCTGAACCCTGTAGATATTTAGTATTTTTGATGCTGAAGGATTGAAAGATATGCTATGCGCTCGCCAGGACTCGAACCTGGACCTCTGGAATACGCGCCGAGTGCGGCTACCGTTACACCACAAAAGCATGCTTAAAGGAGGGGAAAAATACTTTATAAGCCTTTCAGACTTTTTTTTCTATTTGTGTAGCATTTAATATAGTCTGGTTGATCATCATAAAATACGCGTAAAAAGAGCTCTCTTCTGATGATTTTGTGTTAAAGTGATCGGTTTTTTAGAACGTAAATTAATGTAGGTATTATAGTTCCCCTGTCCTGGCCGAAGATATGCACTAAAGGATAAATTATGTTAAAGGATACTGAAGACGAAAATAGCTGTGTGGACTTCTAATAGGAAATTAACTGTTCATGTACAAAATTGAGTAGTAAAAATTAAAATCAGCTTAAAATAGGAAGTAAATTAATTTTTCTAAGCTATGACGCTTATATAGTATATTATTTGTGTTAAAACATAATATAATTTAACTTTGGGTATAGTTTTGAGTTCCACTTTCTTTCTGTACACAAACATAAGATCTCATAATTAAGATGTTAGCAAAAATTTGCAATAAAAGGTTATTATGGGTTAAAAATATTTAGAATTTTTCGATTTGATTCCAATTAAGCTGGTGTGACGACGGAATCTCATTTCTCTCCTGGAAATTAATGTTTGACTTTTTTTATCAACGTTTGTAGTACAGACTTCCTTAATCAAGAAGTCTTAGTGGAGCGGAAAGTAATATAATTTAGCAAAGCATGTAATCATTGCATTGTTATTCTCTCATCAGTATTAATTCCAAATTTTCAAAATAAATTCACACAAAATGAATGCATTTAATGTAAAATTACATTAATGTAATCTGCATCAAAAGTACCGAGTACCCCATTGTCTAAGCAAATTAAATGATCCACTGCAATTTAAGGACTTCATTTCTTAGTAAATTGACAAATTTGAGCACCACAAAAACCTTGATTAATATCAGAATATTTTTATTAAAACAGTTTAATTAGACTTCTGAATATTTTAATGTTTAAATTTCAGAGTTATCAAAGTCTTTAGAAGGTAAGCGAATTTATGCGCTCTAGCTACGTTGTCAACCAGGAAACATTCCTAACACTTTACCATAATGGATTTAAGGGTGTATTTTTAGCTCAAAGGCGCAGTTTGTCTAGAAGGGGTATTATTTCGTTTTCGCATTTTGCATTGATTCACTACAAAAATGTGAATCAGTTTTACAAACTTTGCCACCAAATATTAGAGCCCTGCCTTATATTTAAAGAAATTAAATAATGAAGAATCTGCATGAATGTATGTATGTTTCTCGCAATGTGAAAAACAACGGTACCTGCAGACATGAAATTTTCAATAACGTAGTCGTCCACTCGAATATGGGCATCAAAAAGCTCAAATTTGGAATTTGTTTTATTATCTATTTATTATTTTGTAAAACCTTAAAGAATACTCAACGTTAACATACTGAACGATCAACATACGCAAGGATTTCAAAGAATTCCATTAGCATTAACATGGCGTGCATCGTCAGTCACGGATATATTACGCGCGAGGTTTCTTTCTTTCTTTCTTTTTTTTTGTGATATTGCTGCTGAATTGAGTTTTATGGTTTAAATGTAAAGAGCGTGGTATTTAATAAATAAAAGTAGCAGACAAAACATTTAAAAAACGCTCCTTCGGGTGTTATATTAGATCTGAAATCTTTCAAACTTGTATTTATTTTTTATTTTAAGCTCCTAGTATGTGCCTCTAGGAGCGGCGTTCATTAAGTTCCAAGATACATCGTTAAAATTATACGGCTACTAACAATGAAAGTATTAAATTTTTTGATTGAGAAATCTGTCGCTATTAACAAAATAGAGATGACTAAAAAAAAAGAATAATTTTTGAAATACCGCCAAAATTTGGTAAATTATTTTAGAAATTCGAAAAGCTCTTTCTTTGAAATCATAGTTTCTGATTTATCTAATTGTACAAAGATTGAAATTTTGCAGCGATTAAAACAAGGATATGAGAGAAAATATCAACACTAAATTTTAAAAAATCTGCTTGAAATTTCGAAACAATTCTATGAATACTGTATTGTTGTTTCAGTTGAAACATTTCATGCAAGTTCGGTTGGTAGAAATATCAAAAACTGGTTTCAAGCTTTGATCCAATACACAGAGAAAGTAAGTAAAATATAACTTTGAAAAAAAAATAACAATTCAAAAAAGTGGAATTTAACACTTTGATATATTTTTTTAACTATTTGCAAGGAATTTTCACATGTGGATCTAGTCTCAGTTTCTTTATATGCTTGAATCCCCCAGTAGCCAAGTGGAGAAGACAAAACCGTAAGTAGTCCGTTTGGAACTCCGAAGTACGAGTGCAAATAAATAAAAAATCCAGTCATAATCTCCTCTACTTTTTTTAGTCCCATAATCTGTTACTTTGCGAATGATGTTTGCATATTTTTTCAGGAACTTCTAGAATGCTTAAAATTAAAATTTGCTCTCTTTATATTTTGCTTTCTAGAGTTTCAATATCTTGTAGTTATAAGCCCATTTTCGTTTGTTTACGTTCTAGAACAGTATCAATAACCTAAGCTAGATCGAACACCGGTTTCACATAGTAATATGGATAACAGCAGACATAGTAGCATTATTACTGTGACTACTTAACTACGTTAGATTAAACGTGACCAAGATGCCTTCGCAAACTCAAACTTTTAATACTGACAGAAGCAACTGAAGAGCGAGGTTCGAAACCGGATGGAAATTTGGGTGTTTGTAATTTCGAAGTTCCATTAGACTTAATTGGGGAGGCAGTTTTTATTGTGCAGAAGCGGAAACCGTAGTGCTTTTTTCCGCGTGGCAACTAGTGGCTTCGATGAGGATGAACTCAGGTAAAGCGTTCAATGCCATTCAAATAGTCATATAAATATGTGACCCCGAAAATCATCGTACTTGATCCTGATTGTCTAGGCTAAAAACTATTTCCGATTGAACAATGGGCACTTTCCATGCAAAACCCAACTAACCTTTCTGAAAATATTAACGAAAATGAAGAGTCTTCTGTTCTAAACACTGGAGCACAGCTGAAGATCGGTTGGAAAGAAGTCATCAATCAAAACAAGTAGTGATCATAAGGAGAAGTGTCTGTTTAATACAGCGGAAGCGGGAAAAACTTCACATTTGAGTATTTTCAAGTAGGTTTTGACCGGCTTCGCAGCATGTGGATGAGCATTATCATGCAGGAGAAAACTTTTGTCGTGCCTGTATTAGTAGTGGGCGCATTCTTCTTTGACTGCCCTCCTCAATCTCATCAGTTGTTTTCGGTAGAGAACCTCAGTAATAATTTTAACCGTTTTGAGCAACTTATAATACATGACGACAATTTGATTCCCCCCCCCATATGCACAGCATGATCTTTTTTCCATGATTATTTGGGTTGGCTGTCAATGTTGAAACATGAGCAAGTGATCTCCATGATTTCTTCTGCTTTGGGTTATCGTAGTGAATCTAATTTTCATCACCAGTGGTTATACAATGGAAAAAACTCTTTTGTTTATGTATGGCAAGCAGCATTTCAAATGTCAAAAATCGGCATTCAACGTTTCTCGGCTTCAGTTCACATGAAGCACGATTTCCTTGCGTTTGAATCACTCCCCGTGATTTTAAATTATGTGAAATTCCTTGTTGAGTCACTCCTAATGTAATGCAAGTTCGACTTGCATTTGGCCCAAATCTTCATCCAATACTGCATTTGGAACTAATCACTCCCTCACGACGACTTCTGTCACTTAAGACAGCCTCACCATATGTTTCTACAAGCAATCAATGCTCCTCATCTGCAGATTTCTTCAAATTAAAGAAATAAATCAAAAGTTCTAGCAAATGATGCTCATTCAGCTCAAAATTCAACATTCTCACAAAAAAAAAACCATATAGATGCTGCTGATACAAAATCTCTAATATTTCAAGATTTGGCTGTTAGCAGATGTTCAACGTTACTATATATCGTTTTACATCAGGAAATGTTACCTGTAACTTACTGGTGGCGCTATTTTTTATCAAACAGCGGAGACTTATACTGGTTCTCATAAATTAAGGAAAAATAAAAAAAATAGCGATAACTCCCAAAAAATAAGTCAAACCGTATAAAATTTGAATATGTTGCCAAGTAAGAGTAGCTGAGTAAAACTGCAATATGCAAATTAGTGGCACTGCACTCGGAGTGCGGCATCTGCGGGGAGCATAAAAAAGTCCATGCTTGAAAGGAAGCCCACATATTTCACTGTGATAGCGACATCAGAAATTTGAGATAGCCAATTCGTAACGATGAGCTCCAGACATCATTTGCCTGCAGAACTACGATGGAGAGCCATTGGGAGACTAGAGGCAGGACAAAGTCAAACAGAAGTGGCCAGATACTAAATGTGAGTCCTTCTGTGGTTCATAGACTTCGGAGGAAATTTCAAACCACAGATTTGGCATCTAGAAGGTTCAACCAAGGACGGCTAACTGCTACGACGAGCGCCGATGACCGAAATTTCACATTATGTGCACGCAGGAATAGAACCGCTACTCCGACTCTTCTTAGATCCTCCCTTAGTGCAGTCACCGGATGGATGGTGTCAACGTCAACTGTGCGTAGAAGGTTTCACGAAGGTGGTCTGTATGCGAGGCAACCAGCCATTTGCGTGCCGCTCACGTCAAGCCATGGGAAGGACCGTTTGCAGTGGGCACGACAACATGCCCACTGGACGCCCGAACAATGAAGGGCTGCTCTCTCTATGGATGAGTCCAGGTTTAGTCTAGAAAGCGACAGTAGGCATTATTTGATATGGAGAGAACCTGGAACCCGTTATCATCCGTCAAACATCCGTGAAAGACATGCATACGCAAGAGAAGTGTCTGCGTTTGGGGTGGCATCTCTTTGGGTGGACGCACAGATCTCCATGTCTTTCAAAGGGAACCCCGAATGCTCAGGTTCATAGAGATGACATCCTTTATGCTTACGTGCGCCCATGTGCTGGGGCAATAGGTGATACAGTCCTGTTACAGGACGACAACACAAGACCACACAGGGCTCGTATCGTAAATGATTTTCTTCAAAAGGAAACAATAATGTGCATGGAGTGGACAGCTCGATCCCCGGACTTGAATCCTTTCGAGCACGTTTGGGATGCTTTAGGGAGACGTCTACCTGCTCTCAGTCTGCCCCCTCAGACCCTTGCCACGCTTGCAACTGCTTTGCAAAAGCAATGTCTCTCGCTTCCTATGGAACCGATAGACCGCATAATTGAAAGCATCCCACATCGCTGTATGTGCGGTATTGCTTCTAGAGGTGATGGTATTCCATATTGACGGTACTTTGCAAATAGCAAACTGACACCTTAGATTTGTTCATTTTATACATGTGTTAATTTCTGTACTACCATAAATGTCTCGTAATTTCTTTTCATGTTATTTGATACCTTACTATGTGTTGTATATTGCGGGTAAGTTTCATAAAATTCTACATGTAATGTTTAGAGTAATCGTGATTTTTGTGATTTTTTCCTTAATTTATGATAACCGGTGTATTTGTATTCGCAATAGTAAACTGGAGGATTCTCCGTTCGTGATATGTTCATAGAGCCCTCCTCTAATAATCTTAGCAGTATGTTTTGGGTCATTGTCGTGCTTAAAGAACTAGCTGCTTCCTAGTCCCAATTTTTCAATAGATGATTTCAGATAATTTTGCAATAGTTTCAGATACACGAATCGTTCCATAATGTAATCTATGAAAACTAATTTACCTATTTCAGCCGCTTCCACTGAGCTCCAAGCCATTGTACTGCCTCAACCATGTTTGACATTTGGTATCAAATTTTCCTGTTTCATTTCTTCAGTTTTCAGTTACCAGATCTTTCCGAGACATCATTTCCGAAGGCACCGAACTTACTTTCGACAGTAAAGAGTACTGTTTCACAAAAATCAAAGATTTTGTTTAGGTATTAGTTGCAAAATATAGACGTTTTTGTAGATTTTAGAGTGAGATCAGCGGTTTTCTTCTGAGAACTTAGCCATTAAATCCTGCTGATCGAAGAATTCTACGCACGGTTTGTTCTGTTTTCACTTAACGTATTCCAGAAACTACTGTCGTAAGATTTTCAGTTATTTTCGGATCACTTGTGTTTCGATCTTATTTTACTTTTCTTACAAGAGTTCTTTCATTACAAGATTACCTTCCTTTGAACGACAACTTCGAGATTTGTTGAGCACATGTTCCCTTGAATGGTAATTTTTAATTATTGTCCCATGACTTTTCCTAATAATTTTAGCTATTTCGCCATAGCCTTGATTCTACATTCTTTAGATTTATCAAATCTAAGTAAATTTCTGAATTCATTTTTTAATCAAAGGTCACTTTTGGAAAAGGAAATCGAGGTTCTGACTTTTCGCATGGTTGAGGCTTCCTTATGAATCGCAAAGATCGGAAAATAATTGCATATGCGAATTTAGTTAATAACCAGTCAGTTGCATGCTGACTTCTATGACGTGCTGATTTCAACAGCACGTCATAGAAGTCTTAACTTATTTAAGTTGCTGTGTTTTGTACTTTTTATATGAGTAGCGTGACACTTAATATATTTTAAAACAGTTTAAACTCAAACAGTGTTTGGTAAACTTTTATTTTAATGCATCTAGATAGACGTTTTGCGACTGTGTGTAGCTCAAAACATTACACTGAATTGCAAATACCCGAGTATTATAACTGCAACATCTTTCAAATGCCTAAACATTGAGAATCGACGAATGTTAGAAAAGATATCTAATAATTAAGTATCTGAGTCCTTTTAATATCATCAATGGGAAAACGGGTTTATAGCGGCAGTTTATCGGCAGTGTTTACTGGTATTGCTCTTTGATTATGTCAAAAAGGTCAGACAAAAAGTGTTTCCAAAAAATGGAATTTTTTTGAGAATTTAATGATCTGGAAGATTTTGAAAGTGAGAAAGAATTTTAGCACAATTTTGAATACAGTAAATTAAGACTGACAGCTTGAAAGAGCTAACTTTGGAACACTTCTTAAAAGAAAGGACAACAATTGTTTTTCACAAAGGCTATATGCTTTTCTAATTTCTTTTTCTCAGTTACGTACTGCGTATTATTAATAATGCCTTGAACAGAATAAAAATTTCGTTCCGCTCAACAGTGATTGATGATAGTTTGAACAAATATATGTGTTGAGCGTGCAGTTCAAAAAGGAAATGTCGAAATACGCAATAAGCGTTCTAGAGAGATTTATCACAGACAAATTTAAAATTATGGTAACAAAAGATGATCATTCTTATTTTCTTTTGATATATTCTAATTTGATGTTTTTCGGTAGCATCGTTTTATTAAAATAAAATTTACAATATTTTACCATTACGTTCGCTAATTTGTTTTAAAGCCTAAATTTTTTAAAAGCTAATTTTATTTTTTTAAATTTATTTGATTTTTTTTTCGAAGTTCTTATTTCAAAAGTTTTCTTCTGATTAATAACGAGCTGTTATAGCAGTTCCCGTACCAAATACTAATTTGAATTTCGTATTTAATTTTAATACAATTTGTACTTAAGTTATTTCTGTCACGACTGCCAAATGAAAATTCTTGCAGGTTGTGGAATTATCATTTGTTTGCATGTCTGTTTACTAAAAGTAAAAAGCAGTTCTAAAAAGAGAATCCAAAATTATTGCATAAGCAGTTAAAAACATTATTTGTACTTATGTCGATACTAAGCGAAAATCGATATGGAATACATCCATATGTCTGCAACACTGTAGTTAAGTGCCCCGAAATTGTGATTTATAATTATAACACAATGTAAGACCTATTACTGTTAGATTTTTCATCACGGAACTGCTATTTAGGCAAAACATAGATAGCAAATGGTGATGAAAATAACGCGTAAGCGAGATAAAATTTTAATGATTTCCGAAACTTTTTTTAAAAGAAATCTGACAGATTAATAGCAGGAAAGGACTAAAAAATATTATTTAAACTCTCACAGTGAAAATTATAAAATTTTGAAAGATTCGGTTCATTTGATAGGAAGGTTGCTTAAATGATGCAAATATATCATTTATTACGAAAATTAAAATTTTAAAATCTAAAGAATTTCTAGAAATTTAGGAAGTGAAAAAGAATCCTCATCAATGATGCTAAAAATAAGAAAGTAATAACTTTCATAATAAATTCATTGAGCCGTTAAATTATTTGTCGTCACACTGATGAATTATAACGTTATTATACACTACTGAATATACATAGCAATAAAGGAAATCTATGCAAAATAAGCAGAGAAATGCTTCATAAAATAAAATTTTAAGCATTATACCTGATGAGCTAATTCATGAGATATAACAGAAGCCACGATTCCTTGGTTGTTAGCTGATGTTTCTGAAGGATTGTATAAAATGGTTACTAAGCGAAACGATACAAGGCCCCAATTCTCCATGGCTCCATAAGCAAAATCAGGAATAGCTGCCATATCTATTTTTTTAAAAACAAAAGTCCTTAGTTATAATACAGCACCTGATTAAATAGTAATTTATTTGTCCTGAAGGATTCCACAATTTGTACTAAATTGTAAAGTAAAACTAAAAGAAAATTGCTAAAACGTTTGCATCAATCAAGAGCTATCATTGCATAATGAGCTTCACAATTACGAAATCTTACCTGGGGAAGCACCACTACTAACACTAGAGGCTCCGACCTTGACAATTTAATCAATGAGAAGACCTTCCTGTCCTTAAATGACGGAATTCATAGTTACCGTTCCCATATCTATGGCACAACTGATGGTGTTGGATTTAACACTAGTTAGCCCTGGTTTATTCCCATACAACTCCTGGAAGTTCTCGCAAGTATCGCTACCGATACTTACGAGAATTACCCATATTAACTGAAATTGATCTCAGTATAAATTTCGCAGGAACAGGGGATCTCCTTTGGGGTTCAAGAGGGCTGAACTGTTCACTTCAGGAGGGCTGACTGGAAACTATTTGAAGACTTGTCAAATGACCTTTTCTTCCTAGAACCTCCGTCGGATAACTTGGAAGGAGAATGGTCCAGCTTCAAGTGCAACATCTTTAAGGCCGCCAAGGCTACCATCCCTAGAGGAAAATATGAAAGAATTCGAACTCGCCATGTACACAAAGAAGATCCTATCCAAACGCTGCTTGTCAAGAGAGATTGCCTGTGAAAAGAAATAACTCGGAATGGCGGTATCGACAAAAGAATTGAACTTAGTAAACTTAATGCAGAGATTAAAAGAAACTACGTAATAGTAAAAAGAACAAACTGACAAAATCTATGCAAAAGTATGGACTACAGATCTCTAAATACTAAACTATGGAACTTGGACAAAACGATTGACCAATTGAAGCCTGGTAATGAGGATACTAATGCCATCATTTATGATAACGGCCATGCTTCGGTGGATGGTCGAGAAGGGGCTGATGCACTAGCGAAGCATTATGCCAGTTAGTAGGCTGAAGTTTAAGAGATCTGATGAAATTTTAGTCAGGACCACTAGAAATCAAATCAGATCTTGCCGCCACGTGCCAGCTGCCAACCGGCTTTTCAATGAGGATTTCACCTTATCTGAATTATTGTATGCCCTCCAGAATTTGAACCCCTCTAAAACACCTGTCCCAGACGGTATCCACGGACATTTCCTTTACCATCTCGTTACCTTGGGTAGGTAGAAAATTTTGCACATACTCAACTTGTCTTGGAAAACAGCTAAACTTCCAAGACAATGGAAATCGGCCATCATTATCCCTATACGCAAACCAAACAAGCAGGCCAGTTGTACAGAAATTTATCGACCAATCTCCCTTACCTGCACCACATGCAAGCTGATCGAAAGTATTATTCCGAGGAGACTAACCCATCACTTATTAACCAATAAATTGCTTCCGCCCGAGTAATTTGCTTTCCGAAAGGGCCAGAGCACTATTGATCAAATTTTGTACTTTACACAGCGCGTCAGAGATGCCCAGAATCACAGGCCTACTAGACACACTAAGACCTGTCTAAAGCGTTTGACATGGTTTGGAAATATAAGCTCTTAAATAAATGCTATCAAGATTTTGAAATTAGAGGCAGAGCACTGCTCTGGATCTCGAATGTTTTGAATCACCGCAACTTCTGTGTTAAACTACAAGACAGCCTTTCCGGCTTTTTCAAAATGCATCAGGGAATTCCCATCCTTTTTTCGTCGTTTATTTCAGGGATAGGAAAAAGCATCTATCCTTGTGAAGTCGCGCTTTTTCTTGATTGTGTTGTAATGTGGATCAGTGGTTCCGATATAAATACAATGGAACTTCAGATGAATAAAAATCTGGCAGCAGTTCAAGAATTTGCATAAACTTAATTTTAATTAATGCTTCCAAATCCTCCAGCTTCCTCTTCACTACAAACAGACATGTTTATAATTATTCTCCTGACATTTCTCTGAATGGAATGCGCTTGGAGGGTAACAAACACCCTTTCTATCTCGGATTCACTTTGGATCCCGAAGGGAACTGCAGTAAGCATGTCGAGAAATTGGCCGATAAAGCAAGAAAAAGACTTCGGATCATGAAATATCTAGGGTAGAGACTGGGGTTCTGAGGCCACTACCCTTAGAATAACATACATCACCCTAGTCCACCCTGTCTTTGAATACCGTTACCAAATCTATCAATTGGCTTCAACTATTAACTTGAGGAAATTGGAGAGAGTACAGCTCAGTGCGGCGAGAATCATGACTGGCCTAAGAAATCGTTGCCCAAATGACGTTGTTCGCTATGAGGTGGACATCCAGCCTTTGGGAATGCGTTTTAAGGTGAATTCCTACAAGTATTTTAACAAGTTGAAGAGTTTTGGTCCTTATAATCGGACCTCAGCCTTTATTTTAAATTGGACAAACAATAAACGCCTAAAGCGAGACAGCCTACTTAGTTATGTGTGGAATTCGGATTTTATCAATCTAAATGTTGAAACAGCTATATCGTTTAGCCGTTTTGGTCCAGATACTTCTTTTAATCATGTTAACATCCGTGAGGAATTGTCGACTAACGTTGTCAAGGACAACCATCACCCGGAACTCCTCAGGCAAATGGCTCTTCAAATCATTAATGATATTCCAGCTCAGGCCCTTGCGAGATATACAGATGGAAGTAAATCAGATAAGGGTAGAGCAGGGAGTAGCATTTATTGTAACACCCCTGATGGAGATATCAGATGCAGCATCAGAAACTCTGATCATTGCTCCGTCTTCAGATCGGAACATATCGCCATCAGCAAAGCACTTGATTATGCTCTCTGTTCAAGTAGTGAAATTATATGTATTCTGACAGACAGCAGGAGCTCCACTCAGTACCTTAAAAACTGGCCTAAGGTCATGGATAAGACCGGTCAGGATATTGTATCTTCTTATCAGGATATTGTATCTTAAATGTATTTCGAGCTTGAAAAGTGTAAATCAATGTATCTCCAGTGCATACCGTCCCATGTTGGGGTTTATGGTAACGAAACAACTGACGATCTGGCAAGAAAAGGTTGCCAGATCTCCCTACACCCATTTCCTTTGATTTATGCCCAGCCGAAATTCGTTCCTATTACAAACATAAAACTAACATGGCCTGGAAAATTTCTCCTGTTTACCAGTGGCATTTCGCTGAACAACCAGGCCTGTTATTTCTGAGTAAGAGATCAAGGCCTATCCAAACGGCCATGGTCAGATTCAGAAGTGGGCATCTTTGATGCATGGAATTCAAAGAGGGAAAAAAGACCTTCCGCTCGCGTGCCTGTTCCCTCCCTGCCTCTCCTCACCTACTGGATTGTATATGCGTCTCCCTGAGACAGCTGTCGGCTGAGCAGGACGACATGAGCGATTTGCTTGTGCGGCAAGGTGTTTGGACTTGGTGTAGGCTTTCCTGCCCCAAGGGGATTTGAAACAACAACAACAATTACGAAATCATATTATATAATGCTCTGCACTACCTAAAAAAGTCTTGCAATATTGTAATCGCAGAAAGGGAAATGAAAATTTCGTACTTTTGAGTTACAATATAATAATAATATGAATATGAATAATATGAAATAATTTGGAAGTTGGTAGCGAGTGTTCTGTAGATAAGTAAAGACATCCTTTCTAATCATGTTTGATTTTAATATTCCTTTTTATTCGTTTTGACAAACACTTTTTAACCAGCTCAGCTTAAGCGGCTCCAGAAGCGCGTATTCTTAAAAAATACATTAATACAGTATAGAATTTTGAATTATATTTGAAGAAACAAATAACAACAGCCATCAGCAAGTTGACAGTAGCAAAAGCGAGAGAAAAAATGCGATGTGTTCAAGAGAAAATCAGGATTGAGAGTGATTCGGTTTTAGTTTAGCTTGGCTTCGGTTAACTATTTAATAACCTTCTGAAACTGTTATTGGCATACATGTTTATGACATTTAAAAAATTTTTATTATGTAAAAAAACTGTATTAACATCAAATGTCATCCACTCAAGTTTAAAAAGATGTATTTGAACTTGAGTGGATGAATAAAAGTATTTTATTAACGATTAAAACTTAATTAATTAAATAAATTTTTTAAAGTTAATTCCTACATAAGTTCACAAAGGAAAATTTTAAAAATACAAAAAAAAACTTTAAAATCAAAAATTTGAATAAAAATATTTTATTAACGATTGAAAATTTGAGCAACGTATAGGGAGAGTGTGAGCTAATAGTAGGAATAGGGAATAAAACAATATTCACTAAACATTAAACAGCAGTTGATAATTTTTTTTGGTCTTCTGTAAGGAACAGCTGATACAGTTATCAACAGAGCCAAGTTCTTGAATTACACCTGGATGAATTGTAATTAATCTAGGAAATTCTTTAAATTTAAAATAATTAAATGAGATTACGTCAATATAAATTTACAATACAAGTATTTAAAAAATTTTAAAACGTGTCAAAATTTTAAACAACGATTTAATTTTTTTTATTAGCCACCCTATTGAAAACAATTTCTTCGCGAATTTTTGTTGTTCCTATAGCAAGTGTTACGTGGGATAGAAAAACATGACATGTGTTTGATAGTAATACGCCCTCTAGTAGTGGTATTTAGAACTAATTTGTTTTCCCGTTAAATATATTTCTAAGGGTTTATTACCTGCTACATAAATTTTCACATCTTTCTCGTTATTTGTTATGGCATGGAATGAAGAAATTTAATTATGGACCGCTTATAGAGAGAGAGCTAGACAGAGAAAGACATAAATGCGAACATCTTTAGAATGCTAAGGATAGCGTGCATTATGTGCGTTTTATACGAAGCATCAGAGCCGAGACAAGGGGGAGGCAAGTGAGGCATTCGCCTCAGGTAAATCACTAGAAGGGGCGCCAGACTGGCTATGCGATATTGAAAATTACTTTAAGTATGGTTTTAAATTTGACAATTATCATTAGGGAAAATAAGCTTCGACGAACTTAAATTAATAAAACAATAAGAAGAATTGCAAGAAAACCTGGAAATTAATGCAATGTGTATTTCAATGTTATTTCTTATTTATCAAAAAAGATATTTTAACATTTTCATTTGAAAATAATAAATAATTGGTTATATTATGCTTCGAAATTTATAAAGCTACGATTAAAAAATACTCTAAGAATTGTTGTATAATTATGCTATAAGAATTATGATATTTTGATTTAATTCAGTTACATTTATTTAATACAAATATAGTTATTTTGATATGCATATCGGGGCGCGCAATTACCATTTTGCCTCAGGTGAAAAACTATCTTGGCACGGCTCTGCGTAGTATTACGATTTGATTGACATTTTTAAATAAAATAGACTAGAATAGAGTACTTGTATATCCTTTACACACAATTTAAGTATTGTTAGCAAACGCATTTGTATTCTTTATTTTATTTACAAAATGTTAGAAAGTATAACTGCATTAGGAATTCTATCTCAATATATAAATTTAGAATGATTACCTAGTTTTGATAAAGGGTAGCTGATATTGAAGAAAGTTTGATAAAAATGAAGAATATCAGCAGCAATCTCTAAAGCATATTCCGATTCTTCGCACTGTTCAGATGGAACAAGTACTCGAATCTGAAATAGAAAAATGATAAAGATCAAATAAAGATAGAACAACTAGATAACAATTTATACTAATTAGAACTAGCAATTTACTATAATTGAATATTGTATATTTTGTTTAAATTTTTAATCTGCTTAATAATGGTATTATAATTCATGAGCATATGCATTTTAATATGTATGATAAATCTGTATGATGACATGATAATTAAAATGTCATTTCAGCAAATACAGAAGAAACGTGTCTTTTTTTAATATACATTCATCTATTAATAATTAGAAAGTATCACTTTCTAAGTTTATGTATACCCCATCTCTATTATAGACATGTTATTTTCTAAAGAAAATTAAATAAAATACCTAGATTATATTATTCCTAGATTTCTTCGAAAAGCTTAGACGTGTAATTAACAGAAAATCACGCGTAATTTTAAAACTTTGAGTGGGATATACAAGATGTAATGGAAATATAAATCAACCAGAAACAGTAACACAATAAACAAACTATATGCATTTATATATGCAAATTAAAGCATTTATTTACTCATAAAAATATAAAAATGAGATCACCTCGTTTATTACAAAAGGTTTCTGTTTTAGTTATTTCAAAGTTTTTAAAAATAACCTAAAACTACTGAGCAGCTTAATTTGTTAATTTAATCATATTATATTTGCTTGAGAGTAGGAGAATTAACCTAAAATTTGTATAAAATTTCAGAGAAAAAGGTATTTTATTTAACTTAGACTCTAAAATATGATATACACGTATGCGCAGAAGACGCTGATCTAAAAAAATGCCCATTCGAAAATGGACACGCATGAAAAATTATATTAATTTTAAAATCAGACTATTAAAGTTATAATAAGATTGCTTAGAGAAATTAAGGAAAATAAATCTTACAAATACTTACATTAACGCCATCAATGTTTGTAATTTCTCGTTCTCTAAAATCGCAAACAATGAAAGCAACCAAATATGTGCTCATTTTAACAGTTTTTTGAAAAGATGATATAGAAAGTCCTTCAGAATATGGACCAATATGTAAAATTTCGGAATTAAAATAAGCTCTGTAATTAACATCATGCACCATTTTGAGTTGAAACGTAGCTTTCATAGCAGGTTCATCGAAACAAGGAAAAGCTGATCGCGCTGCAGTTGGTTGAAACTGAGTTGTTCCAAGATACCTAGAAAAACGCTTATGTTATAAAATGAAGAAAACATATAGATATCATTAATGTGCTTTAGTATAAAACATCATACTCTAATTATAAATGGGTGTAATAAATACAGAAAATAAAAATGAACTATATAATTAAACAAACTATGGGAAATTATCGTGTATAAGATAAAAAAATATATCAAACAGCTCTTAATTCCTCATTTTTAATTTGGGTATTAAGGGGGAATAATTAATTTTTAAATCGGTATCAGTACCCAAATTAAAAATGGAGAATTAAGAGGTTATTACGAAATTAAATTATAACGCTGATTAACATATTTTTTATCTTATAAAGCTGATTTACATATTCTTTATTTTATATATTTGTATTGAATAAAAGCAAAGTAAAAATCAGTTTAGAACCTGATCCAGTTGCGCGCTGATAGCAGCAAAAAATGGTGGTAATAATGCAAAATAAGTTAAATTAAAACATTTAAAATTCATCCCCTATTATATTCGGTACAAACCGTATAGAGGGATGTCAAAAAATTGCATGAAATTGCATGTGTCTAATTGCATGAAAGGCCCAAAGCAGTTAAATAAAATGTGAAAACAGCAATAAAAAAATGAAAAAATAGTTTACATCTTTCACGGCATCCTCATCAGGTTCTTTTGCATTGCACCAACCCCCTGATGACGATGCGATGAAAGATGTAAATTACGTCTTCCTTTTTCTGCAGCTGTTTTCACATATTAACTGTTTTTGCGCCTTTCATCCAGTAGTCTCTATGCTTTTCTTTCATTCATTACTGCATATGCTTGGTTCTAAATTGAGTGGATTTTAAATGTTTTAATTTAAATTACTTTTTAATTAAAAAACGTAACCACTGAACCAGCCAGAGGAAAAGCTGGAACTGCAGCTTCACATTGTGGAGCTTTGCGGGGAAGCTGAGTTTTAGAATTCTTTTATCCTCCTGTGTAGGTGTTGCCACAAATCTGCGGAATGCATCTCTTCAAAGATGATTTAGACTTCCATCTATGATTTGTTTCTCGTGACTATGATGTCCTGGGACCCCCATCTCTACCACCGTTATGACACTCGTGGCAATACTTTTACTGAGCTAGAAGCGCTGCGCTTTACTCGATAGCTCTGCAATACCAATTCCGACTACATTAATCTACCACACATATGTAATTGCAAGTTAATCCTTAGATTTCAAGCGGTTAACTTACATTCGCTTAGTAGAGACATTTAAAGGATAATAAATCACTTACCAAATTGCAATAGCTCATATTCGGGCAGTTAATGGGTTAACCTGCTCTAGTTAATCGATGGAATAAACAGCTGCGCAGGCGTTCCGAAGCAAGCGAACTTAATTCCAGCTACATAAGGTTTTTAAACGTATTCTAATTTGCATGAAGAAAGTCGAGAAAAATAGAAACACAAAAAATTATTAAAATCAAAGCAACCGGTTATTTCAATAAAATCTTGAACTGTGCTCGCCAGTCATTATTTTCGCTTACATAATTACATTGATTGAATTTTCCATATTTATGCTTATTGTAACTGATAGCATTGTGATATATACTGTAGTATATATGTATATATATATATATATATATATATATATAAGATTTAAAAAAAACGAACTCTAATTTGCAACAGTTCCTTTAGTCTTCATTTTAATATGGCTATTTCCCCTCTCTGTCTTACAAATAAAAACTGCTTATAAAATATCTCATTAAACTGCGTCATTTCCAAATTAATCCCTGCCATACGATTCATAAATAACACCTATGCAGCCATTTAAATAAATGCTTCATGGAATATTTCAGTTGAAAGCATCCGATAGGACAATTCGGAAATGAAACTCTTGTCACTTTGAGCTCTACTTTCTTCTATTACTGCTCTTGCTTCAATGTCCTGAGAACATCCTGCTGCTTGTTTTTCACTTTCATCCATTGTTTTCTCATAATATGTACAATGTATGATCGGAACGGGTGCGCGGAGATTGTTCCCATTATGATGTACAATTACGTATTTTATATTAAAATTATGTTTTTTAAAAATCAAGAGTACTTTGTTGGCCATGTTTGAAAGTACCTGAATCATCTCTTCTAAATTATTCTTTTTCTCTGTTATATTCTATCTATCTACTTATGCATAGATAAATTACATAAATAAATTTACTACTGAAGAAATAGTAAATTTTTATAAAAAAACATATAGAGAAATAGTAAATACTTCTAAAGAAAAGTAAAGAGGATTAAGCTTGGAAAATTAAATGGGTATTATTTTAATGTATAATTTTGAAAAAAGCAGCGTTGACAGAGGCAAAGGAGAAAAGTGAGAGTTAGTAGGAGAATCTGGAAGCAAAAGCGTTGTGTTTGTCATAAACTATGAATTCAGAGTGAATTAGTTGCGATTTTGGCATCATTTTAATGGGTAATTAAAAGTGTTTTAACATTATTATTGGCTGGTTGAATTTCAGTTCACAAAGCTTATTGTGAAAATCTATGGCATAGATTAATCTAGAAATGACGCAGTTTAGAGAGTTTTATTATATGCATTTACCATTTTTAGAACAGTAAGGGAAAATACCCAAATTAAAATGAAGAGTTAAGTGACCATTGTAAATTTAAAGTAGAATTTTGATTTATATTATAGCAGAAAACTTCTGTCGACAGTCTGTCTCAGACAAAGGAAAACGTTTCGGAGCGCCGGATGAGCGTTAACTGTAAGCGACGCTGATCGTCTGTGAAAAACTGTTTTCTTTTTTGTTTGTTTATATTTTGTTATATATCATTTTAAGTTTTATTACGGTATTTGCGTCGGACACGTAGCAACAATTGGATGTTTCATTAGGTGATACATACTATTATTATGCATTCTTTTCCTGTAATGTAAATTTGAGACGTTACGCTTCTGAGAATAGCGCCTGAGTGTCGATACGGTAAATAAACATAGTCGATTTCAAAGAGTGATTGCATTTATTCTGTAATGTGTTTAAATGCATATTTAATGACGGATTCAATTCAAGTAGGTCCTCGAGGCAGAGTGAAAATAAAATTTATAGGATCAGAAGCGACCTTGACCTTCGATTTACTTATTAAAGTGAAGAAAGCTAAGATTCTTCCATATTGAAGTTTTACAGAAACAAAAAGAGTAAGTATCCTTATTTGAAGCTGTTTATTTGTTTTATGACTTGCTAATTTAAAATGTCTCTAAGAGAGACTTTGGAGAAGAAACATATATTAAAATCACAGTTACGGGATTAAGGCAAAAAATAGCAGACAAGAAGTGTTTTAGAAATAATAAAAAATAAAATGCTTGAGACAGAAAAAAATTCTAATTTCGATTCTTTGTTTGGGTTATTTACTGGTGAAAGTATTTATACTTATGTAAAAGAGAAAGAAGAGACTGGCGACATTCTCTTAAATGTAGAGGTCGAATTTTTAATTGTTAATTTTATTGCCGTTTGATTATCTAGCTATTTCATTGGCTATCTGAGATGATGTAGCGGTTTATTCGAAATATTTATTTGCCATTTTGAGCAGTCAATTTAGTTGCCGTTTGAGCGGTCTTATGTGGTGGTTCTTAATCGAGTTTTTTTTTTACCTGAGTGTTTTTGCCATTTTTCTGCATATATTTCGTTAGATAACAGTCGCTATGGATTTATCTGTGATGCTCAGAGAAGTGAGTAAATGTGCATCTACATTGATTACTTTATTGGAAGTGCAAGTGTTTGGTTTACTATAACGCCCTCTTGTAAGAGGAGCAGACCTATATTCTTTATAATATAGACCAGCACTTTGTCTGTGCTAACAGAGCACCTAATTTGTAACTTTGTACATTATGTAAATAATTAAATATTTGTGTGGTCTAACTTACTTAGTTTTATTTCGAACCAGCGCCATTATCTTTCGTATTTCATCGCATGTATTTATATCAATATAAAAATGGTCCGCTCGCGGAGTTAGTTTTGTTTTTGTTAACTACGTTTGCATTAGTATAAAATGGCCACTTTAGATGCTTTAAATCAAAAGAAAGGCTCACTAAAAGCCCAGTTAAACCAGAATGGAAACTGTCGTAGCAGATAATTCCAGCACATGGACTAAAATCAAAATATATGCCAAGCTCAAGAGCTTGAGAAAGATGTCAGTTGCAGTGGATACACTTCGGATGTCAATTGCAGCGGATACACTTCGACTGGAGTTTTGCCGTGCCTGAAAAGGATGACACTTCTCAAATCGAAGAGGAATTATTAGATCTAGAAGCAAGAATCAACGATCTAGAGGTAAGTTTCTATCAATTTTTAATTGAAAATGTTGCTAATATTAATAAAGTTGATATCACAAAGAGTAGTTTTAAAATAAAGTTACCTGAAATTTCACTTCAATTTAGCGGAGGGTATGAAGAGTGGAACATGTTTAAAATTGAATTTAATAATATTGTCGCCTCGAATACTCAGTTAACAACTTCACCAAAGCTGCATTATCTGCATGCCGACCTTAAGCAAAATTGTTACAAACTCATGAAGATACTTTCGAATCATTATTTAGGGTTTTAGAAAATCGCTCCGAAAACAAGGGAATTCTTGCTAATATTCGTATTAAAGCTATCTTAGAGTTCAAAAACATTATTAATGAGCCATCGAAAGAATTAACGCGTTTAGTAAATTCTATGAATGAAAACATCGGAGCTTTAAATAATTTGGTTTTCAAAGGAAACAAATTGTCTCATATTTTAATTATTACTGCCATTTTGGAAAAATAGACAGGGAAATCGAAACAACTTGAGTTATCTTTAAACGCGTCAGATATTCCTACTTTAGATAACTTGATGATATTTTTAGGAAAAAGAAGTCAAACTTTGTAAAGTATCCAAAAAAAAAAAAGTAAAACGAAAAAAATGAATGAAATAAAAACAAAAACAAAACCTTCTCGTTCAGTCAAATAATTCGAAAAAAAATTGCATAATATGTAATTCGTCACATTCTCTTTATAATATAGTAAATTCCTTAATATGGATTTTGCTGAAAGATTTCCGTTAGTAAAACGAAATAACTTATGTCTGAATTGTTTGGGAAAAAGTGCACATTACCATGCAATGTAGATCGAACAATTTTTGTAACATTTGGCATTCAAAACATCACACATTTCTTCTTAAGGATGAGTCATCGATTTCGAATTCTGTTTCAAATAAACATCCGCAAACGATAGAGCAGAAGACAGCTGACGAGAAGGATATTCCTCCGGCGCCTACGCTTGCACTGCCTTATGCTTATCACAGTCACCAGTACATCGGCTTCTACTTAACCTTTAACTTAAAACCTATTTAAAAAAAACTTGTAGGGACTTATATTTATTTTAAATAACCAGATAAATTTAAGCTCTTTCCTATAAACCTTCATTCTCCTAATTGTCAGTGCCAGAATATTTAAATTTGGTAGCGCGCGTAAGGAATGCAAATTCTACCAGTGTGAGAAAAAGCTTAAATATGGAGTCCTAAGAATCCGGAAAAACTCCGTGCGTGTTTGTAACATAAACTTCAGTTTAGCATTTATTGCTGGTTAGACGTGGCTATTATCTTTCTGCCACTAGCCTCATCTACGTGCTGTAGGATACAGGATTGTATGAGCCCTGTAGTTTAATTCTACTACTTGTTAATATCTTTAAATTTGAGTTAATTCTACTGTTTCAGTTACCGCCCAAGCAGAGGCGTAGTAAGTTAGCGTCGAGTTGACGCATTGTAAATAATTTAAAGATTTTAATAAAGGGTAGTTTTAACCCTTCTTCGGTGCAGTCACTATCCTCCAGATTCTACGCAACAGATAGACAGTAAATTTCTACCAAACGTTTCGATTTTACCTTAAGGTTACTGCATATTATCGTTCGATGCTATGAATTTATTCTACAAGGGGTTAGAGCCTTTGGCTCAGGCACCCTGGTGTGTTAAATACCGTTCTACTTGGCTAATGGAAAGGCGATGAGCCTTTCTAATTGTTTAATAGCTACGAATAATGAGTGCTACGTTGCCATCTGCGATTGTTATGATAAAAACTTCGAAGGAGACATTCATCAAAGGAAAAGCTCTCTTGACAGCTGCTCACAGATTAACTGTGTATCGACTCATTTTGCGAAACAATTAGGGATTGAAAAAACAAAGATTTTCGCTCCGATTTCAGGACGAAATGGAATTGATATTATTTTAAATTGTAAATCGAGGACTTCAATTGCCAATAAGGAAAAAACGTTCTCTAGAGAATTTGATTTTTTTTATTCCGCAATCACAGAAATGATTCCCCTTACCCCCATACCTATTGAAAATATTGATATTCCCAGGGATATTTCCTTAGGTAATTACAGATTTAGCACACCTTAAAAAATCAATTTATTTCTGGGTGCAGAATGTTTCTTTGAATTATTGGAATCGGGTCAAATTCCCAGCGCTTCAAAAGACTTGTTGCTCCAGGAAACGGTTTTTGGATTCGTAGATAGTGGTGTTGTGCGTGATTCCCCATATTAATCACAGGTACTGGGGTCTAATTATGCAAAATGAAAATACTGAAGAAACTTCGCAAAAATTCTGGAAGGTAGAAAATATTAATTTTCCGGATTCGGTGCTCAGTACTGAAGATAAAATAATGAGACTCATCATCGAACCTCTGAAAGTCAATACGTCATATACATGCCCATGAAGTACTCTGAATTGTTGGGCGAATCTCGAAATTTAGCAGAGAAACGACTTAATCAAGTTTGGCAGCGATTAGGTCGGGACTCGAATTTACAACGATTGTACTCGGAATTCATGCAAGAATATAAAGATTTAAAGCATATGAAATTAGTTGAGGGATCTAAATCCATAAATGATTCCTATCATTTGCCTCACCATGGGGTTTAGAGACCAGACAAAAGTAGTATACGTTTAAGAGTGGTTTTTAAAGCCTACGACATCGGGATTGTCATTAAACGATATTTTGTTGAAAAGCAGAATTCCACATCAGGAATTATTTTATGATGGTTAGATTTAGAAAATCTCGCTACGCCTTCGCAGCAGATGTACAAAAAATGTATCGACAGATTCTAATCCATCCTCCACAAAGAAACTTGCTCAGAATTCTATGGAAGGACAGTGTTGATGCACCAGCGCAAACGTATAAGCTCAACACCGTAACATACGGGACGTCAAATGCTTCCCTATTTAGCAACACGAGTTCTTAAACAGTTATCTATAGATGAAAGCCAAAACTTACCTCTAGCATCGTCCGTCGCTCTTGTTGACTTTTATGTCGACGACATACTTTCCAGAGAATCATCACTCGAAAAGACTAGAATTCTATCGTCCCAATTAATAGATTTGTTTAAATTATGTAAAATGGAATTGCCTAAATGGCGTGAAAATCATCGAGATCTGCTTGTGTCTGAAAATAAGGTTACCACTCATTAAGAATATACTTTTGATGAGCAACAAGAATCTTCGTTCGTAAAAACGCTTGGTGTTCTATAGAATCCTCAGATTGATTGCTATTTGTTTACAATGACCATTCCTCATTCTAACAGTTACAGTAAACGAGATGTTCTCTCACTAATTTCAAAGATGTTCGACCCACTTAGTTTAATTACGCCAATGGTCACAAAGGGCCAAAATATTCATGCAAACTCAACTTGCTAAACTCAATTGAAATGATATAGTGCCAGAGTCTATGGCCAAGAAGTGGATTAATTTTGTATCCACGCTCCCAGAACTAAGTAATCTTACGATTCCTATATTTGTGTTCCAGGAAGATTATTAACTAATAAATATTTGCTGAAAATGTAAAATAGAAACTTAAGCATAGAAAATTAACAAAACTTGTAGCACTTAATTTTAAATTGGCAAAAAGAAAGATAAATAATTGCATGAACTTATCCATAAAAAAATTGCTAAGTTAATTATGATATTATTTTCTTCACTTTTGTTAATCTGATACTCTTATAGTGAAAATTATTTCTTCTTTTGTTTAAATTTCTTGTTTTTTTAAAAATCATTCTTTCCACCTTGCTCTAATAAATCATTATGCGAAAATCCATTAACAATTAGTGAAGCCTGAAAAACGCATGTCTCCGATGTTATCGTCATGCGATGATTTGTAGGTACTTTATTTTTACCACGATATTTTCGACGACGATGTTTTTAAACTGCGAAGTTTTTGAACTGCTTTTTTTTTTGAACGACGATATTTTGTACCACGATGTTTTAGAACTGCGCTTTATTTTCTCCCACGATGTTTTGTACCACGACGTTTTCGCCTTGCGTTGTTTTCTCCGCGCCGTTTTCTTGCGCGATGTGTTCGGCTGTAACCCACAAATAATATTATCCCGATAGGTGCTAAAGGAATGATAGTTGAAATCGAACGGAAAATTTCGGAAAATGAAGTATGGAAGAGAAAAGCCTGTGGACGGTCATTGGGTAATAGGTGGTGTAGAAAGAGGGACGCACAGGTGTTTTTTAAAGAGATTGAGAATAGCTCAAAGGTGAGTTTGGAGAGAGTGATAGTTTAATGGGTGTTGCCGGGATCACCTATGATTTCAGACTGCTGGAAGGCCTATGGTGGACTCAAAAATTTAGTTTTTGATCATCTTACTGTAATCCCAGGCTATACTTCAGCGTTCCAGAGACAGGTGCTCACACTAATTCCCTAGAGCATAGGTGGAGAACCTGCTGCCTCGAGGCCGCATGCGGCCTCCGCGAGGTTCTTGTGCGGCCCTTTGCCACCTAGTACAAAATGGTAGAGTTCGTTTCAAACAACTATTGTACATCAACGCCATGACAGTTGGGCGAAAAATTCCGCCAAAGACAGTCATATTGTAACATGACGTCAGAATACTAGTCTGAAACGGACTCTAACACGCATGAGCGAGGCTCTGGCCCACAGCTAGCAGCGCCAACTACCTTGTCTAAGAAGTAAACAAAACTCGGTTTCAGATCTCCCATTTGAGTGTCACACCTTGCTTTGGCTTCTCTGACTCGCATCTCTCAACGCTTCCCTGTCGCGATCTATATGTATATTATATTTAACATTTTGTAGTATTATATTTCATTTTTTCTATATAATGCAATAAATTGTTAAATCTATAGAAAAACTATAATAGTTTCACAAAAGTCACTTTCTTAGGTCAATCAGCTTATGCGGCCTCTCTTATTGCTGCCTAATTTAAATGTGGCCTCTAATGGTAAAAAGGTTCCCCACCTCTGCCCTAGAGGGTACCTGGTCTGGAATCAAACGTCATTTGCGTCGCAGTACAAACCATCAGAAAATGATGGTTTGTACTGCGACGCAAATGACGTTTTCGCACTACGCGAATTTGATTCATATCTAGCGGAATATATGTGGCGAAAATGGCACAATCACTCATTGAGTGATGAATGTTATCGTGCCTTTTTAACGGCAAAGATTTATCCGTCGTTTCCGGATTATAAAAACGTAATAAAGTTTCTTAAAGACGGGGAGGTTCAGGGGTTTTTTCCCCCTGACATAAATTCGAACAAATGTAAAAAACTTCTAAAAAATTCTTTCCATTTTTGCTGAAAAGAGTAAGTGAAAAATGTTTCCCTTTTATGTTTCTTTATATTTTTAATATCTTGTTATCTTTTCTTAAAAAAAATTTGTCTTTTTTTAAATTTAAATATTTGTTCTTTCTTTTCGTTGCCATTTTATTTGAGGTTTTACCGAGCGTTTCGGGTGGTTACAATTCCAGAGACGTTCCACAGAAACGTGCCAAATTGACGATTTTCGAAAAGTCGTCAAGCAGTGGGCTAAAACACATTTTCACAAATAGTAAATTAGCCGAATTTTCCAAGGAAAATAAATCTGAGTCGTCTAGTTGTACAGTTCCTGAGAACAATATTAAATTAACCAAAATTACTTTGCCAACGTTTTCGGGCAACTTACATGAGTGGCTTTCATTTAAAGTTTTTTTAGCCAGTGCTGATTCAAAATCTAATTTAACAGAGGCGGTAAAATTGCAGTAGTTCAAATATGCGCTGAGAGAAGATGCTTATCGTATTGTGCAGTCAATATCCATAGTTGACTCTAATTACGAGTTATCCTTTTCTTTACCAGAAGAAAGGTTCTCTAATCGCCGCGAACAAGCGTATGCTCATCTGAAACGATTTATAAATATGCATCCTATGCAAAATGAGTCTGCGTCAGCGATATTAAATTTGATTGATATCACAAATGAATGCGCGAGCTCATTAGAAGCTTTAAATCAAAAGTGTTAAAAGGTTTTCTTCCAATGCATTTGCATACATTTGAGGGCAAAAATTTAGACCCTAACACTAAAATATAGTGCGAGCGAAAATTAGAGAAAGAATTTGCCTACTTTAACTCCTTTACAATTTCTCAAAGATCATGCGAGAACTCTTAATGCTTCAAAGAGTATAAGTAATACAAAAAAGTAAATGATCATAGATGACTCATTACCTCTGTAATTTCTAATGCAAATGAAAAACACAGACAAAATCCGTGTAGATTATGTAATTTGAGCAATCACAAGCTTTTTAACTGTCCCAAATTTCAAAATTTAAATGTAAAGGAAAAAGCAGAGTTTGTGAAAAAACAGAATTTATATTTTTGTTGTTTTAGCTAGCACAGTGTTAGAAATTGCCGTTCCAGTTACTTGTGCAAAAAATGTAAGAAGAAACATAACTTTCTCTTATATTATCAAAGCGAAAGTAATTCTCCTAGTGCCACAGTAAAAAGAGCAGACAGTTCACATCAAAAGGAGTCAGATGATCCAAACACAAGTGCGTTGAATGTATATGCGACTGCACTGCAAGCTAAAAATCAAAACTTTTGCAGCAGCTACGGGTACTAACAGTAGGAAAAAGTAATTTTATTGTGACTAATGAAGGGTATTTTATTGGAGTGAAGACATTATGTGATAGCGGAAGTGTATTTTGCTTTTGCACTACTGACTTAGCGGATATACTTAATTTTAAAAGTGAAAAGACAAACATTTCGGTTAGATCAGGTATTTCAACTAGGCAATTCCGAAAACAGCAGGTTTAACTCCCACCATGTTTATTGATGATCACCGAGAAGGTAAATTTAGTGGATCCGGAATTTTATAAACCGGAGAAAATAAACCTATTGCTCAGCACAGAAGTTTCTTATGATATGTTACGAGCTGGTAAAACCTACTTTCCTCACACGGGTTTGATATTACAAAATAGTGTATTTGAATATATATTTAACGGAAATACATATGAGTCGCATCAAAATTATTTATCCTATTGTGGCTTGTATTGTGATAATCGTATCGTATTGTGATAATTCTGATAGTAAAGAATTATTAGGAATTAAAGATGATCCTATTGCCATGATGAAGTTTTGAAAATGTTTAATAACACAGTTTGTTTTGAAGCTGGTCGCTACGAGGTTAGTTTACTTTGAATAAAAACACGAATGAATTTGCTGATAATTACCCAGTTGCAGAAAACAGGTGAGAAAGTCTTGCAAAGGGAATGAATTATCATAAAGCACTGTTTTCTATGTATAGTAAAATATAAGATGATTATCTCAAACAAGGCATTATTGGGAAAGTGTCAGATAAATATATACCTGGCGGTAAACAAGTTTTTTACTTACCATATCAACCAGTATTTATTGTTTCATATTTTCATGGCTAGAATCAGTCTTGTGTGGTCCAGGAAAATACATTTATGTCGTTGAAAATTGCCAAATAACACTGTCTTTCAAATACGGTTTTATGTTTACATTTTTTGGTACATATATAGAGCATTTCAATAACTAGTTTTTTATGAGGATGCGGTTTGAAGTGAGAAAATTCATGAATAATGAATATACGAATACATATATAAATATATGGATATGTATATTTTCGGGAGCTTAGCGTGTTCGAGATTAAAAGACATTTCTCCTGTGTTAGCCTGATAATATTTATATGAAAATCAGGAAATCCTACGCAGCTTAACGATTCTATGCTCAGGAGCTTACCTCGGGACAACCAGTCAGCATTTGGTGTCTTAGTCGCTCTGCCACTTTAAGATTTCTACTGTGCGTGTATATCATAATAAATTATTATCAATGATTCCTTTATGGCAAAACCACTAAAGCTGATTATGCTTAATAATTGAAAGCAGATATAATACGATAAACGAATTTTGCTTAAATTAAGATAGAAGAATGCAAAGACTGCTGCGGAAATGGCATTTGAAATTCTTTCGAACCGAATACATGATCTGAAACAGCCGATAGGACAGAATTTTATTTATTTATTTATTTATTTCAGGTAAATGAATATATTTTATGAATAAAATATAAAATGTTTCGACTATATTTTAAATTTCGCTTCCTAAATATTTATTAAAGTACACATAAACAACAATAATCATAATAACACACAGACAAAAATCAAATTTATATTTATTTTTTATTTGCAATTTAAAGTAAGTTACCTGAAAGATATTTTCGTTACAGTTTCTAACTCAAGTATACTGACGTCTAAATATAAATAATTTGAAATTTATTTCTAATAATTCTGATAATTTTGATAATTAATTGTTAAACTTTCAAATAAATCTTTCTAAAATGTGCGAGGATTTAAGAACGAATAATGAAATCTAATTTCTCTCTTTCTCATTTAGTAAATTTTTCTTCGATGCATAAATTAAAATAGATATATCTGTATGCAAATAAATTATGAATTATATATGTAAATGTAAAATTTGTTTGTATAATATTCGCGAAGAACAGAAAAATTACTAGAAATTATCTTCATTGCGGATTGTAGATACTCAGTAGTCAATCGGGTTTTTTTGCTATTCATTTTCAACCCTGAAAAAAAAACTGTTTGTATATAAATGTACTCCCAACCTAAGCAATTATTCTTAGCAAAACTTAGCAACGAAGCGTATTTATTTTTTGACGAGTACGTTCAAATGTTAATTAAATATGTGTCTTTAAATCTTTCAATAAAGTTTATGCCACATTATAAATTATTTAGCTAAATTTGCAGATTTTCTGGAGATCGATTCACGTTCATTTTCAGTGGTAATGAAAATAATGTAAACTCTACTTCAAATAATTGAAAATCCTGATATCTTTGCAACAAATACATAATTGAAATTTATTCGCGGGTTGCATAAAATTGCTTCGGGGGCTCCATGCGGCTTGCTGGCCGCGATTGACACAACTGTCTTAAGTAATAACTACTGCCGTAAACTTCTATAATGAAACTACTGTTATATAACTTGAGATTATAATTTCTTTAAGAATTTATCATCAGTTCTTGCTTTAAAACTTCGGTACATAAAGTAGTTTTTGGAAGCGTAAACTTCACAAAGCTAACAAGTTGTTTACAAGGTACCCAGAATTTCTTTATTTAATATAAACCACTAACAAGGACTTGCCTTCACGAAAGCAGGTTGTTTAAATAGTAATAACTATTTTTAGGTATGCTCTTCTTTGATTTATAAGCTTCTGCATTTCCTAAAATTATATAAAAGGTTTTAGTACCACGCTACTCGTGATTTGTTTATTCACAGAGCTGTTACTTTAAATTAAGGCTGCAACAATTAAAGAAGTTTTAACTCTGTAAGTTGAATGATGCACTTATTTTGTTTGCCATAAATTCAAAAAGAGCTTATTCATTTCAAATAAAGAAATTATTATTTTTTTCTAAAATAAAATGATACTATGTGCTTCAGTATAAACTTTTCAAAACTATAAGGAGCTTAAACATTCTGAAATATCAAGGAAATATAATAGGTAAGACATGTAATTTAATACAATTTAAAGCAATTTTTTACCTTTTTTCGCCATCTGATGTAGTATAAGAACTTATATAAAATCCCTCCATACTATCTTCCAGATGTCTATGAAAATTAATCCAAAGTTTATATTTTAGATCTGGTATGAAAGTTCCATCAATCTTTATATATAACTGTTGATGCTTCGGATATTCCAAATGCTGCAGAACAGGTGTTATTGTTTCATTACTCTGAACTATTAAGATGCGTGCCAAATTAAGGTCCTTTGAATGCAAAACAATAAAATTTGTTGCCGTTGTGACTTGAAAAGTTACATTCACTGTTCCAAAATTTTCAAATATTTCAAGATTAGGGTGCATAAACAAATCATAGTGCACAGGTACTATGAAAGAAGGTAAGCGTATATCTTTCCATGGAAATATTTCTCCCGTTTTAGCTTTTGGTTCTTTTTCAGTACCTTCTTCACATGCGATTAGTGTACCATTTTCATGTCTTAGAGAACAACTTTCAACTGGTTCGGCAAAAGATGCTGTAGTGATAATAAAAAGCAACACGCCAGCTATAGTAGCAGTGATATCAAAAAAGTCTTTCAACACCTTTAAAGAACTGAAAGTATTGTAAAGAGGTTTCGTTTTCTCATTTTTACCTGAAATAGTGTAAAAACATAGTAATTAAGTCAACGAATTAAGAAAAGGATATACTTTAAGAAAACGAATGCACATTTTAAAAATCTTACGATGTAGCTTATTTTAACAAGCATCTTCCCGAAGTTTGGCAAATATGCAACACTAAAAAAAAAAAAGGAACGATTTTGTGCTAATGCATGTAATATGTGGGATTAGCTTCATCTTTTATTACTTATGACGCTGCTTTAAATGTTCACAGTTGTCCATTAAACTATAAATAAATTAAAGATAGTTTAATTTATATCAGCTACACTATTAAAAGCGAAGTAAGTGAAATTTGTAGCAAGATATGTGAAAAAGCTCTTACCTTTGATGGTTTTAATTAAATGTGTTAAAAAGCAAAAGTAAGTTTCATCATTAATCTCCCCCCCGGGGGTCGACGTAGAGAACTCTGCGAAGCTACTGGCTAGGATCTGTACCTAGGCAGTCTCGGCCACGGGGGTATACAAATAATGAACCTGGTGGTTCTGGAGACTCCGGAAAGGTCATTTATTGGCCGGCCCGGGGTTCTGGCATGTCTTAGAGCAGGGTGGTTCTGGTAGCCTGGGGGTAGCGCCCCGGGTTTGCTGGGTAATGACCCCCTGCGACGGGCTCGCCCGTGCGACTGGTGGGTAGCAAACTGACGGCCAGTGACGCCCCAAAATGGGTGCGTTGCGTCTGCCTCTCAATGGGTCGGGAAAGAGGTTGAACCTCGGCCTCGGTTCGGCGGGGGGCAGGACCTGTAGTGCCTAACTCGATTGGCGGAACAGGGAATGCCTATATGTTGATTCATCATTAATCATACTTTTATCACATATGATTTAAAAATAAATCGTTGAACAGAAAACAAAACAACCTCCTCTCAATAATAATAATAAAAATTTTAAAGCTTTCAGATTTTATATTACACCCAAACGGGCGTTTCTGTTTTAATTTACAGATACATACACTTTCCAGAGTACTTGGCCTAACGCCTATTGTTCTAAATGTATTTACAAAACAGCATATCTTTAGAATTTTCGATAGACAGTCTCGCGCGCTGGAGGTAAAAATGTTTTATCCACTACAGCGTTGCCACTGCTCGCTTTAAAAATGCTGAGTTCTTTAATAAAAATTTCGCTAATGTTTTATAAAATATGAAATAGAAAATAAAATAAATTCCGCATTCGGAATTCCAGGTGTTCATGTTCGGTGGAGGATTATGCTATTCAAAATTTCATGAGTCTAGCGAACGTTGTTTTTTCACAATGCGAGAAACATGCATACATTCATGCAGATTCTTCATTATTTAGTTTATTTAAATATTCTTGTAATTCTAGTAATGCTCTAATACGTTTTATATATACTTACATATATATATACTTATATACTTTTATATATACTTATATACTTTTATATATACTTACTAATTTTTCATCTATCATAATATTCTTGGCGATGTGTGAGTGAACTTCCTGCTTTCAAATATACGACATGTTTCCTTTAACATTTTCCCGCCATTAAAAATAAAATATGTATATACAAAAAGCTTTGCAAAACATACTGTTTCACTTAAAAATGCTTAAAATAAAAAATAGTGCTTTTTTAGTTAATAAAATATTCTTGGCCACATATACCTGAAAGTACAATTAATGGGCTTTTCATGGTTTAAATAAAATTTTTTGGTCAATTTTACAACAATTATGAAATCTAACTTTATATGTGATTCCTCGATTTCTATAATATTAATTAGTAAAATTTTCTGCTTATTATAAAAAGTAAAACTTTTGAATATCACGGAGCAAAATTTGATCGAGATATTATATTTTAAAATTTTAGATTATGTTTAGGAGTCGTACACAAATTAAAGAGCGAAATATTTGCATCTGAATGTAACTAAAAATCAAATATCAGTAGAAAAAACACTCTCTTATATTAACAGATTAAGTGACGAATTGCTTTACATACATTCTTGCAAATATTGTTTAACATATTTTTTCATTCTTAATTTGAGTTCTAGAAAAAATAAACTAAAAACTGACATCAGTACCGGCACATAGACAACTCGTAACATTAATTGCGTAAACTATAAAGGAAAAGCATTCGTAGTTTAATGAATGTTTTTGTATGATTATCATATTTTAACGCTGAAGTAATCAACCTTTAAGAGAAATGCACTTCCAGATTTGAAAACTCATAAATTAATGGTATGCAAAATCCTTGTAGTGCATTGTGTGTAGTAAAATTATGAATTAGAGAAAGATACGCATCGGTAATTCATAAAATCGTTGAAATACTATATTAAAAGGAGAAAATTCAACCTCGAATTATGTTAGTTAATTGTTTAACCGGCTCTTCAAGGCAAGTTGGAAACGATGTCAAAAATCTCAAATTTTGAAATTAAATATTGCGCCATCAGTATTTTATCTTTCAGGAATCAAAAATATTGTTCTTAATTCTACACAGAAGGTTCCACAAAGGTTTTCAACGACTTTATGGAAATTAATTTCGATTTAAATTATCTTATTAACATTTTTATACAAAGTTTTGGCATTTTCAATATAATCGTTTGCTATTCTTTTGTTTTGAATGGAATGCATAAAATATTTATTTTGGCTTTTAAAACTGATAGGTAGCTCGAAGATTACACAAATGCGCTTTCCAAAGAAACACATTCGTTTAAAAAAATTTTAAAGCGGTGTAAAAATCGACGTTATTGCATTTCAAAGAAAGGTGATTTTAATATATTAAATAGGTAAGGTAAACATCTAGCTGAAAGTAAAAATGTAAACAAACATGGCAGCAAAACCTCATCCTAAGACTGTTCTAACGTGGATAAATATCAATAAAGTGAAGTCTCAGATCCTGAAAAAAACTTTGTAAATAAAATCATTCATAAAGACTGGAAATTAAAAATATGTTTAAACCTAAATTTCATCTGCTTTTTCCCCATGCGAAAAAAAAGGAATTGTAGAAAATTATATAAAAAACACCTAGCTGCTGATCAATGAAAATATGTGTATCAATAGAATGAAAAGTATATTTAAGTGGTTGAAATAAAAAATATCATAAATTTAATATAAATTTCTTTTGCTACGCTGTATATACAGAAACGTTGCCACGGGATTCATGATAATTGCAAATTTACGATATAACAGAAAATTAAAACTGATAAAAAATCTCAATCAAGGCTAAATTAATTTATTGTGCTATCAACAGAATATTTTGAAGCCAATGTTTGAAAAAGAAATTCCAGCGCTACATGGAAAAGGCAAAAATAAAATTTATCTTCGCAGGGACAAAGACACTAGTTACATGTCTAAGATAATTGCTGGTTACTGAACAAGAAAGAATCAAAAACAGTAATAAAATTAATCCATTCAATGAAATACTTCTAAAATGCTTCTTCTATGAACTTTAGAGCTCTCGGTTTGTTAAAATAAGCCTTAGGGAATTGACATCAGAGAACGCAGAACGGAGTTTGGAAAATGATCCAAGAGAAATGTCATAAAATTGGCATGATGATGCTAAGAAAAGTTTTGTGTATGGCAGTACGAAAAATGTATGAGACCATATCTAGCACTCATGCGAATTATTAGCCGCTTCAGTTAGCTAGCTAAGTTTTGTACAAATACAGCATCAACAGACCAAGAAATATACGCTGTCAAACGACATCCTGGAACTAAAGCGTAAAAGCAGAATCGGCAAATGCTAGATGAGTTCAGAATCGAAGCAAAGAAATGCTTTAGAAAGAGAAATTAAGACTAAATGCCCAATTAATAACCAAAAGGCATGGTATAATCTCTGAAAAATGGCCAAAAGACTCAAAAGCGAACATGTATATATTTGTCGTATAGCTGGCATTATAGGTACGGTTTACATTCAAAAAGGACATGTCAAATGATACAGCCGATGGCGTGAAGCTATAGATTGCCCTACTCTGTGGTAACATACAGACTTCTTTGCAGAGGATACTGAAAGGTGGTATTTTATTTCTTAAACAAAATATGCTGTGATAAATAAATATTCGAAATTAACTTGCACATTAAGCAATTAGATTCTACAACTTGTGAAACTGATGAAATGTTAAACAAAGCTATTAAAGGATTTTAGAAAAGACGATTGTCTTTATGCATGTTTACGACTTTTGCGCTTGGATAAAGTGTTTGGAAGATACTGCATGTTACTTTGCTTAAGACACCTGGGAAAATCCTGCTATTCCTAGTAGATACAGACTAATAAGTCATCTATCTACTGTGGTGACATTATTTGAAAAGGCTTTTCTTGGACAGATGAAACAGGTTTCCATGGTTAACGACATAATATCAGTATCTGATAGTCTCTCTCCTCTCATTTTTAAAAGTTGTAAGGTTTATCCTAAGTTTTATTAACAGTTATTTTAAGTTTTGTGTCTTTCCTATCTTATTCTAATTACAGTTTGCAATTTCCTGCTAGAATGTAAATTCAGAAACGCAATGAGAAAGAGTACTATTTAAGTCGTGACTTCACCGACTTCGAGAGAGAGAGTCTGATTCCCTGACTAGCGCGCGTTTGCCTTTTGACTACGTCTCTCTTAGCTGTTACTATGCTCACCTTAGGCCCTTGCTTGGCTTTACCGATTTAATTAATACTTAAGGGCCAACTAGTTAGATCTCTGATAGCTTCGGCTATACCTTTTAAATAGCTTAGTTAAGCTAGTTTTAGTTTAAATTATAATTATTTTAAGTTCAAGCTCGAGTGGCGGCTTTGTGTAAAGTTCCAAGTAAGAATTGATTGTAAATATACTGCAAAATAAAGGGTTTTAAACCCTCCTTAAGTCTTACGTGTTCTGTTCACACACTTAAGCGATATTCTCTTGTTAGTGGTCGTGGGGTTCTAAGTTGGAACTTTAGATTTAAATAGTAAAACTCCACAAAGTTAAAATGCACATAGCTCCCTCTGGCGACTGCCTGCCACAGGGCATTATTTCGGGATTGGATAGCCGCTGAGATACATCCGGATACCGAATTTCTCAGGGAATATATACCATAGCTGAACTATATTGTGGAAATTAATTTTAGTCTTTGGAAGATTGCATTTCAAGTTAATTATATGTAAATTTTATTAATGAAATTTTTATGTCTTTTACATCCAAAAATAAATTTACACGTGTGTTTAAAAGTGCCCCTTTTTTACGTAGATTGCAAGAAATCTAAATATTAAACTACCGCACTCACGACACTACTTTAAATTTTGGTACGGACTTTATGATCTGAATCCACGCGCCAGATTCTAGGAGTTGTAGAGATCATTTTTAAAGGACCCAGTAATAGGAAAGCTACTGTTGCATGCTACCTTCATTCTGAGAATGCGTTCGATAAGGTCTAGGCCTGTCTTATTCCTAATTGATATCATACATTTGATAGTCAGTTACATTAGACTACGTTCCTTTAGAGCCAGATTCGGCACCTTTGGTATCAAAATCATTCAGTCCGGAGTATCCAAGGACTGATTACTTGGATTTACTTTACTCTGTTTATAAACGATATTCCTCTCTCGAATTGTAAAGGAGCGAGCGGGTGATTTAGCAATATTTCCAAGACCTTTACATTCAAATCGTGCTTGTACATTGGGTTAAAATGCTCTGGACAATATTCAAGATCGGTGCGAAAAATGGAGATGTTTCTGGATGTTATTTCGGACAAGTAAATTCCGTAAGACAGAAAATGTACATATGGAGGTAAATGGAAATTTGTATAAATCACACGATTGTTGACAACAGTTAGTAGAATTGCCTTGCTATTTGTCAGCACTCATTGACAACAACAAAAATACATTACGTGTGCTCTAAATAAAGCAAATGTTGGTTTAATGAACCAAATGGCATTAACTAGAAGAAGTTTGGTACTGACAATCGTTTCCGAGCTTCTGATTTTCAAGACGGATGATTCGACATATCATCAATCACTTGCTAGCCGACATATGCAATCCCTTGCTAGCTAGATTGCTGTTAAGCCGACGTACAGGAACAAACTTTAGTCCTTCCAAAACAAATGCTTCAGGTTTATCACAAATCTGAGTTTCTGAATCTGTACTCTTTTTTTTTCTACCAACAGGAGCGAAGTGGGAAAAAAGTGTGGTTGGGGGCTGTCTGGAGACAAAGTTGATTTCCAAATCGTATAAATGTCCAGTTTGTTAAATGAATATGAAATTAGTAGAGGGAAGATTTTGTATAAATGATTTTGAGTAGATGTGCAGTGGTTATGTGAAGCGAATGTTAACATAAAGCAAGGCTTGTTCGTAAGATTCATGTTTTGTGAGGTTTTTGCGATTTACGTATATGGTGTTGGGTATAAGTGCGAGAATGATTTTGTGCAATCTGAGTTAGATCGAAGGCTAAAAGAACTGTGACAGATTGTATGAGAATTTAAAGGGAATGTGATATTAGGTAAGAAGACATGACTGGAAACTGACGAAAGTAGATTTAGTAAGCAAAAATATCATACAGAGAAAAGAGTAGAAATGAAAATTTCGTTGTTGCATTTGTGAGAAAGGGACGGTAAGTGTATGTTTAGAGTGGTTGAAAACAGCGTTGCCGAGTCATTTTTAGAAATAATCAAAGCAAATGTTCTGCCCTGATCCCCAATTGTCGGAAAGCATACAGCTGTCTCGAGACTGAAGGATTCAAGCATTACCATTCGAAAGTGAAAAACAGTTTACACTTCGGAAATCCAGATACAGATATATTCTGCAAAAAACAAGGACCGAAGGTAAGTTTCATTCACTTTTATTGGTTAAAGTGAAGTATTGAATGCACTCTAAATTTAGTAATTTCGTTGTTGCGTAATGATTTTATTTTGGTATCCTGACTTTCATTATTGGGTCATTATTCTGGAACCTTTTCTTTTGGCAACTGGAATCAAATGGAGTTGTTGAGTATTCCTCTCTGTGCTACTTGTTCTTTTTTCTGATTCCTGTTTACTTATAAAAAGGCTTATAAAAAGGAAAACCTCTTTTAATTTCATTTCGTTGAATGCTATATCGAAGTTGCAGCTGCTCTTGGAGGATCGTAGTCATGCTGGTACGAAATGCCGAAGTTGTGCGCGACGCGAGTTTGTGCAATTCTGTTTTAGCGAACACTGATCACCGTGTATATGAGGAAACAAAAGTAATGTATATTATATGTAAAGTTTAATGCATCGTTTTTGTACTTTTAATTTGTTTTGTGCTATTTGTAAACTGCATAGTGGTTATTTTTGGATTTTTAAATTAGACTTTAGTTGTTTTGTTTTAATAAGCTGATAATGTTTTTCGAGTCGCTAAAATTGAACACATGCACCTGACAGGTAACTACTGCATTAATATTGCAATACACATTGTTTGCTTTTGTAATTGCACTTGATATTATGTTTTTTACTTAAAGCATTGAGTATTTTTCCAAATCTGCGGTTTTTATTTTCGTATTGTGAGAAATTAAATATTTGCCAGTTACTGATATTTGAAATACTATATACTCAAAGACAAAGAGTAACGTCATTTCGCAATCTGAAAAGTAGTGAAATGAAATGTGAATGATGTTAATTTGCGATAAAAAATTGTTTTTCTTTTTGTTTCCTTGTACGAAATGAAGAAAGTATTGTAATCGCGAAAAATTTGAGTATCATATTTTTCGAAAACATCCATTTTGACCGTTCTTGAATCCATTTGAACGATTTTTTTGCTTGCTATCTATACATACGGACAGAATAAAGGACTCTTTTAACTTCCTTGTACGAAGTAAAGGAAGTATTGTAACTTTGAAAAATTTCGGGTATGATATTTCAAAGAAAATATATATTTTGACCTCTCTTGAATCCATTTGAACAATCTTTTTGAGAAACATTTGTACGTACACAGAGATTGAAGGACTCTTTTTTCCCAAAACGGATTGTAAAATGAATTTAAAATTAATTCGGAAGAGATTTTTTCCAATGACGTCTATACGTAGGTCTATACGTATCTCGCATAACTCAAAAATGAGTACAGTAGGACACTCAAATTTTGTATATGAGAGAGTTATAACATGTTACTGTGCACCTCCCTCTTTCTTTACAATCGGCAGTATCAAACTTTATAAATATAAATAAACGTACAGGGCGTCTCAGTACCACGTTTCAGAATTTCTACGAGGGGTAGGTTGCACTTCAACGACTCGAAATCATTTAGCAGTGCGGGGTATGAAATGCTTTTCTGACGCAGTAGATGGCGTTGAGGGAAAGTTCCGAGAGTTCTCGCAAAGAAGCTTCATTTCACACGTGGACGCAAAGTTAGTAGGATGAATAATTATACGAATGCAGATTTAGATATGCATTTGGTTATGACGCGGATATGCATTTGGCCATATGGGACTGCAGATTGCAGTTGGCCAGCCGCACAACCCTTGAAAGTGGAACGATATCTTATGAGGCGTAAGCTCAGCCATAATTTCTTTGCAAAGCTGCAGCTGAAGTCAGCTGAAACAGGTTCCTTTCAAAGAACTGCTATGTGTCGAGCACGATTGGCACGGACTCCGGACACTGAAGATAACGGAGTGCATAAGGTACAGGGAACTCCATGATTGAGTGCGTGATATGTAGCGGACGCAGCCGAGATTTTCCTCTCTAGCAAATGCAGGATCCTCGGAGGGAATGAAATGCATCCGTATATCGTGCAGTGTATTCATGCATTACAACCGCGCACTTATGCACGTCCTATACCTTTTGCACAATGGTATCTCAAAAGGTGTGTTGCAGATCACAGTTTCCCTGCTAATGTGTTGTTCACCGATGACGTATCCTTCAGAAAGGAAGGAATTTTCAACAAACATAACGCCCGTCTCTGGGCGGTAGAGAACCCTCATGCAATACAACGTCGCGCTGCGCAGAGTCGGTTTTCTGTTAATGTTTGGACTGGCATTGTGGGGGATCATCACATCGGATCTTACCTGTTGCTTTTTCGTCTAACCGGTTGTAACTACCTGATCTTTCTGTAGCAAGTCATGTCACAACTTTAAGATGAATGAACAGATTTCTGCATCGATGTAACAGGCAATGTGGTTCCAACACGATTGGGCTCCTGCTTTTGCAGCCATAACCTTCGTACCCACATAAACATTGGCCAACATTGGATTGAACATGGTGGTCCGGTGCGTTCGCCTATTCGATCACCGGACCTATCATGCATTTATTTCTTTTTATGGCAGCATATGAAAGCAGTGGTTTTAGACACCCTGGTTGACAATGCGGAGGAGATGGTTTCAAGGAATCGGAGTAGCTGCCTAGGAAATTCGAACTATGCCTGGAATATTTCGGAATATTCGCAATTCGATGCATCATAGATGTGGGGCATACACTGAAGTCGGTGGAAGAAATTTCGAACTCTATCTTTGATTCATGTTACTTTTGCTCATGTAAATTTATTATAAAATCGAATATTAACCTACCTGGCTTCTTTTAATTTCTGATGTTTCTGTGTACACCAGCGCGTCTGGAAAGCATTTCCGATCCTGCATTGCTATATGATTCCGAATCACCGGGATGCACCATACCGTGCTATAAGTTCTGAAACGTGATGGTGAGACACCTGTATATATGTATGTATAAATATTGTTACTCTGTTACCCGGTTAAGTAAGCTCAGTTTTTTATTTTTATACGTCGATAAATTGTGAATTTTTTGTTTTAAAAATGATTAATTTATGTTTTTCTCATGTTTCTGTCAAGATTTTTATGCCTTTAGTTAATCTGCATGCGGTATGCAGTAGCTGTAAAATTACCAAGAATTTAAAAGTGCCGCCAAGCCTAATGAGGTGGCCACTTGTTTACATTTGAAACTCAGTAGAATAGGTAATTAAGTCAGTTTCTCCACCTTCAACGTCTTTTTCTTGAGTGGGATCAAAAGTACATTTTCAGTTTTGTGCGCCTCTTAGTAGAATAGTGAATTAAGTCAGTTGGTGCTCCAACCTCAGTGTCTTTTCGCACAGTGTGGCCAATAGTTATCTTTCAATTTTGTGCACCGAAAATTTTGTCTTCCTGCCCGCTGGGTGAATTGCTTGTTTTGCTGTAATTTTTTTTGTAAAAATTTAATTTTTTACTATATTTGGTGTTTTAGGTTTTTTTTTGTCTTTTGCAATTTTTAATGAAGATGTTTTGAGTTTTATGCATTTTTGCTTTGCGACGAGGTAAGAATTGAATAGATTGAATGAAAAATATATCTCTCTAGTAAAATTCGAGGAAATAAGTTTAAATGAAGGGCAGCAAAAATATGCACTATTTAATAGGTTGAACAAGAAAGTCATGTAATGTCCGCATCAGATATTTTTCATTAATATAAAAGTTTCGTTAATATAATTATTATCATAAAATAATGAATATTGTCTGTTTAAAAGTATATAATGCATTGTGACGTTTTGTAGCAATGAAATCATTTGGGAATTAGGTAGACTTAAAGGGCTCAAATGCAAATTTAAATTTAAATTATTTTTCTTACTTGTAGTAATGCCGAAAGTTAAAAAATCTTTGAAAATAATCAAGTTTTTTGAAGCACAAATACGTGAGACTACGATTTTGTTTACCGTTTTAAAAAATGGTAGAACTAAATTATTCTATCATGTTAACTTTTAAGTAATAATTTATAATACTTATTTACTTCATTTTTATCATGTTATCTTTAAATAATAAATATTTTTTTTTATTTTACTGCATAAAGAAATAAATTATTTACTTATTTCTTTATTCAGTAAAACCTATTAGTAAAAATAATTTAATTGTTAGTAATTTAAATTTAAAATAACGAATTTAATATTAATTTACAATAATAAAGAACTTGCAATGACTATAGCTTTTTCTAAATTTGTGGCATTCCTCAATAAGACTCATAGCTCTAAAAGAGCCGTTTATTTAAAAATAAGTCAACTGAAGAGAAGGCAAGCCTGGGGATTGGATATCAACCAGCAATTATGGTGAGAACTGAAAGCAGAGTTTAAAATCTAAAACTAATCTAAGTATCAAATAGCCAAAAGCTACTCAAAAATATTTAAAAACGATGGTTGGCTGTTACGCTTACACTGGAGGGAAGTACTATCGGCAAGTAAAAGCAGCTCAGAAGACAGAAACTCTTAACTTTTAATAATAAATTAGTAAGCTGGCCTTCTGAGAGCAGAACAGGCTCTGTCTAAATAATGCCAAACCCTCACTTTAAAGACTCGAGAGCTAATTTGTATTCCAGTAGAGAGAAGTGTCAGTACCGATTACAGAACATAAAATAACATCTTAGTTAACATAAATAAACTCTAAAACTTATTGCTATTTTCAGCATAAATCAGTAAATTACACCTAGTATAAAGGTGAGAATACATTCTGACATCGCAAGCTTAGTCCCGCCTACTATATGACACCATTAAACAATTTTGCTCATAGTTTACTAATTCGGAACTTTAGTCCCAAAACACCAGAAATGACTGCAACTATTATCCATAGCCGAAAATGAGATCAAGATGTTGTTATGAGCTAAATTAAGAATTAATTTATCTAGAGCATTGGAATGATTTTGTCCTGGTGATTTGTGCATCATTTATAAATTTCATAATTGTATCCCATATGTTACTTCGAAAGTTAAATTTTAGTTCATGTCTATATAATCTATATAGTATATCTAAAATCTGTATAATAGTACTGAAACCCTGAATTGGAAAAAGAGAGGTTTTAATTCCTTTTAACTAAAATTACTATTTATGAAACACGCGAAAAAAAATCTTTGCCCGAATAAAATTTTGTAAAAACTTTTCCTTAAACATTTAGCAGGGAAGGTGTCAGTTTGCTATAGGAAAAGTACCGTCAATATGGAATATCATCGCCTCTAGAAGCAATACAACACATACAGCGATGTGTGATGCTTTCAGTTATCTGTTGAAGATAATCACCTACGATGCGAACCCTGTGTAGTCTTGCGTTGTCATTCTGTAACAGGAAAGCATCACCTATTGCCCCGGCATATGGGCCCACATAAGCATCGAGGATGTCATATCTATAAACGTGAGCATTCACCGTTCCCCTTGGAAAAACATGGAGGTCTGTGCGTTCACCCAAAGAGATGCCATCCCGAACACACACATTGCCTCTTCCGTATGCATCTCTTTCACGGATGTTTTACGAATGATAACGGGTTCCAGGTTCTCTCCATATGAAATCATGCCTACTATCGCTTTCTAGACTAACCCTGGACTCATCCATAAAGAGAACAGCCCTCCATTGCTCAGGCGTCCAGTGGACATGTTGCCGTGCAAAAGTAAAAACTGCAAACAGTCCTTCACATGGCGTGACGTGAGCGGCAGAAATGGCTGGTCGCCTCTTCCCAGCCTAGACCACCTTCGTGAAGCCTTCTAAGCACAGTTGACGTTGATACCAACCTTTCGGTGGTTAAGGGAGGATTTGAGAAGAGTCGGGGTAAGGTTCTATTCCTACGTGCACATAATGTCAAATATCGGTCATCGGCGCTCGTCGTAGCAGTAGGCCGTCCTTGGCTTAACCTCCTGGGTGCCGAATCTGTGGTTTGAAATTGCCTCCAAAGTCTATGAACCACAGAAGGACTCACATTTAACCATGTGGCCACTTCTGTTTGAGAGTGCCCTTCGTGTAGCCTCCCAGTGACTCTCCATCGTAATTCTGCAGGCAAATGATGCCTGGAGGTCATTGTTACGAATTGGCTGTCTCAGATTTCTGATGTTACTATCACAGTGAAATATGTGGGCTTGCTCTCAAACATGGACTTTTATGCTCCTCGCAGATGACGCATTCGGAGTGCAGCGCCACTAATTTGCATATTGCAGTTTTAGCCAGTACTCTTACTTGGCAACATATTCAAATTTTACACAGTTTGGCTTTTTTTTAGGGCGTTATCGCTATTTTTGTGATTTTTCCTTAATGTATGATAACTAGTGTATATAAAATTTTCAATTGACAGTACATTTATATTTTGTGTAATGCTAGAACGTAAGAAAATTAAATATTTAATTCTTCTAGTGATATGTGAAAAATTGCCCTTATAACGTTTTTGCTTGTTACTAAGTTTACATTTATGAGAAAAAACTACAGCTGAGGCATTAGTTGTTGCGAAATACTTTTAGCTTTGTGCGTGCATCAAAATAAGAAGATCTATGAGAAAAATGCCATTATGTTTTTTTCTTAATGGTTTTTAGTACTTATAGGATCACTTATACACTCCTTACAATAAGTAAGGAGAATTTTTCTCACGGAACAACTTTATTAACAATTAACTGAAAGTCAATCCTGTATTCTTTCAAACTAGTCCTCTTACAGTACAACGTTTTTTTTGTCCCAATGCGTAAAGTAGGTGCAGAAGTGGTCCAAAGTTATGCGGTTCAGAACCGTTATCGTTCTCCTTTTAATGTCTATAAACCTATGAAACTGACGTATTTTTACAGCAGATTTGAATTTCGAGGGAACAAAAATGTCGGAACTGCGAGATGAGATTTAGATTATAAGGAAGTGAAGGAATTTGTTTTATCAAATGTTCAAATACCCATATTGGTAAATTAAAGGTACATTACCATAATTTAAGATCCAAAGTCTCTTCCGCAAATTTGCCCAACTCGGCGACTTAAACAATCCGAAATATCATGATAAAATGTTTCTTTAACAGTCATGTTCGGCGGTACGAGCTGTTCGCGTACTAAATCGTGAATTCTTAAACAACTTTCAAAAGACCAACAATTTATACTCACGCACTTGTAATAAACGATGTTCACCTATACATCACGTAATTTGGTAAATATTTCAGATGGGTTTTCGCCCATCTTAACGAAATGCTTAATAACAGTTCTGCTTGGTTTTGTATCAGCCATTCCCGCAAAAGCTCTCCAAAGGATTTTACGAATCTCTAAATTCGAATTCCGGGAAGTTTTCGATGCGCAACTTGGTAGGCATATGTTGCAACTAACATGCTTTTCTTTGGCTGTTTGTTTTTGCGTCAATGTTACCAGTTCTGGAGTTACAAATCAGTACTCCTTATTTAATTATCCTACTCTGGATCTGAATTAACCATAGTTGCAAAAAAGTTTTAATTGTTTCTTTAATTTGATTGGAAAAAAATATTTTTTCTATAAAATGAACTTAAGGTTTCCTGGGAGTGTTTCGAAATAAAATACAAACTTAAACGTGGTTGATTGAATGGTTTAAAATTGAATGGTACAAAACTGAGTGGTTGTTCTTTGAAATGTATTTGGATACTAACATTATTTCCTTTGTTTTCGAGCAGTATGTTTAAATTTATATTTTTTGAAGATTTGTGGAATGCCGCCGAAACAATGGTTTTATTATTTTTCGAGTTTATTTCTTTATGTATTGAATACAACATCTGAAATGTACATCAGTTGCACTTAATAAACTTGCAATAAAATTAATTAATTAATTAATCTTATTAATATTGATATTGATGTCAGTTTTAGCAATTACAGCTTTTTCTATTCTTGCTGATATCAACTGTTAGAAAACTGGTAAATTTTGGGTTCTTGCCTTTACATAAGACTCATCATCTGAAATACTTCGAGGGAGTTTATTATCACAAAAGCTTCTTTTATTTAGATTTATGATCAGACTTTTATATGGCTTAGTTACAAATAATTGATTTAAACTGTATGTCTTACATACTGTAGAATTAAGTACAATTGATCCGGATAGATCCGATCTTTCATCTACATCAAACATCAGTTACATGAGAAAGGAATTTAAAGTTCAATAAAATGTTTCAAAATCAATAAAAATTAAAACAACGAAAACAGTTTCACTTCTAGTTTATTACTTATCAATTTAAAAGCGATATTGTTATGAAAAAGTTGTTGCGACGCTTTTAAAATAAATTTTAAAGCGCATAAAGTAATCATAAAATAATTAACTTTAAATTTTTAACAGTTTCTTTAAATATACGCTTGTAAACTGAGGTATTTGTACGTTTATTTTATGCGGTAAAATAAAAATGCCTTAACTTTAGTTAACAAATTAGCAATCCATAATGTGTACTTTATTGCCGAAAACGTACTTCCTAAAGCTAAAAAATTTAAAGTTTTCACCAAAAAGAGAGTTTTGTACAAGACATGTTACGATAGCTTAAGAAATTTTAAGTTTGATAAAATATATATAAAGTGTTTTAAAAATTAAATTAAAGAATTAATAACTTTTTTCCCTTTCATCAAATATTTTAAGCTAGAAAATATCCTTTGATATCACAGGATTTAATCAGTCTTAACTAATATTGCATCAGCTGGTTATTCTTCTAGGAAAATAATGTGCGGAAGAATATTTGGGCATCAGCATAAATAAGTCATTCACAAAGAAATTCATATAATCGCTTATCTAAGCTTATATACAGACGGAAGATACCATAAACTAATGAGATGTCGTAGAGTAAGGCTTTTCAGAGTTAAACAACTGTTTACTTTTCCAGAGAAGTGTAAAAATATGAATATTTCGCTATTTCTGAGAACAATTTTCTAGATGTTGCTTCTTTAAATTCCAGAAGTAATTTTATTTTTTAAAAATATTCTCTAGACTTACTACAGTTCTTAAAATAAATAAGAAATTTAAAAAATGACAGCTGTGATACTGAAATTTAAAATTAGGTTAGCGTAAAGCATGGACACCCGTCGGACTGAATAATTAATTGCTTACCATATCTACATATCTAATATCGTTTTAAGTCCAAACTTTTCTGCCAGTTTCAAAATTTCACCTTTGGTCTTTGCGCGTACCTAACATGCTTTGAGGATGTAGAAAGGAAAGCCGTGGAAAAGAAAAGTATAAATAACGCATAAAATTCAAAAAGGAAGAAAGAAAGAAAAAAAAGCATAAAGAAGACTTTTCCTGAAGGAATTAGGAACAAAACGTTTTTACAAACAATTATTTTACTATTTTACCTTCATGATTGAAAGCGTGATAAGATATCAAACTGCATCTTTTGATCCTCTTACAAGACTTATCAGCCATCTTTACACTCTTACCTGCAGTATTTATTAAAATAGTCTACCAAACTTCGGTTCTAAGGAATTACTAAATCGCGGTGTACAGTACAAGCCTATTTAACAGCTTCCATTGAATATGAGCAGATGTTCATTGACATATCACATTCCGACTTTCCCACCTGTTCATTCTTTGTCACTGGTATTTGTTTTTAACACAAAAATCATCAGATATAGACTGTTATGTATGCTGAAAAAAATTTCCATTGTGAGAACCGTAGACGTAGCAGAATAATTTCTTACAGAGGTTTACTCCTCTTAACGAGAATTAAAAGCTGTTATGAAAAGTTTCATTCTACAATAAATATTATAAAGCAAAAACAAAATCTACTTTTAATTTATGAGAAAACCTTTTTGAGTCTTTCTGTTCTCCAAGAAAAAGACCATCTGTTTATACTGAGTGGCGCTAAAAGCAAGAAAGATATGATAAATCTACACCCCTTGCAGAGATCAAATGTTTGAGCATAGTATATAATTAGAGAACACAAGACTTAGAGCTGATAGCATATGATGCGTTAAGCTAAAGCGCCGCAGACTTCCAATAATTGGAGGTACATGATATAAACAGGTGGGAGATAAAAGATAAAGATAATTCATTAGCATATCGACGTTACTTAAGACTGTCCGTTAACTAAGTTTGTAAGTTTATAACTATGCCTGCCTGAATGTTCAAAATCCAGTTTGGTTGTCTGCTTTGGTCGACATAAAAGCCTTCAACAATACCATGCTTGATTTCTTATAACAATAGATTACATTTACCGTACAAACATTTGCACATAATGGAATAATCACATATTGAATCTGCATGCAGCTACAAACTTTTAAGTCGTATGTTTTGTAATCATCGTGCAAAATTTGCATATCGAACAATATTTCGGCCTTTCATCATTTTTCATAAACTGTCAAACAATATATGAAACCAATATGTTTCCTGTAAGGTTTACTGTCAGTTACTATTGTTATATCATGAGATAGTCTAATTTTACTTTAGGTTTGCTGTTCGTGTTCGTAGTAAAATAACTATGAAAAAAGAAAATTATGAAGAAAAAAATTGTCTGCTTGCTTTAAGAAACTTGCATTATTTATTTGTTAAAGAGGAACATTTACAAAGTACAGGAATAATTAAAACATTAATCTGTGTAGTGCAATAAAACTTTAAAATGAATTACAATAAAAATACTTTACAAGTCAACATATATCATAACCGTACTCCATTGAATGTCTAATTATACATCATAGAGAGAATTTCTGTAAGTATACAGAATGGAAATAATATTAAAATATTATAAACTTATAATCAAATATGAAAGTTTTAAGTTTAAAAGTATCAATGATGTATTAAAGTAAATCATCACAGCATTCTTTAACATAAAAAAAAAGTTTTACCTCTCTTTTTATATTTTTCAATATAATAAATTTGAAATAAATAATTCGATTTAGTTTTGTAACTATAAAACGTCACTCATTACCACACCGTAATTTATCAAACTGTATGTGGTAAATATTTATCAAGAAGATTTTTTCACGGAAATAATTTCATTCATTTTAATTAAAAGGAGATGCAGAATAACTCCAGTTTATATTGCATAAAGGAACCAAATTCATATTTTCAATAACATACATTATACTTGTATTTAGATATAATTTGATATGTGATTTATTGTTTTAAACAACTGAATTCAAAGCAATATTTCATTGTTTCTGTGCAATTATAACTATATTGCAATTTCATTTTCAATCATAAAGTTTACACATTTGCTAACTTCATTCAGTGTTAACTTATCACTGAATAATTTTAAAGTATTTTGTAATGCATAGTAAAATAATTGATTAGTATTAATTATAATAATTAATGAGGAAGAAGACTTAAATTTCTATAAATAATAAAATACAAGCAATGGAAATTCCTTAAATTTCTAGTTTGTAAGCTGTTAGCATAATTTATATATCATTTGAATGCAAATAATACAATGAATGCAAAAGTTACAGAAGAATTCAACATGAATTTATGAAAGTTTAACATTCAAATTTGGCGCATCAGAGTTGTTCAACTCTATGAGTCTGTATATAAAAAAATTTAATATATATAACTCATAATAAAATAATTTAATAAGGAAAACATAATTAAGAGATTTGACGCATAATACATGATGTTACATTTTTTGTAATTTTATAACATTTCTGTAATTATTTGTGCTTTGCGTGAAATATTATCACTTTATAACATTATATATCAACATAATTCAAGCAAATTTATGTAATAAAGTTTTGAAGTTGAAAACATTTCATCAAGAAGGGAAAATAAAGTAAATGAAGAAGAAACATTTAATTGAATTTTTGCAACCTCGTTAAACATAAAGACACAGTAAAATGTAGACAAATGTTAAAAAGAAAATATAATATAATCTATTGTACGTGCACTCAATGGAAATTTAGGTTTTTATGCATTTTTAAAAGAACTAAATGTACGTATAAAAAAGGTTTCTTTCTGTCATTTTATGATGTACAGCTACTCTCACTGCTAATAGATCTGAGAGTCTATGAAAAATTAATCAATATTTTGCCGTAACCACTCTGTAACCGAGCCTTCGATGTTTTCACGCCATTGAACATTTATCTTAATTAGCTCAAGGCTTTGTTTTAGGGAATCCATACCAGCTCCCACTTTTACTCCACTAAAGAAAGTTTTTATCTGGAAAAAAATTCAAAAATACTGAAATATTGCATAATAGAACAGATTAAGTAAATCTGACATTGCATATTTCAGAGAACTCAATGAAAATGATATATATCTTGTCTATTGTTCTGAATATAACATTCAGAAATATTAATCAGTGAAATATTTTTATATATAAATTAAAACATAACATCTTTATTACAATATACAGATGGTTAAAAGAAATTTAGTAGTTTTAGTTTAAAGAAATTGCGTAGTCTGCCGGTAGTAGACCCATACTTAGGCAAAGATTAATCAAACAAGGTACATTTAAAACCATGATAATTCTGACTACGTGACATCTCTTAGTTAAAATATATGAAATTTTTGTATGGGACTCTAAGAAAGATATTACAATTAATTGACTGGTTATTATCCTTCTAAATTCCAATTAACGGGAAATAAAGAAATAGAAACTAGTTTCAAATTTGTGAATTTATTCCTGAAAGACTATGAAAGTTAGATGACTTATTTTACTTTCGCTTCTCTAAGGAAAAAAAAAGAGAAAAAGAAATCTTATTTACAGTTTATATAAAATTAAATTTCACCAACCACAGGGGGCAATTTAAGTTAATGCCCATGCAGCCAGCCTGTTTATCAGGATTCGAACCCTTGCTGAACTACCAGTGTTCAGCGACTTAAACGCTCGGCTGCTCGCAGGTCTTTCTGCTTTCGAACATAAAATGCATCTTTTAGAAATTCGCATTTGAAGTAGATTAATATGTGAAACTCTATAATTATACTTGATAACAGGTCCTCCAATATTTTAGATAATGATATCTTGGGTTGCTGTCGGAAAGCCCAAATGTTCTGACTAATTTGTTTTTAAAACTGGGACCAGGGTTCTATGTTCAACTGTTCTAAAGGTAACCATAAATTTACCTTAGAACACCCAAGTATAACAGCCGCTAAATTTGACAACAATATTTTAAGTGAAATTCTTATAGGCAGACATATGGGTTATACTCATGATTTCCTAGTATTAGAATATAGCAAAAATCCGTCCAATTTACATATAAATTAATGAGTATGTAATTCTTAATGATACTTAAAGAAATTGTGCATTGGATTGTCATTCTGGTAGTACACCTTGAAACTAAAAACTAAAATAACGAAAAGAATTGAAATTTTATTTAAAATCATTTAAAAGTAAGAAGGAATTAACAGCAATTTTAAGCAATTGCTACGATGCTCGAACACACCATAAGTGCCATACAAAATTAATGCAAAAAGTAATGAAAGCAAAATCTTCAACACAGTAGCAAAGGAAGAAACGATTCTTCTTGAAACTTATGGCTTAAACGTTTTCTTCAGTAGTTCTTTCATAAATAGTGCAACTCTTCGAAATCGCTTTAATAGTGCTCTAAAGTATAAAATTCTGACCTAGAAATTCTGGTAACTAGAAAGTTCCAATTAGGAAAGTTCGTCCTCTTTCTGATAAATACGTTTTACATATTATTTAAGATTTGAACAACTTTCTCCTGAAAGTTAATTCTAGGATAATTTGATAAAATAGGCTCCTAAGCTTACCATATTTACTTTCCTTGTTCTTTGCTTATTTGATAAACATTTGCTTCGTACATTAAAAAATCGTTTGCATACTGTTTAAACTCGTCAAAATTGTAGCTGATTAATCAGTAGCGGCGTTTAAAAATAGAGTCTCACTTGAACAATATATGAAAAACAAATTAATAAGGATGGGATACAAAGCTATAAATATGTGAACAATCTTTTGCAACGTAAAATTTCAGTTATGTCGGGGAAGATCTAAATCCAAAGTTGAATTATATTTAGTTGTTGAATGATATTAGTTGCTAATGATATTGTTAGGAGTTTTACATTTATTTGAGTAAAAGCACGTCCTGTGTATGATCAATGTTTTCCTTACATTCGGTTACATGATAGATGATGCAGTGAATTGCTTATATAATCTGAAAATCCAAAGAATGAAAAACGCTATTCAAACTAAGTGTGTGCAAATAGAGAGTTCCATTTTTAGGGCGGCAGTCAGAAGATTTCTGTATACGATTAGAAGAATAAGAAAGATGTGAATCCTATGTCAAGCATTCGTGAATTTCTTTACTCTCATCTTATTTGTAGTGGCTCTACTTAAGAAGACATTAACGGCTATCATAAAATTAGCCAGTCCGTGATTAAAGAACCAAATCTTTGCCAACAAAAGGTATAAAATTTCAATGCAGGTTTGCAGGTTGTTGTTTTTTCGAGAGATAAACATCAGCCTATGAAGAGGGTATCTTAACGATGCCCAAGAATCAGTATATAAAGAAGCCTACAAGAACGAGCAGAATGAAACCCGTGTAAAATTGTGAGTTGTTTGAATGATTGCTTCTGGTCTATTGAAGAAAATGATAGGATCAGTCAGTAGTGATTATTTTTACTAGATATCTGAAATTTTATCTCTATTAACAAATGTTTTCGCTGATTATGTATGTTCAAAACAGTATATGTTATGCAAGTGAAAGCAGAGTACCTCTAAAATTATAACGTTCCTTTTTGTTACACTCAAAGATGTAAAAACAAAATTTCTTATAAAGACTAGATATGTGTCCAGTTACAAAATGATTGCATGTTACTATCTTGCGTATTTAAGATAAAATAACACGCCAAACAAGTATTAATTTAGAATTTAAGCAACAAAAATCAGCGTTATATTGCAAATTTTCTCAGGACTAGTTTCGATGGTTTTACCGAACGATCATCCTCAGCTGCCAAAGCGCAGCCTAGGATGATGGTTCGGTAAAAAAAATTTCATTAAGTCTATTTATCATGTTTGAATTCTAAATTAATCCTGTGTATGATTAATTATAAATTGCATTCAAGGATGTTTGCTACACGTAGAGAGTTTTATTAAATGTTTCTTCGTTTATTTTCTAACGTATCTTCGGCTTCTAATATATTGTTACGAATTTTATACAGAGATAGGTAATTTTAGTGAAATTATATGCGAAATTGTTGTATTTCTTTTGTATAATGTAACATGAAAATCTAAAGAAGCGGAGCTTGCCCAAAAAAATGAATACAGAGGCAAGTCTTAGCATTGAGTAAACGGACATCTCACCAATTTGCCGAGATATCGCCAAGCTGCCAAAGGTTTTGGCGACTAATTTTTATCGCCCAATTCCAAATCGCCAAAAGTCGCCAAACTTGGCGACCAATTGTATCCGGTCTCTGTATCACCGTAATAGATAAAGTAATTAAATTGCTATAATTGATGCTCTCTGTAGCTGTAAAAGGAATTCATCTCTCATACGGCTTCCAGTAATTTTGAGAAGTAAAAAGTATTAGAAATATATAGGCGGCCATGTGAAAACTATGTAAGGCCTATATAAGACTTTAGGTCTTATATGACTATATAAGACTTCAGAAAACTATACATGCCTGGTTAAACCCGTATGGAAATTAATTGGAATATTTAGTTACTAAAACTAGCTATATATAGAAGAATTAAGTTGGAGCTAAAATCTTTCAACATTCAAAATGGGGGGGGGGGCAAAGGTCTTCACGATTTAAAATTTGCTGGCTATTCTTAAAAAAAGTTTGAATCGCATATTCAGATTAGATAACATAATAAAATCCTCCGCATTTTAATATTTATCTAAAATTTATAACCAAACGAGGATAATTTCAGCGATATAAATGAAAAATTCGGAAGTATGTAGCACTATGTAATACATAGCATAACTAAAATATAAGTTATGAATACAAACCTCATCGTAATCAGCCTGAGTAGAGAAGTAAGAAGCAGCTTCATTTATAATCATGCCCAATGCAAAAAATTCTTCACCAAAACTGAAATTAGAATTACAGTTGCATGACAGATTACTCAGAAATTAAATTTATAAATAAGGATCATTCTGAATTTACATGTACGAGTAATAATAACAAAGTAGGCAAATAGTAATTAAAATGTTTAATAATTCATAAGTAGAAAAACGTTACATAAGTAGGCATTAAAGTAGACTAGAATTAATACTTGTGCACACTAGGCTCTTAAAGGGCATAATGCTCCATTTAACTAAATAACGAAGAGCTAGTACGAATTCCAACAATAAGGTTTTATAAAATGATATTTTTAATTACGAATATCTTTATACCTTACAAAAAAACACATTTTCCAAAACATAAATTTAATCAATTTAATAAGCATTAAGTTATTTAATATTTCAAAAGGTGACTTCATATATTTTTACGCCAGATAAAGAGAAGAAAAGCACGTTGTGAATCTTAATTGCAAAGATGCAATTAATCAAGTAATAAAAGAATCAAAAACTTGATAAATATATTGATTTCTCTTGATCTTGCTATTTGAAATGTTTAAAATCTTTCTTTAGTAAAAAATTTTAATATTAAGTTTGTAGAAATTTGAGTTTAAATTTAACAAAAATTATAATTTTAACAAAAATTCTTCAAACAGTTTTTAAACTGAAGAATAATTAAAATGTTCTTGACTCAAAATTTTAAGAAAGCGTAACAGTTTATTCCTAAAAAATGCTAAAATATGTTATGAAGTCTTTAAATACTTCATTCTTCAAAATGAAAAATCTCATGTGTATACCACATGACTTCCTTCTACGGTCTATTAAAGTATACACATTTTTTGCTGCACTTCATTTAAACTTATTTCCTCGAATTATTCTAAATTTTTTATATAATTTATTTTGATATAATTTTTCCATAACGAATATAAAAAATTTTCAAATTTAAGTATAAGAACCGAGAGACTGAATTAAAATTTATATTTTGTTATTTGTCGAAAATAATTTTCTTTCAATTTAACATTGCCAAAATAAGAATATTTTCATCGTTTAAAACATCTTCTGTAATCGTAAGTATATAGCTATGACCAAACATTGTGAAAATAATGGCCGAGTAATCACTTTTAAGCCGGATAGCCGAATATATAGGGTGAGCTATTTAAATTCTGGAATTTCAATCGGCTATAAAAAACACTAATGAATATTTTTTTTCCAAAATTATGAATTTATTAAAAAGATTAGACATTTTCATTTAAGAATAAAACGCAAAATCATTCAAATGGCTGCCACGGCTGGCTTTGCAATACCTCATCCGATTAACCCAATTTTTCAGTATCTTAAGCACAATTTACCAACATACAAGAATAAAAAAACTGAGCTCACTGAGCCGAGTAACAGAGTGGATATATATACATATATTTATATATTTTTGCTGCAGACGATTGCAATCAAAATAGGAGGTGCACATCTGCATGTCATGGCAGTCGTACATACAAAATTTCAACGTTCTGAGGCTACTCGTTTTTGAGTTAAGCGAGATACATACGTACGTACGCACAGACGCCACGAAAAAATCTTTTGTAAAAATGTCTACGTTTTCTGAATAACGAGAGCAACAACTCTAACAACATAAAGGTAGCAAGACTGAGACAGAAGATGTAGCGCAAGGTTTTTTTTTATGAATTGTTATTGATTATAACTACCCGTTGTAAAAGAAGCATATTCTATAGTCTTAGCTACTATTTATAGCCGTAACTATAGTCACGTCGGATTTGATTATGGGTTGTAAGGGTGAAAATAGAACACAGTTTTGATATCGGCAAGTCACCAAGAGAACTCATATTAAAATGAACTAAGTAGAGCTTTAAAATATATTACACGAAATTTGAAAAAAGTGTAACAGAATGCTGCCAGAAAAAGGCAATTATTTAATTTTGAGTAAAACTTTTGTAATATTATCATCATTTTTAGCAAGCTGTATAATAATTACAAGGTACAGCATTATATGCATAATGCAATACTGGATAATTTAAAGTATAAATAAAAAAATACATACATTTCCAAAAACCGATTCCAGTTAGAACGCACAAAATTCCACGTTAAAGAACGACCATTGAGATTACGAGCAGAATACGCAATCGCCATAAACATGTCTTGAGGCCTTATTTTATCTTTATCCATAGAATAATTTAAATATCTGTAAGAAAATGAAAAAAAAACTGCAATAATACTTGTAAGTTTATAGATTTATAACCAAAGCTTTATAACAAATAAGAACCACAGATTCCTTATACAGATTCTGATGTAATATCCATAGAAAAGCTCTTCTCTATACAGTCTTTAGTCATTTTAAATTACTACTTTCATTAGTCTGATTCCTACTTTTCGTAAATATTCTATCGCATAATATTACCATAATAAATTACGTCTACTAGATATTACAGAATATGTACATATGACAGGCATGAAGTTGCACTGGAAATTTAGAGTTTATTGACATGTCACATTAACTGATCAGAGTTGGTCAACTGAATTTCCTTAAATCATTCATATTCAAAAAATATTTATCTCCTTTAATCGCGGACCTGAATTTCAATCTATTTATTCTAACAACTTTCAAAATTTGATATCTTAACCTTTATCGCTTTGCTTCGATCCGCTAATTGGATGGCATATAAAAGGGTTGAAACTTCTCACACCTTTGTAAAATAAATTTTTTTCTCCTGTAAAAAGAGACCTATGTTTGATTTCCTCGAAATAAATAGATTACTACTCAAATTTTATTCTAATCTAAGGTTGTTTTAAACATAATGTTAAACCATTATGTCATTATTACAGCCATATATAATTCATACAAATTAAAACTGTAAACAAACTGTTAACTTCATCTATAGGTACTTTATATTGTTTGGGGGACATGATATTAAAAATATGCATGTTATATATACCAACTGATGCTAGCAACAACACTTAATATTAATATTGAATTTTGAAACTTGTTGGAGTTTATGCAACACTTAATTTCAATGCACTTCATCGGTTAGAAGAATTTTATAGACGTCAGTGACTGTGGTCCTTATATGTGAAATAAGTTTATTATAAAAACTTAATAGAATATCATTTCAATAAAAGAATATTTACTATTTGTTAAATACATCCAAATGGCAAAATTCAACTTACAGAGATAATTGTGATGCATTACGAGTACTTCCTAGAGCAGCTAAAAGCAGGTATTGTTCAGAAGGAACTTGTGTTTCTTGATATTGTCTCCAGCAGAACTCCCATTCTTCGTTGCCACCATACATTACAGCAGCATTATACACAGCACTTCTCAAGTTGGGTGGCACTCTGACAATTTAAATTTTTTTTAAAATAAGCACAAGGAAAAAAATAAATAAAATAACATCATAGGATATACAGTAGGTTATTTAAAACATTAAAAAGGTAATCTTACCATTTTTAATATCATTCCAAGCAAAAATGTCTGTGAAAACATTTTTTTCATGTACATAAAATTTCAAATGTATCCACATAATGAGTAAGTATAAATTCAGACAATCTTGAGTACGTTTTCAAACATTTTAAATACAAGTATACAAGTCAACTTGAACTAACAGTAATAAAATCGCTACCACTGGACTATATTTAGTCATTAAAACTGAAAACTATTGGTTAATATTATATTTCGTTTCAAAAGGCAAAGAAAATGCGCGATTAAGCTACAGATTATGATTAAGCGGATTAAAACTTTTCTTTATGAGATTATTATTTCAGTGCCCAAAAGGAGCAATTATGACTGGAAGTTTTAATAAATGTTTGAAAGAGACTGAAAGGAAAATTGGAAAATTAATGTTGGACAGTAATGGCACAATAAAAGTTCAATAATCCCGCGTCCCACTATTCTGCAGACCGATAATCTGCCATCCCTTTCATTTCTGATATAAGATGGAGCTACTATTAATAACATCTCATTCGAAAGCATTCTGAAAGGCTCGCTATGAGCTGATTAGCGATTTACTGCCATTTTTCAGTTAATATTATCTAAAGGATATTTATTTATACTCAGTTGCATACCGGTAAACCACATGCAGGAAGCACGTTCGTCTGGTACTAAATCTGGAAATGCTTAGCTATGATCTACTATATCATCCATAACATATAAGAAAAGTGGGAGAAAGGAAACTGGGATATCTCTACATTTGGCGAACTTTTTCAAAATCCTCTAAAGTACTGCAATAATGAGGTAATTCACATTTATTTCCCACCTATATAATTTATTTTTATATTCGCGTCAAAGAAGAATTCTAAATAAACTAAACCGAGTAAATTGATTACTATTCCTTCATGCGTGAGTTTTGAAATTTTCTGTAGAATTACTTCAGTGTTAAGGACGTACATTTGCATAATTATGGTTTCTTTTTTTCATCCTGAGTGTACATGTTATGTATTAACCGAGCTTCCTTCTAAACTTGAAACGCGCTAAGTCTTCGCAATGATCTTTTTTATCTTTATCTCGCTTTGCTTTCAAATGATGTTTTTCGTCACTAAAGGCTTTGCAATTTTTTTTAAAATCTAAATCATCAGAAAACTGTTGCTTTCTATAGACATTATTTCTCCCTTCGAGACCACTTCAGTCTAAAATTAAGATGATAATCAAGACTTAAGAAGAGTCTTATTTACAGCAATATGAAAACGAATTTCAATACTTCTAAGAAGACTTTCTCAAACCCTCTAACCGGCAAGGCCGTATATATACAGTCTAGAATATTTTTCGGGATATACGTAAGAACTTACACTGGTTATCATAAATTAAGGAAAAATCACGATTACTGGAAAGGTTACATGTAGAATATTATGAAGCTTACCCACAATATACAACATATAGTACGGTATTAAATAACATGAAAAGAAATTACCAGACAATTATGGTAGTATAGAAATTAGAACATCTATAAAATGAACAAATCGAAGGTGTCAGTTTGCTATAGGAAAAGTACCTTCAATATGGAATATGATCGTCTCTAGAAGCAATACAGCACATACAACGATGTGTGATGCTTTCAGTTATGCGGTCTATCAGTTCCATAGGAAGCGAGAGCCTATGGAACTTGCAAAGCAATTGCAAGTGCGGCAAGGATCTGAGGGGGCGCGGATTGAGAGCAGCTAGATGTCTCCCTAAAGCACCTAAAAAGTGCTCAATAGGATTCCAGTCCGGGAATCGAGCTGACCACTCCATGCACATAATTGTTTTCTGTTGAAGATACTCATCTACGATGCGAGGCCTGTGTGGTTTTGCGTTGTCGTCCTGTAACAGGAAAGCATCACTTATTGCCCCGGCATATGGGCGCACATAAGCATCAAGGATGTCATCTCTATAAACGTGAGCATTCTCCGTTCCCCTTGGAAGGACATGGAAATCTGTGCGTCCACCCAAAGAGATGCCACCCCAAATACAAACACTGCCTCTTCCGTATGCATCTCTTTCACGGATGTTTGACGGATGATAACGGGTTCCAGGTTCTCTCCATATCAAATACCACCTGCTATCGCTTTCTATACTGAACCTAGACTCATCTTTAGAGAACAGCCCTCCATTGATCAGGCGTCCAGTGAGCATGTTGTCGTGCCCACTGAAAACGGTCCTTTCCATGGCGTGACGTAAGCGGCAGAAATGGCTGGTCGCCTCGCATACAGACCACATTCGTGAAGCCTTCTACGCACAGTTGACATTGACACCAACCTTCCGGTGGTTGCAGCAAGGGAGGATCTAAGAAGAGTCGCGGTAGCGGTTCTCTTTCTACGTGCACATAATGTCAAATATCGGTCATCGGCGCTCGTCGTAGCAATAGGCCGTCCTTTTCTTAACCTCCTGGATGCCGAATCTGTGGTTTGAAATTGCCTCCAAAGTCTATGAACCACAGAAGGACTCACATTTATCCATCTGGCTACTTCTGTTTGAGAGTGCCCTGCCTGTAGTCTCCCAATGATTGTCCATCGTAATTCTGCAAGCAAATGATGCCTGGAGGTCATTGTTACGAATTGGCTGTCTCAGATTTCTGATCTCACTATCACAGTGAAATATGTGGGCTTGTTCTCAAACATGGACTTTTATACTCCTCGCAGATGACGCATTCGGAGTGCAGTGCCACAATTTGCGTATTGCAGTTTTACTCAGCTGCTCTTACTTGGCAACATATTCAAATTTTACACGGTTTGGCTTATGTTTCAGGGAGTTATCGCTATTTTTGTGAAATTAAGGCAATGTCTTAAAAGTGCGCAAATCCAGGTATAAAATACCAGAAGAAGTTTTACATTAAAATCAAGAAAATAATTTTTTACTATAGTTGTTTTAGGAAATTTGGGCTTTCTGAACAAAATCTCTGGTCGGTCAGAGGATTAATGCGTGTCAATCCTGTGTCAGCAATGAATATATGACTAAGCTAATTTCGTGTTTTTGAGAGAGAGTTGTTTATGACTCAAATCCTTTCTTAATTGCTATCTTGAAGTTTACGTCTTGGTCTACATATGCATTAAAAGAACTAACTGACCTAAAAAATAAAATATTTATTACGGCTGATGAGATGCAAAATAATTAATACATATTATAAAGGTAATTAATTATTTAGCATTACTTTAGCCCTCTGTAGCGTACTTTTTCCTCTTTTGTAAATTCAACCTTTCTTTAGATTCCCATGAAGTCAATAGTCCGTGCACCTCAAACATATGCTTTTGGTGATGTACACGTTTGAATTACGTTTTACTTTTTTACTTGTAATTATTGTCGTAGATTTTCAATTTTGGATATTTAACATTAAACACGTTAAAATGACTTAAAAAGTGCGAGGCACAATTTTCAACTTTAATGAATATGACCTGCCTTGTAAATTTTAATAAGAGCTTTTTCACACTGAATTTTGACGAAATTAAAATCAAAATTCAAAACGTTTGCAATGAATTTTGAAAGACTAAAAAATGAAAACAATATTATACGACTGATTTAAATGTTTAAAGAAATGTTTAGTTGTTCAATGATAAATTTCAGAATTGTTAGAATATTGTATAATAATAACTTCACTTTAAATCCAAAATTAATTGCCATTGGCAAACAGCACACAAAAACATAAATCGTGTACGCAGTGTAAAAATAATCGACTGTAAAAAAAAAATATGTGATTTTATTAAAATGGTCATTATGAAATCTTCGATAACTGTCTATGAATACTTGAAATGCTTAAAAGATTAAAATTTCAAATTCCTCCTTCGAACATTTTTTCATATTATAAGTATATTTAAGGAGCAAAATTTTGAAATCAATAGTAATTGAAAAGTAAATTACTTCAACATTAAATTTCACACGGTACTAATTAAATACTAAAAATGAAATCCATAGTTACTTTACACCATTCTGCATCCAGTCTTGAAATATCAGCTTTGCTCTAGAAACAGTTTCATTATCCCCATAAAGTACCGATGCTGCCAAAATAATGGAACGCAATTTTCTGGAAGAAATTAGACATATGTAACACAAATTTCAGAATGCCACACGAAGAAAGAAAGAAAATAAAGAAATAAAAGAATTACTCATACTACTAAAGAATTACTTTTGAAGACTTGCTTAAGAATTACTAAGAAATAAAAGAATTACTTTTGAATAATACTTGCTAAAGAATTACTAAGAAAAAGAATTACTTTTGAATAATACTTGCTAAAGAATTACTAAGAAATAAAAGAATTACTTTTGCATGAGGCTTCCTTTATCTTCCCAGCCTAGTGCATTGATGGCAGGTTTTAGCAGTTTTACTACGTATTTCTGAAAGGAAATACATACGTTGGTTTAAACATTTTAATTATATTAATTAAAAAACAATAACAAAACGAAATCCTGCTTAATTCATGAGTTTATGTTTATGGCAATTGCCACTGCATTAACAGCTTAGTATCACAACTCATGTTAATGATATTAAAATTGAGAAAAGTAAAGATAGATTCAAACATTCGAATGCTACAAATATAAAAAACAATTTTTTTGCGAAAACTCGAATCTTCGTCGTTTGAGCCTTTCCAATCCTGAATCAAAATTTACTAAATGTTTTGTTCAAAACTTTGCAAAAAAAACAAAAAAGTTTAATTTCATTAAAATTCAGTATAAAGGTTTATTAAAAACTAATGCTATTGTAACAATTTTAATGACACCTGAATCATAAATATTAACATTTTTGCCGCTTGGCTTACCACATCAAGCTTTATATCCTTAAAATAAACAAGTATTTGATTTTTCTAAAATCTCTTTGAAAGAGTTTAACATTTAATGCTTGCTCATTTTCTGTGTTATATCCTTAAATACACATATATATCTCTACATTTGCTATGATTTAAAATGAATGAATTATAAAAAATTGCGTTAAAAGTTTTTAAAAACATATGACCTGTTCCTAAAATGTAGTTTTTTCAACTTATATTGAGAACACAAACATCGCAATTCAAGCCACTCAAATACGTATGAAAGTGATATTATTTTACTTTCGTTTATACCTACTTAATACATTCTGTCACAAAAAAAATTGACCCACCAAGAAGGAATCATCCGATTGCTTTGAAATTTCTTATACATAAATGTTTTGACCAAATATGCAAATGATTAAAATATGGTGTCCAGTGAATAAATAGTGCGATCTCCAGCGCATCAGAACTGCGCGTCCAGCAGATGCGTATAAGGAACTGTTCTTGAACTGTTATTAAAATTTTCTCTTGCATTGCTATTAAAGACACCTTTCAACAACTGAAAAAATGCCTCGCTGCAGAATTCGAGCTCACTAGGAGCAACTGTCACAGTTGAAAGCGGACATACCATTGGACTGAAAGAGGCAGGCTGGGCAAATCGGAGAATTTCTCGTGATATGAGTCCAAGCGATGCGGCGATTAGAATATGCTGGGAAGAATGGGTGGACAGCGGCAGATTTCAGCGTCATGATGGTAGTAGCCGACTTAGGGCCACAGCAGATCGGGAGGACAGAGTGGACAGATCAGCTGTCATAGCGCCTGATTCATCGCTATCAATCATCAGACGTGCGACTCGCACACGAGTGTCCACCGTGACCACTCACAGACGACTGATTGAGCGAAATCTACGCTCGCACCGATCATTACGCCACCTACAATTTACAACTGTACACTGTCGAGTCAGATTACAGTGGTGCTTGACTCGATCAGGTTGGAATGATGCTGACTGGAGACGTATAGTCTTTAGCGACAATTCCCGCTTCCAGCTGTGTCCTGACGATCATCGCAGACGTCTCTGGAGACGCCTAGAGCACAAGTGACAGGTGACAGCAGGGCTGGACACCCGGACGGCTTTCTAAGCCTACTCGGGTGTTGTCCGAACACTGCAACTATCCGTTACTATTTTACTGCAATATACATTTCACACTGTATACAGTAGCTACACTAATTGTGCAAGGTGACTTGTATAGAAGTTAATATCTGCATTGTCACAAATGGAAGTAGTACTATGCTTTAAAGTGAGAAAATGCTTTCACATATACAGGCTGTGGCCAGAAGACTTTGTTTGTATCACTAATGCACAAAAATGTCAGCAGATTCCAAGGAAAGATACTACTATTATTCTGGACGGCAAAGGTCCTGCTCCAGTGCCTCTAGTTTCGTCATGATACTATGCAATATTTTAAGCAATGAGGGCGGCTTAATCATGAAACGTTTGAAAGGGGCTACCTCTGTTCTATGCAACTTAATATGCCAGTCCTTAGTTGGGGGCACTTGGTGAGGTAGTGGTCTGAAAGTCCTGTGTCGCCACATATGCAGATATCTGTTCTGCTTATAGCTCTTTCCGCAAAGTAAGAAGGGAAAGGGCTATGTCCGGTAATGAATCTCGTAAGAGAAGGGGCTGAAATAAGCCGATCTGTGCTTACTTTATGAACAAATTCGTAGGTCCTTCGGCGCCAAGAGCACAGCGTGCCGAATGTGCTTTCATTATTGGACGCCACACAGGCCCTCAGCCCGGGGTTATGATCTGGAGGGCCATTTCTGTTGATAACCGGATCCCTTTGATCGTCATTAGACGCACACTTACGGCACAGCGGTACGTCAACGACATTCTGAGACCGTTTTGCTACCGTTCCTTTTGCAGTACACTGGCCTTATTTTTGAGCAAGATAATGCCAGACCACATACAACATATGTTGCTATGAAGTGTCTTATAGCTTCTCAAACACTTCCTTAGCCAGCCAGATCTCTTTCCCATCAAGCATGTCTGAGATATGATGGAAAGGCGACTGCATCTATCAGGATGTTGATGACCTAGCAGGAGCAAATGTGGCAAGAAATATCGCAGGAGACCATCCGGGATATTCAGTCTATGAAAAGCCGTGTGGCAGCTTGCATCCAGGACGGAAGGGAGTCAACACTTATTGAGCTCGTCTTTGTAGCTATGTAACTCTGCAATAAACCATTCAATTGTTCTGAAATGTTAGCCATTTTCTATTCTGTACATAATCTTCCTATCAACCAATTTTTGTCTCCATCGGACAACACCTTTTTGTTGCGTCGATTTTGTTGTTATAGAGTGTATATGAATTTGTATACATAAGACATATATGCAGATACAGAAATTACTTACTTATTGCATACGAAAACATTGCATATTACGTATTACCTACATGCAAGAGATGTTGATAATATATATAGCATGTATATAAAGGATAATGATAAATATATACACAGGATGATTCACTACCATATGTGCAAGATAGGTTACTCAGACACAAACTAGAATCAGATAAAAATGCAGTTAACTTTAGGTGCATTTTAAAAACTGCATTCTTATACTTTTTTTCGTTAGTTTAAAATTTCTTTTTAGTTCAGAAGTTTTACATTGAGTGAAGTACTTTCTTATTTTTATAAGAATGATTAGAGAGATCTTTTTGAAAAATTTGAGAGATTCTGCATTCGATAGATTGGACAGAAGATGTTGGCTGGAGAACTGTACACTTCTAAAGCAAAAGCTAGTTATTTGAATATAGTTCTTTAATACCATAGCAAGTTAAAGAATATATACAGAGGGCGTTCTCACGTTTTTAGACGATTTTCATTGTATTTACAGAAACAATTTACCTAAAATTTTTGGATGGAAGTGTTCTATTTGATACCACATATTCTTTTCTATCTTTCTACACTGTGATTTTCCCAAGACAGTAAAGGTGATTTTTCCAAGACAATTCCCGTTTTTTGCACCATTTGTTCCAGGAAATTAACAGGGATTTTGACGTCTGGCTACTTGCTTTGTCTTGACGCAGTTGTATTGATTGATGGCTCTATGTATGCAGAATAGGTATTTCATATTTGAAAATATGGGATATAAAATATATTTCTGATAATGCGTAAAGTTGTTCTTAACATATTCCTCCACTGTCTTTATTTTTATTTTGGCATGATACGGAAAACCAGCAGCAAACATAAATCCCTTTGAAAACTTCTTTAGATTTGTTGAACCATGTTTTAAGATTTTCCGTCCCCTTTGATGATAATTAATGGATCTTCTTTAGTTGTAGTTATTTTAACAAACCCAAGATTTATCTCTTGAGACAATACTTTCCCATTTTTGTTCGGATATGTGTTTTACAAAAGGAATTCGGCATCGCGTCCTACGTTCTGTGCTATGTTGTGGAGAAAGGCAACGCACATTAAGTTTTTTGGACTTTTTAAAATTCATATCAACATTAACCACTTTATTTTAGTCGACACTGAATATTTTAAGGATTTTGCAACTGTCCTTTGACTTAGCGGATTTTATTTTAATATTAAAAATCTTACCTTTGCAACATTCATCCAGTGAAAAAAACATTCTTTTTTTCACTGGAAACTGGAAAACTGAAACTGGCAGTGTTTCCATATGAAGCCAAACATTGGCTTTTTTTCCCTTTTTTTATACAGTATTACCTAACGTAGCTTATGATATCGAAAAATCATGGCTTTCAGAGCGTTTTTTAGTAACAAGATACGAATAAATTTCTTTCGAAAGAACACAAACATAGAGTTATTTATACCTTCAAAAATATAGCTGCAGTTAGAAAAAGAATTTCTAAGCAGGCGATTTTTATAGCAAACAAAATCGTCTAAAAATGTACGAACAGCCTTTGCATAATAATAAATTAGAAGGAAAAAATGCCAGAGTCAGAAAACATGTTTTCGTCTTTAAAACTAATACAAATATTAGTAGCAAATAATTCAAACAAGAAATTCTTTTGCGAAAGAAAAAAGAAAACAGTTACGCATTCCGTGGACACTGTATAAACATATTCCATACATTAGAACATAAAAGTGAGGGAAAAAACATCTCAGTATTAATTTAAAAGAAGTCGGAATCCCTTATACCGACAATGTTACACTGGCCATTTTCGAGATACGTTTTCTCAAAATCTGCTGTAGAAACAACCCTGAAATTTTTTGTGTTATTAAAGTACATCTATCTGATTATACTGAAATGAGCTTTTGAAACATTTTGAATTTCAGATTAATTTATAGAACATTTTATTAGGCAAAGTAAAATTTAAGTTTCTCACAGAAAACTATTTGCGAAAATATTTTTCGTAGTTTATCACAAAATCTCATTTCAGTAAATATTAAGAAACATAATAAATAATCCATAAATATTTTAGATACCTGTGTGCAGTAGTTCCTGAAAAAGGTACATCGAATATTAAAGAAATAATGTTTGGAAAAAAACTCGTTTTTATGTAAAACTCCTCATTTATCAAAGCATTCGATGATAAATTAAAACTAGATTTTTTACACATCCAATTTTCATAGAGATTAAAGTATGCTATTATAGAAAGTTAAAAGTGCAGAGAATTTGAAAATACAAAAATACCTAGTCACTATTTTTTGAAGATTTTTGGCTTCCTACACCCCTTAAGTTTCGTAGTAATGATAGACAAGATTTCAGTATACAAACGTAAAAATACTGACACTGCTTAACTACGTAATTCAGTAATAAATTATGGAAACATAAAAATGCTTGGGCAAGTAAGCAAAAAAATGTATCGAAAAGCAAAATAAATAAAAAAAATAATTAAAAAACATTTTTTTTATTTAAAACTCATAAAACATTTCATTAACCAGACGGAGAAAAACAATTTATCGTATAATTTAATGGGAATAAGGGATTAAGTAATACTCCTTACAAAATTCATACACTAATTTATAACGCTAAAAATGAAGAGTGGGGCGGGGCGTCTTTGATAAATTTACGAAGGTAATAGCTTATATATTTGACGGAGCAACTGGATTACTAGATTTCGTTATTTAGGTGTCCAAGCTTTTATTATTCGTGATATAAAACTGTAGAAGAATTTTGTAAAGAAAATTATATAACCTTTTGTTTCCGTAGAAATTATTTGACAAATTATTTTTCTAATTTTAGTTCATTAATGAATTTTATAAATTTTAAATAAAAGCTTATTTCACTTAATTTTAAAAAAATATATATATCTTTTTACTCTTACTAAAACGCTATCAATCAAATAATTCGAGTGATAAATTACTTTTCAACATTTACTATTCACTCTTTTACTTCTAACAATTCTGTTCTATCAAATACCGTTACTGTGATTTTGCCAGAAGATTAGATATTACGTTCATAAAATCTCGTATGAATTTCATTTAAAAGAATTTTTTTTACTATATCCGATGATGCAAAAAATAAAGTTATGAGATTTCTGTTTTGTTCATTAACCAAAAATATGAGCGAAACATTGTTTCAACATCCAATTTTAAAACATCTACACCAAGTTTTGAAACCGTCGTTTCACCGTATAGTATGTTTCACCCACAGTGAATGTTTATCCCAATTTTGAGCTTCATAGCTTGCCTTTAAAAGCTTTAAACGTACACATCAATGTTTCGACCATATTGACAACATAAACATCATGCAGGAATTAAATAAAAGCTTGCAGAAATGCGGCTACTTTAAAACAAAATTCTAGAATGCCCCGTTATTAATATTTTGTTTATGCTTTTTGTTCTAACAGAAAGTGAAATGGTTCCTTTACAATCTGCGTTATAAGTTAATAGTTGAAAAATCAAGGGGAAATTTCAAAAATTCGTAAAAGATTTGAGAATTAAATTACAATTTTCATATAAACTTCATATGAAAGATTTTTACGTTCTATTGAGCAAATAATAATATTCTTACATTTTTAGTTTATTCGGTAAACGAAGATATATGCGAAAACTCATTTAAACATTAAATAAAAATATATTTAATTCCAATTTTGAAACCATAGCTTCTCCATATTACATTATCAATGGACAAACTGTGAGTGCAAATATTAAACTTGATAACTTATGAAGAAGCCCATTAAAATTCGATGGCAAAATTCCGACCTTATAAGTAAATCAAATAAAGGTTTATAATAAATTTAATAGAATGGGCACATAAGTTTCTTTCTAATGGGGAAAAATTTCATTTTTGGAAGAAATACTTTTCAGCAAACATAATTCAGCCGATATAAAGTCGTTAAGTAATATTCTTCGATACAATACGAAGTGGAAAATTGAAATATAGAAGTTAAATTTTGAAGTTAGACATGTGTTTAGAAGAGGTTTTCTAAAATTTTTGAACCGTTATTTTATATTAAGCTATACCGTCATAAATTTATCATCCGTTTGACCTGGTCAGTATGCGTTGCATAAAAACTTCTCTGATTTTCCCCATGGCCAGGCAAATTGCCATGTTCGACAGCTCTGCTACTATTAAGCGTATAAGATATACGTATTTCTCCCGCTTTCTTCGCGTGCCTTCCTGGTGGATGGTCAGCCCGCTGGGTACGTACTCCAGAGATTCGTGGTTTGAGCCCTGACGAGGGCCCTGCACATTCTTCATATCTCCTGCTTCTAAGTAACCTAATGTCTCTACAAACGTGTTAAAAATCTTTTAATTTATAGAGCAAATTATAATTGCAAACCGGACTGAAGAATTTCGAAATAATAATTTTTCCATATTAAGCTTTGTTTTCATGTTACATTTATAGATGCCATATTTGGCAGATACTTTTTATGGATATTTGTAACATTATTGAATTTAACAAAAGAATTTCTAATGCGTTTTAATTTTTAAGGCGTAATTATTACGTCTGGTATCTTCAATCATCCAGAAAAGTGACACTTATTAATAATTTATTTTAATGTTTAACAAATATTAGTAAAATGTAAAATGAACTACTACTAATAAAATTTAAAAAAATCAGAAAGTTTTCAGATTTTAAATTGCGTCCAAAGGGGTATTTTTTAAAATTTTGTCTGCTACCTTTATTTATTAAATATGTTATTCGCACTTAAACCATAAATTCAGTTCATGAGCAATATCGCAAAATAATTTTAAGTTGAGCATATCTTTAGAATTTCCGATACACAGTCTCACGGCGCTGGAGATAAAAATGTTTTTTCTGTACAACGTTGCCCTTGCTCCCTTTGAAATCCTTGTGTTTGTTAATCAAAAATTCGTTTAGGGTTTACAAAATATGAAATCGATAATAAAACAAATACCAAATTTCAAATTTGCCCTTCCAGATGCCCATATTCGGGTGGAAACGTAAGTTATTCAAAACTGCATGTGTTAAATCGAGAAATACGCGGCACCATTGTTAAATCGAGAAAAAATAATCTTTTTAAACCTTAAGGGTTTTTACTACTTTTAACTCTTTAAAATTTTAACTCATACTCACTCCCTCTAGGTGCCGGACAAACTAAAATAAAAATATAACTTACAAAAATGAATTAGTTGGAAAGGGAGGAAGGAACTGGTTGTTTGGACTAAACTCATAATAATATTAAGTATAACTTTTCTTAAAGCAGTTAATTCACACATAGCAAGACAAAGCAAATTCTTCTTAATAAACTTAACCTGAAAAGGAAGCTGGAATAAATCTTCTCTGGAACTCGGTAAAACTAAATACTAAATCTCAACCAAGCATTTCTATAATTCACTCATTTTAAAATAAACTCAAGAATAATCCATATTCATTTCATAGCAAAACCTCATAAGCACCAGAGAAGAAATATTCAGACACCAATCAATCAGTTCCATTTCTAAAAATCAAGCACTAGTTTTAACTGTCCTGGCACCTAAAAGTCATAAAAAATTCTATCTTAAAACATGTTCAAAGTATCATTAATAAGTGGTTAGTACACATTTGCTAAAACAGGGCGCGTTGTGAGAACCCTAAAATGCATGAACATTTTTCAATAACTCCAAGCAAAAATCTCCAAGTTTCTTAAAAGCCTCCCGGCTCAAACAAATGGAGTGACTGAACAGACCAACTACATACACACAAAAAAACAAATGCAAGTAATAACATATAATCAAACTCATTTATTAATTATCTAGGATAAGTTTATGGGAGACCTGGCCAGACTACCCTTACATACAAATGCAATTAATATTCCACATTAAATTTCTCCAAGAGTCATTTATCAAGATAACAATTTTTTTTTGTTTAACACAATAACGGTTACTTAGAAATACTGAAATACATTAAATTAATCATTTAAAACAACTTCTATAGAAATTACAATTTACATAAATTTCTTATTTTTGACAATAACTTTACATTCTACCAAGACACAAACAATCTTCTTCGTCCCCCCTTTATTTTTTCTTATTTTTCAACTAAATTTTCCTCTTTCTCCCCAGATTAAGCAAGAACAGTTTAAATTAAACTACTAAAAAAAATATAATCTTATGAAAAAAAAACTCACAGTTGACTTTCGGGATCATCATGATAAGAAGCTATAGGCTGCAGAGGAATTCCGCCGTTGAACTGGATCTTGGTAATGAGCTACAATAAAGTCCACGAAAAATGACCTCTTGTAGAACTTCAAAGATGAAAAAAAAAACCGGCAATCAATATTCTAAAACATTAAAGTTGAAGGAGAAACCGCTGCAGATGAATTCCGCCTTGAACTGGATCTTAGGTAATCAAATTCAAAAAGCCCACGAAAAATGACCTCTTGTAGAACTTCAAAGATGAAAACTCGGCAATCAAAATTCTAAAACATTAAAGTTGAAGGAGAACCTCCGGGTACAGAACGATGATACTTTTCCTTCTCACGAACAGAGAGCTTCATTTAGGTACGAGCCCTTACACTTCCGTTTTACGGGAAAACCCGCTTCAAACTCGGAAGAGTTCGCTCTGAGTTCTACTTCTCGCAAATTAGAAGAAAATTCTCTATTAATCACATCATGCCGCATCGCAAACGTGAGCCACCCGTCGGGGTACAAGTGCAGCATCGCAAATCTCCTCAGCTAAAAGCCGAGTTCGTCCGCAGAACGCTAGCGCCAGCCACCCAAGCCCGGGTAGGCCTGGCCGCAGGCCAAAGGCCCTCTCTGCTAAATATTCAACTCCAAAAACTCGAAGACTCTGGTAAAAACTGACTTCAAAACTCGCGCAACAACCGAGGAAAACTCGGTTTCTCCTCCCACCTACAATTATAGGTCCAAAGTTACACATAAAATTAAATTCTTGCCAATCCGAGACTTTTCAATATAATTTAATAGGACAAGTTCAAACCCCCAAACGAATCAGAATTAAGTCATTGTCTACAGTAGCACCTGCGAAAAACTGGAAACTAAACATTCGACCCCCTCTGCTAACAAGCGAAAAATATAAGAAACAACAAAAACTGCCCTTTCAAAGATTCAATTTACAACTTCCACCGAGGCCATAAACCAGGCGACATCACAGCGGGACGCCCGACAACAGTCTTCACTTTCAGCTTGGTAACAAAGACAAGAGAACCACGATATATTACTCAATGTTGCAACTGTCATCTTAAAAGGCATTTCCCACAGATGTTACTTCCGTTAGAAGACGCTCCCCTCTCTGCGTTAAAATTGACCGTTGAAGGAAAAAAGAATTGCTTAATGATTTTAAGTACACACTTTCCAAATATATATATTCATTACGCTCTTCACAATTTCGAACTTAAAAAAACCAAATGCAAATACAAATAAAATACTTAAATAATTGATTACTTAAATCATTAAAAACACTTAAATTAAAAGCACAGAATTCGCGACACAACATTCATGCATGCATTTATGCAAATGCTTCATTATTTAATTTCTTTAAATATAATACAGGGCTCTAATATTTGGTGGGAACAATTTCAAAAGTGAAACAATGCTTTTAGTGAATCGACGCAAAATGCCAAAACGAAATTAATAGTCCTTCTAAGCAAATTGCCCTTTGGACTAAAAAGTTTGTGAAATAATATGAATTTAAATTTCATGAGTTCTGCTCTGAAATTCTTTATGCAATAAATGAGAAGAACATATTTTTTTATCTTTAATGTCTAAAGTAATATAGACTCGAATAATTTCCAAAGGTTTCGGTCACAGTCAAAGCAATTATTAGTGCAGAATACTTATAGTGTTCTTATATAAACAATAGGGCAATCTTTTAATAATTCTACAAAATAACTTTATCTCATATTGTTATTAATATCATATATTGACTAAATGTTAGCTTTATATTTAATCCTTATATATAACACTATTTTAAAGTAAATAAGCTCGTCAGATGCATTGAATAAAGTGCAAACCTGAACTGAATGATAACAGGATAGGTGACCTGAAAATATAGTCATATCACTGTGACAAAATAAGAAAGCAAATATGAAGTTGCTGATAAACTTAAGAAAGAATTTCTTATAAGCAGCCGATTGCAATACCAAACGGCCCGAGATCGAATCCTGGAGAAGGCATAGTTTTAATTGGCCGTCTCTTCATAGGAGGCCACGGTGGCCGCCTTTTAGGTACCCTCACAATAAAATGGCCACCACTTCTGGCCTGAAGAGTGACCATTGTCGAACATGCTAGTGCCTGCCATTAGATAAAAAAAATCTTATAACTTCATCAAGGGAAATTAAAAACCCTCAAAGCAGATGCAATACGCGATCATATAACGTTTATGAGAACTGCATATAATAGGATAAGATCTAATAATCGATACGTGAGTGAGGCAATTATCTGAAAGGTTACCTTTCAGCTAATTAAAACACTTTAGCTGCTTCTTTTGAGTTTCGCTACCTTTCGTGTTAGTTAAAACACTGTTCGTACTTTACACCTTTCTAAAAAAAGCAAAGAGTGAATAAGAAATCTATACACATACCTGGAATAATGAAAGAAAAGCAGGATTATCTTGCATGAGTACATTTATTTGTTCAAAACGAAAAACGGCTGATTGCCAAGGTGCATATTCTTCTTCTTTTTCTAAATAGCGAGTTATATTAAAAGCAAGCACGGCATCCAAAATTCCTGATCTAAAAATACACATTGAAATATGTTATGATGTTGAAAATTATTAAAGAAAAAGCAAAGACGTTTCAAAATTTCGTTATTTGTTGTAAATAAAATGAAATTAAAGTAAATTCTAGAAAATAGTTTTAGGATTTTATATGAACAACAACACTGGTAATATGTTAACATTTCGTACGAATATTTCTAAAAAAAGAAAAATTTAATGTACCATTGCTAAATGAAGACACATGGGAGCATGAGAGATATGTTAGGAAAGAGGAAACGCAGAAGTTCTCTGCTGCCCAGTACTGTTGGTCCAAAAATCACACTTTCAATTTTTCTGCAGCCATAATTATTCAAAAACGTATCTTCCATTGGTGAATTAGATTTTCTAGAGATGTTTCGCATTCAAAAAAATTTTTCCATTCTAATTAATGACCCTAATTCCATCCATCGTTACCTTCAACCTTTAAGGAAATTATGTTTTAATTTTCTTGTTTCATCAATAGATTAATAGAGCTAAGCCAGTAGCTTAACTCCTGTCCAGCCATTCTTATCTTATCACTATATCTCATCTCGTTCATTTGCATTCTGGCAGCAGAGGTTGATGTTTCGATAAAACCATCGAAATTTGCAAACATAACGCTGATTTTTGTTGTTTTACTTCTAAATTGCTAGCTTCAATGAGTTTAACAATTAGTTTCAGGAAAGAAGAAATTTTAAATACATATTTTGCGAGAATTTCTGCCAAAATAAAACTGAAGGATTTGTACTGTTTCTCACACTAACAATAAAAAGTACTCGCAGAAATGTAAAAGCAGCTAGAAGAGACCGAAATAAGTACAATTTTGTAACGGAATGTGTGTGAGAATATAACAATGTTAAGCGATATATACAGCGTTGTTGATCGTTTTGCTAGCATAAAATGTCATTCCGCTTGAGAATTTGGAGAGGCTTTATTTGCATTTTATTTATAGATCTTTGGAGGGAAAAGCATCATCACTCAAAGCAAATGCTCAGGAATCATTCTGTGTATCGCTTTCAGGTATTTGCTTTGTTTTATCCGCATCATGCAACAAATACATGTCAACGCGGAGTGCAACGAATGCATGTGAACGAGGTTCGCGCTCAGGGTGCGATGCACGAAGTTTGGGGCATGTACTGAGAGTTTCGAAATGAATCACCAGAACACTTTTATCTATTGCTTAACAATGCCGGATATCACCTAGAAGTGCAATTTTTAAGTTTTATAAATACCACAAACCATTGCTTAGTTCGGTCCCCTGAGCCTACTTTTATAGTTTTGTCAAATATTTTTTAATCCTCTTGCATAAAAGCATATATTAACAAATTTAAAATTATTGTGGAATATAATTATTCAAACGTGTGATAGGAAGTATGGAAATGTTACCCTACATCATGCTAAACGTTTCCTACTTACAAAGGAAAGAACCAGGGTTTGCTGAAGAACAGAAAAATCATTAAATATCTTTCTTGCTAATTCCCTACATTCAATTTAACCATATGTTTTGTACTATAATAAAAATTATTACGCAACGTTATTTAAAACATCCCCATTTTTTGTGGAAATATTCCCATTCACTTTATTTTAATTTCAAATCATTTCTTTCACTTCACTTTAATTATTTCATAACTATTAAAGAAACAAACTGAAAGATTTTCCCGGCTAATAATAATACCTTGTAAGTGACAGAGCATCATCCAGTAGATTAGCCCGATCAGCAGGTGAAAAAGTCTAAAAAGCACAAAGTAAGTAAAATTTAAACAGATCTCTGCTGAATCATGAATAAAAATTATTAGTTTTGAAATACACTCTATAACAAAAAACTCAATGCACCAAGAAGGAGTTATGCGATCGTTTTAAAATTTCGTATGCATAAACGTTTTGACCAAATATACAAATGATTTGGTGTTCAATAAATGAATAGCGCGATCTCCAGGACATCGGATCTGCGCATCCACCAGATGTATATAAGGAGTTGTTCTTGAACTGTTATTAAAATTTTCTCTTGCATTGCGATTTAAGATGTATTTCAACGGCTGAAAAATGCCTCTCCGCAGGATTTGAGCTCATTACGAGCAACTGTCAGAATTTGAAACAGGTCGTATCATTCGACTGAAAGAGGCAGGTTGGGAAAAATGGAGAATCGCTCATGATATGAGTCGAAGCGATGCGGCGATTAAAAGATGCTGGCAAGAATGCATGGACAATCTCAAATTTCAGCGTTGGGATGGTAGCGGTTGACATAGGGCCACAACACATTGGGAGGAGAGAATGATTGTCATATCAGCTGTCACAGCGCCTGATTCAACGCTATCAACCATCAGACGTGCGACTCGCACACGAGTGTCCACCATGACCATTCACAGACAGCTCATAAAGCGAAATCTACACTCGTATTAACCGTTACGCCACCTGCCACTCACGCATGCATAGAGACGAGCCAGATTACAGTGGCGCTTGGTTCGATCAGGTTGGAATGATACTGATTGGGGCCGTATAGTCTTTAGCGACGAATTCTGCTTCCACCTGTGCCGTGATGATCATCGAAAACGTGTCTAGAGACGCCTAGAGCAGCGTGACGATCCTGCTTTCATTATTGCATGCCACACAGGCCCTCAACTAGGAGTTATGGTCTGGGGCGCCATTTCTCTTGATAGCCGGACCCCTTTGGTCGTCATTAGAGGCACACTGACAGCACAGCGGTACGTCGACGACATTCTGAGACCTTTTTTGCTACCCTTCATTTTGCAGTACCCTGGCCTTATTTTTGATTAAGATGATGCTAGACCACATACGGCACGTGTTGTTATGAAGTGTCTTACGGCATGTCAAACACTTCCTTGGTCAACCAGATTGCCAGATCTCTTTCCCATCAAACACGTCTGGAATACAATCGAAAGGCGACTGCATCTACCAGGGAATGTTGACGACCTACCACGACAATTGGAGCAAATGTGGCAAGAAATATCACAGGAGACTATCCGGGATATTCAGTCTATGAAAAACCGTGTGGCAGCTTGCACAAAGGATAAAAGGGAGTCAATACCTTATGGAACTCATCTTTGTAACTATGTAACTCTGAAATAAATCATTCGATTGTTCTGAAATGTTAGCCATTTTCTATTCTGTACATAATCTTCCTATCAACCAATTTTTGTTTCCATCGTACAACACCTTTTTGTTGCGTCGATTTTGTTGTTATAGAGTGTATATGAATTTGTATACATAAGACATACATGCAGATACAGAAGTTACTTACATACACTATTACTGCATACGAAAACATTGCATATTACGTATTACCTACATACAAGAGATGTTGATAATATATATATAGCATGTATATAAAGGATAAGTATAAACATACACACAGTACGATTCACTACCATATGTGCAAGGAGAGGTTACTTAAACACAAACTGGAATCAGACAAAAATGCAGGGTCAAAAGAACTATGCAACGGGATAGAGGGAGTTGTTGGGGAACTGTGAAAATGTCTGCTTAGGGAAACCACTAGTAGACAACCATCCGAGAGGTAGTAAGATAAAGATTTCAGATGTGGAATCAGCAGCTATGCAGCTCCTGATTGCAATCTTTGATCCTCTGCACGACAGCGTTACCTGTTAAGGCATATTCCGAACATAAAACATTTTCATGGCTCCAATGAAGATCATGTGAAAGGAGTTCTTCTAGAAACGTTCCATAGACTTGGGTGAACTTCATGGACCCCTGAAATCGAGCAAATGGTGCTTCGATATGCCGAAGACACTGAACGTTCCAGTGCAGCACGAACAAGCGCTACTCGCTTTGGTCTTCCCTAAGCCGCCTGCGGTATACTGAATTCGAATCATCTGCATCTATATCATAAGTAGCGGATGCAGCTACAGCTGCCTAAAGATTATCCCCCAAAAGTTGCTTCTGCTGAATGGTATCCACAAAAAAGTAAAGTGGACTCCATTTTTCTGACTTCCGTTCTTGTTCACAGTCAAGACGTACTTCACCAGGCAAAGTTTTTACAACGCACATAACTCGATGTACGGGTGCTGGGGAGTTCCAATACTGCACGAAAAACATGGTTTGAGGTTCAACCCGAAGTCCAACAGTGTGGGGGCGGGTGCACAGAATAGGTCCATAACTCTTACTTAAACTTTTGGACGGACGATATTATTAGATTTTTGGAAGAGATTTTCCCCGAACTGACATATGTCTGACTATATGATGCGACCCAGTTAATTTCATTCATGATACTAAGGAGTATTTAAATGTGGACACATCTCTGGAGAGTGAGGAGGATCACATTTGGAGAGTCAGTGATCGCACGTATTTGCATAGCTACGGTGTCTATCCGAGAGACTTCTAGAATATTTCAAAGTACACGGTAATTCGATACGGCGCAGATGTCAGGTTTGGATTGAAGTTGGTGGCCGAAAATTCGAATACCTTCTGTAACCTTTTATAATATATCAATTGTTATATTTTGAGTAATAAATAATTTTCTTCATTTACGTATTGCTGTTTCATTTGGCGTGTTCTGTGCTCACTTGCACATGGCAGTGGAGTTTCGGACCCTGCACTGTCGTCTAACCCCTCCACTACCTGTGCTCACTTGCACATGGCAGTGGAGTTTCAGACCCTGCACTGTCGTCTAATCCCAATTCACTATTGAGTAAACCTGCCCTTCCAGAAGTTTGTATTCAATTCAAAGTTTTGATTTGAAACGGTAGTGCATAGTGAAATGGAAAATATAAAATCAAAATCTTCTCTTTCATTTTGAATTCAGTGTTCAGTTCCAAGTTAGCTGTTAATTTCGTTGCTTGCCAAATATTGATTGTTCATTTTACTCCATTTTTTTGAGTATTGCTTTCGTATGTGCATGAAATATAGTCAACAGCAAAAGAAGAGCATTTACCCAATAGATTTTCAAATTTTAATACGAAGTAAAGAATTTTGAAAATACATTCTATTTTAAAAGTAATGTGATTCTTGGGCTTGAAAACGAAAAATAAAGAAAAAACATTTATCACTATAAAATGAACTCTCTCTTTAAACGCAGCGGTTTAGTGTCATGCTCTATCGTCCTTCTTGTAGTTACAAGATCTCTCAGCATATCAATTTCCTTTGCATATAATTTTTATCTTCTTAATAAAATTTATTTTCAGGCCTTTTCCAGATACTAATAATTGACACCCATTTCTAGACACTAATTGCTGAAGAGTTTTAACCTTGGCCATATTTTAATATATTCTGAATAAATTAAGAGAATAGGATAACTTAAGAATTTCGCATTCAAGAAAATGGATCTTATATTAGAAAAACAAAATGTTTAACACTTGCCTAACTAATTATTGTTATTCCAACGTAATCACTGTTTTAACTTTAATTTCTGCAAAACTAACAGAACTACCTAATTAGTTGGCAATTTAGATTTTTTGGAAGTTTACTACTTTTAAAAAATTCGATAAACTTTATTCTGTGCTATTAATATCGAGCTAGTTTTCTCGAATATATTAAGAGCATTTACCCCATAAATTTTATTCCCTCATTTCCATTTACCATGAGCTTTTCCACAAAACTAATGTCAATATAACTTCGAACACATGTTAATTTTAAACTGTAAATTGGCACCTTTCTTATTACTTTTTCTTATCCATATTTTGTTCGTATAATTTAGAAACATCTGGGATTCAATAATCAAGTGTTATTTTAAAATAATTTAAACAAATTGCAGAGGTCTCAGGCTGGAATTTCTTTTAAAATCAATATTTGAAAATGTTTACATTTTGTATATCTATATTACATAGAATCAAGTAAAGAGGCTTTACCTTATGATTAGAATGCAGCACATCAGTCAGAGCTTTCCATAAGTCATTATCGTACATAACTCTGTAAAAACCGGTTTGTTTGAAATTTACTTTGAGCCATTTTGCTTCAGCGGGTAAAACGAATTCACCTAAAGAAATTTTTCATCAAAGACATGTATTAAAAATTAATTTAAATACATAACGCTTTTAGTTATGCAAAAGAAAAATCTACTAACTACACCAAAGATGCAAATTTTGGAAATTTCGTCATAATTTTTGTTTAAATAATATTCGAAAAGTGTACTATTATTATTTCACTTCGACGAAGCAGAATTGGAGATGAAAAATAAAAGGTAGCTAATATAATTTCTCCTTAACAAAAACAAATTAGGTATAAGAAATAGTTTCATTTTCATTGTTATTTGAAAAACATTGTAAATATCATGTTGAAGGACTGAATTTAAAATTTAAGCCCCATATTTCCTTTTATCATTCATGCATATCATGAATTAGACATAAAATTTAATTAGTAGTCAAAATAAATGCAGAGATATAAAAGTCATATTTCTTAAAAGAGCCAAACGTTTTATAGATGTAATGTGAATTTTTGTGCATTAACTAATTAAATGTTTTTCTGCTACATAGGTATAATTCACCATGATTACCTCAATACACCATACATTAATGTATAATAAAAATCCTGAGATAGCAATTTAGTATATCGGCAATAAGTTAGAAAATTTCTCGAAAATGTCTAGAAGAAATTACTAAGATGGCTACATACCTGAAATGCCTAGAAGAAATTATACTAAGAAGATAAGGTACTATTATTTAAAGAAATTATACTAAAACGCTTTTAGTAGTATTCAAGTATTCGAGGCATATACTTGTTTCTTTTACTCATGATGTCTCAGGACTAATTTTAACATGGAATATAAAATAGTAATAATCACATTAAATGCATATTTCTCCATGTAACAATGAACCTTTTTCAGAGCTATTGTGAAATCTAAAACTTAGTTTAAATATAAGGTAAGCGTGTGAGGTCTATTATTTAATTCAAGTGCTTAATTATTAAACCTAGACAGATGTCTATCAGATATGCAGGACTGCAAAGACTGTAGCTAAATATAATTTTTCAAATTTTGATGTCTTGGTTTACACTGAAAAGGACATTTTATCTATGACTAGCAAAGACACTTAAAATAAATCAAAACAGTTCTTTCAGGAAGCATTCATTATTTTCAAAACTACGTTTGAGCTTTGAACATCAATCATAAAGTAAAATTCACTTAAGTAACATCATTCCTATTCTGGGTTTCTATATTTGCATACAAACTGTGCTTTGCTTTCCCATACCATTAAGTTTCTACCCGAAAATCTCATAATTCTTTTTTTAACAATCACATCATGAAGATGATGAAATATATTAAGCTAATACATTAGTTATAATCATTTTAAGATTACAGTTTTGAACTTCTGTTCATTTTCCACGAATAAATGTAATCATATTAAATAATTCTATTTTCCCCATTATTTCAAAGAACGTTTTTAAAATTTTGTCACTTTTTATAATTGAATCAGATATTATATTATTTTGAAGGTATCATATTTAAAAGATTGTATAAATTATATCAGATATATTTAAGCATTTTATTGAATAAATAGTTTTTGCATTTTCGTTTAATGTATGGTTAGTGTACGTTTAGTGATTCGAGATTGTTTCATACCATTAGACATATTTAACCAGTACGTTTTCTGTGTATTTGAAAGATCAGTGACGTACGTGACAGGAACAAACCACTTGTAGCCGTATGGAGACACGTCTGGAGACGAGGCATCATCGGATTCAGGAGGTTTGAGAAGATATCTTTCTTGTTTAACCTTTACTGTAGGATGTTCAAGTGTAACAGTAATGAGAGGATAGCCTTTTTGTCGTGTCCATGTATCCATAACTTGTGACACATTTATGTGTGACACATCAACCTGAAAATCAAAGGAGAAAATTAAATTAGAAAGAGATAATTCTAAATTTTTACATGATTTATTATTTTTTATTACTGGGATTAATATTAAATTTATTTGCCCATATAGGAGTGTAATGCACATATTAATATAAGAATTGTTTTATAAGTGATAATAAAAGAACAATATAATAAAAGCTTTGATGTGGTAATGTAGAAAATGATGTATGAAGATAAACTTGTTGCTAGCTTAGCAGTTCTCTATATTTTACATATTAAATGGCCATGACTGCCATTATATCTTCCGATGTGATATTTTTCGTCACCACACCAAAAATTGTTTTCTCATTTCAGAGTAAAGAAACGACGTTGATAAATTTAAAAAAAATAAACGTTATCCAATGCTTAAAGGAAATTATTGAATATTTCAACATCTTATAGCACCCCCCCAAAACAATCACTTATTAATAAAGACATTCGAGCGTACTGCTTATAGTTAAGAAATTATTATTCATTCATTACAGAGTTTAAATAATGTGAGCAATTTTCAGACTTGTTTATCTTCACCTATGGAATGCAAAGCAGTATAAAATGAAATAATATTAAGCAAAATGTTAGTAGTTATTTACTGTAGCGGAGAAATATCGCAATTTGAACACTGTCGAGCAAACCTAGCCATACAATGCATTTAAAGCTTAAGAATTAAATTTATGACGCGGAGTTAAAGATGTTATGAATAACACACCCGTTTAAAAAATAATTAATTCACGGTCAACCTATTTAATTAATTTAGAAATTTATTTAGGACTGTTATTAATATTAGAAAAAAGTTTCTTAATAAGAATAACTTCATATTTTATTGTTCATTATCAGCATGCATTATATACTCTACGCTAAAACCCGAAAAGGAAATATAAATTACAAATAAATAAATTTAAAATTTTATTTTTACAAATAATTCCCCTGTAATTTAATACTTAATAATAGTTACTGATATTGTAATGAGAATAAACGAGTTGTACACTCAAATTAAAGAATTCAGACTGCGCTAGTCTTAAAATTTAGTTAATAAATGAGCAATATTTAAACAGTAACATTGGACCTAACGTTTTTTCATTTCATTGCTATTTTCGATCCCAGAATTCATTTTTAACTACATTAATGGTTTTAGGATACAAATAAAGTCAGAATATGAACAATTAAAACGCAAAACGTAATCTACTAAGTGAAGAAAGGCCAGTGTAAATAAGCAAAGTCGCAAAAGCAATTTAGAAGAAGTTAGAAGCAAGTAACTAAATTTGAAAGAGTTTTTAAATAATCATATATTCAACTTCATGTCACTTCAGCAAATCTTAAAATGTAAAACTACTGTTTTCATACATATGGGAGTATTAATTTAAAATTCATAAAATGCCCTGATCTTTTATTTGAATGTCTTTGATTTAGAAACAAAATACTTACTTCAGTAAATGCGTTCCACAGGTCTTCAGTACGTGCGTTCTGAAAACTATATTTTTTCAAGTAATATGACAATCCTTTTTGCAAAGTTTCCATGCCAAGAAAATCTGCTAACATGTTTAGTATTGCAGCACCCTGTACCAACAAAATGAATAATTTATAAACTTCAACTGCAGAAGGGAAAAAACGAAGGATTTTAATAACGCTAATATTCTTTGTTATATTTATCAACGTTTTAAAATATTCATAGTGTATAAATATATAAATAATGTAGCAAACGTATTAATAATATAGCTAATGTAGTAATAAGTATAGAAAATGTTTAGAAATAACCTATATAAATGTAATTCAGTTTAAATGTTCTGAACAAAGTCAATCATTCTTATCATATTTCAGGAGTGCATTGCAAAAAAAGCTAGAGTTTGATACGATAGTGTAATAAACTTTGAAAAAAATGTGACGTGCCTAAGATGAAACCGCGATCAGATTAAATTAGTTTAGTTTAGCTGTAGCGACATTAGGTTATTTTGAATCGGGGGATGTTGAAAATGAGCAATGCCCTCGACGGGACTCTAACCTGGATCTCTCGAATACGCGCCGAGTGTGCTACCGTTACACCATGAAGGCATGCTGGAATGAGGGAGAAAACACCTTATATACTGCTCCTTTTAACGGGCGATTGGAGATGAGGGGACCCAATTGACGAACCAATTGAACTAATTGCGAATGATGAATTATCGTCCACCACATTTTAAAAATTCGAGCGCCAGTGTAGAGACATAAGGCTATTTTGAATCAGAAGGCGTGTAAAAGGAGCAATAGCCTCGCAAGGCCTTGCAAAGAACCTGGACCTCTCGAATACGCGCCGAGTGTTCTACCGTTACACCACGAAGGCATGCTGGAAGGAGAGAGAAAATACCTTATATAGCTTTATTTTGACTAGCAAATAGTAAGTTTCGGTTCCCAAGTTTGAAATTATTATTAGCTGAAGCGTTGCATAAATGCCTATATCATTAGCGTTACCTGGGAGGGTATAATATAGATTAATTTTGAAACGAAGAAGTTTAAATAGGTTTATTATAAAAACGTATCATGTTTAGAATGGAAAAGAGAACCAAGCCAAATTAAAATGGAGAGCCAAGAAAATGTTGCAAATTAAAGTTATTAGACTGATTACTATAATTTTTACCTTACACACATATCTATATATCTATCTATGCATATATTTACCATTTTCATCCAGTGGAAAACTCTGTATATATAATGGTAGTACAAAATAACAGATTGCAAGAGAAAAATTTAAAAAATCATATATTATTTGCAAAATATATCAGTATTTAGGTAAAGGGAATTTAAAAATCGACTTATATTATGAATACATTAGAAGTTGCGCCAGTCAATTGTCTACAAACGAAGCATACACATTGCAGAAATGAAACGTAATTATAATTGTGTATATGCAAAATGTTAAGTACTTGTCAAATCCTGGTTCTTAACATGAATTTACTGAGTACACAAGGACTAAAAAAATAAATTAATTAAATTAAAAGTAAAATCTGAAAGCTTTCAGAATTTATATTACGCCCAAAGAAAAGTTTTTTTAACTTTTTGTGTGTTATCTTTATTTATTAAATATCGTTATTTTTCGCAATTAAACCATAAAATTCAGTTCAACAGCAATATCGCAAAATAATTTTAAAATGAGCATATCTTTAGAATTTCCGATACACAGTCGCGCGCGATGGAGATAAAAATATTTTTCCCGTACAGTGTTGCTATTGCTCGTTTTGAAATCGCTGAGTTTGTAAATCAAAAATTCGTTAAAGTTTTACAAACTGTGAAATAGATAGTAAAACAAATTCCAAATTTATGCCCATACCCGGGAGGAAACGTACGTTATTTAAAATTGGATGGCTCTAGGAACCATTGTTTTCCGATACACAGTCTCGCGCGCTGGAGATAAAAGTGTTTTTTTTTCGTACAGTATTGCTATTTCTCGCCTTAAAGTCGCTGAGTTTCTTAATCAAAAAAATCCAAATTTAGGCTTCCAGATGCCCATATTCGGGTGGAAACGTAAGTTATTTAAAACTGGATGGCTCTAGGTACCGTTGTTTTATCACAATGAGAGAAACATACATACACTTATGCAGATGCTTCATTATTTAATTTTTTTAAATATAATACAGGGCGATAATGTTTGGTGGCAACAACCTGAAAAGTAAATCGAACATTTATAATGAATCAACGCAAAATACCAAAAAAAAAACAATAGTCCTAATATATATATACAAATTATACCTAAACATTTTTATAATATACTTATTACGTTTAAATACAGACCTTTCTATATGCTATGACGTCAAATGATGCCTGGATTTCAAGAGGATCCGCAGCTTCAGTAACTATTGGATGAGAATTTAGAAGACTATCCAAGGTTAAACCATGCTGGGTAACGACAACAGGAAACTCATCCATCTGTACCGGAAGAAATGAAACAACATTTAAGGCATGGTAAAGGGATTATTGGAAGACACAGTTCTATTCAATATAACACACTCCATGATCTTACTAGTGATACGAAAAAGTGAGATACATTCATTATAATTGCAAAAGTGTAATGTTATATGAAGAATAAAACTTTACAGAAACTGATGATTCCCTAAGATATTTCGAACTGAATTTGGCAGTAACAAATTTATACAATGAACAATTGGTATGATTGCAGTGGGTTAACTGATAGGGCAAAATATTTCAATGGAGTTTGATACAGAAATAGTTTTTTAAATATACCTTTGATAATTTCAAAATAGTAAGCAAAAGCAGTTTTATGCATGGTTCTCTGTCATGCTAAAAAGCGCTGAAATCAAGTTTAAAAACACTGAAAAGTTTGAAACTGCTTCTGACATCTTGCATTTGCTAACGCCACATTAAACAAGATTTAGATTTGGAAATGGAACTGGCTAGTCTATCTTCTTAACAACTTCACGTTCAAAGTATTCGTTAACTAACTCAGCCAAGTGTAGATTAATGTTTACAGGTATAAAACTGAAGTAAGAGTTGAAAACCTTTCTTTATACGAAGGACTCGGTCGGTATTGATCCATGGGGATCGATGAAATTTTTAAGAGGGTCAGTGATGATGAAGAGCTTGATAGCCTAATAGGCACGGCACTTGATCGGCAAGCAAAATACCATTGCTTATAAAAAAAGTATTAATAGAATTGATAATTAATAAAACTGTTACCGAGATAACATTATTAAAGTTTTCCTCTTCTTGCCTAATGAAAGCAGGCTTTAGTCACGTCAATATTTTTCTACCGGAAACAAGCAGCGGGTTTGAGCAGGTTGAATATTTTTGAACAATATTTTTGAAGAATTAAGATAAGCAATTTTATGCCAAATGTTGAAAATTGCATCAACAGAGCAAATGTAGCCACCATATTAAATGAAATTTCATGCATATTCTTAGTCTAATTCATATTTTAAAGTTGTTAATGCGAAATTGCTTGTATTATGATTATGCTCTACACTGAATGTTATAGAGAAAAATTCAAGGTTGTTGAGAAAGAAAACTACTCTTTTAAATTGGATGGATGGAAGAAAGGTCTTGGAATCCCTGCTTTAGACCCTTGTATGAAGGGCTATAAGATCTCATCCTTCTTATTTTGAGAAGCAGACAGATAAACACTTGGAAATAGTGAATATTTTCTCTGTTATCAGACAGGAGATAATGCATATCGGCAAATCATATCCCTATTCAATTAATTTTTTACTTTTTTAATTAAGTTCTGATGGCAATGACTAGGTACCAGTTCACATAACTGCTTGCCTCCCGTGACATTTCCCTAAATGATATTTCTAAGACAGATTTAATAGTATCAAAATGTTAATTCATAAACGTACGTAGGGGTAAAATATTTATGCGAATCCTGTTCGTTTACATCTCATTCATTTCCGGTCTGTGTATTAGATTTGATGCGTCTCATGGTTTTAGCTTTGGTAGCTTAGCATATACACTTATTTTAACAGAATTTATGATTGGCACTGTATATTTATTAGGTTTTTTTTCGGGGGGGGGGAAGGAGAGATGAAAATGAGCAATGCCCTCGCCGGAACTCGAACCACGAAGCTCTCGAACACGCGCCAAGCGTGCTGACCACTACACCCCGAAGGTACGCCAAGAAAGCAGAAATACCTGATAGCACTTCCGTATTAAAAACCCGTTTCCGAACTTTTCATTAATACTGTAGTCCAGGGTATATACTATACTAATATATTCAAATATTTTAAATTAGTCTTTAGTAGCACTAAATTAGCAAACAGTTTAAGGAATTATTTTTTTACAGCAAGTCAAATGTGCATACTATACCATTTTCCACTCTGGTCTTATGCTGTCCAAAGCAATAGATTCCATAAAACTTGCAAAACCTTCATTCAGCCATAAGTCATTCCACCACTGCATAGTCACGAGATTACCGAACCACTGGAAACAAAAGCATCAACTCTTAATATAACACTAACTTTCCAGTACATACAAAAACTTAATTCAGCTCTTCTTTTAACCTGTTGCGTAAAAGAGGATACGGTTCCTTTAAACAAAGTTAAAAAGCTAAAGAAATTATACATTTTTTATTTAAAAATATGAGATGATAAAAAAAAGTTTTAAAAAAATTCGCTCAATTCTTCAGTATTAACTGAAATTCAGATCTAATAGTTTAAAACAAATAGATTATAAAAATGTACTGAGAATAAACAAATACCTTGAATTTTCAACTCCAAGATTAAAATATACACATGTAGGATAAGGGTGATAAAATCGATGTTTTTTGTAGTTGTGGAGTAGAAATGTAAAGCAAAAGAACCTAGAAATGTTTGCTAATGGGAATGAACGTGTTAAACTTACAATGCTGAAGAACAAAATGTGGAAGTTGTTTTTATAACATTGGAAATCACTTAGCTAATATAGTAAAGAAATTTTAAAAGTATTTTCTTGCTGACGACAACTCTGTAGCAAGCCATGAGTAGGTAAGGGATCCATTTCAAAATAATTACGAAGGTCTCTCAGCTGCCAAGGAAGAAATATCATAGGCAAGTGGGGAAATTAAAAGACAATTTAGTTATAAATCACTACAAGCTTTCTGCACTTAAAACAAGAGCATTTCGTAGACTGTTTGCATTTTCAAAATCTAACCTTTGAAGACAAAATATGGATCTTAGCTTAACATAGGTGAAGAACTGAAGGTCTAAATTTAACACAAAGCTTTCCTTCGAAAAACTTAGCTCATAAAGGTCTATCCAAGGTGTGACTAATAATTGTTAAACTTGCTTTAAATTTAGTGTTGGTAAATTAATTATTAAAGGCACTGTGCAGTACAGATATATTCAAACTTATAAGTGTTTTATATCAGTGTAAAATATTTTGCTTTCCTTTTAATAAATTAATCAATTTTTTAATAATATTTTTTTTTCGATATGCTCGTCCCCCTTCATTTAATGTTGTCAAACCTTCTAACGGGTACCTTGCTGGTTGATAATCGCTGCTTTAGTCGTATCTCTTAGATCAAACTGTAGATAGTAAGCAAATATTTGAAATAACGAGAATGATTTGTGAAAATGATAAACACTTTGATGTACACACATGTAGGATTATAATGTGTACTTTACAGAATGAAGAAAATTTATGCTTCTTACTCTAAAGTTTACTGATTATTAAAATTCTTGGTTATGGTTAACGATGTACATAATATTTTAAGAATTTAGCATCACATAAAAATAAATGTGATTCTGATTACTGAATTTTTGAACTGTCTGCTTATTTGACATCAAATTGAACGTTATCTTACTGCTATAGTCTAACATATAAGCGCAGCTATAGAAGTAATTTATGAGATAAATATTGTACTTAACAAAACAAAAACTAAGCCTCAAACCTGATGAGCCAACTCGTGAGATATAACAGAAGCCGCAATTCCTTGGCTATTAGTTGACGTTTCTGAAGGGTTATATAAAACAGCTATCAAGCGAAAAGTTACAAGACCCCAGTTCTCCATGGCTCCAGCGGCAAAATCGGGAATAGCGGCCATATCTGTATCAAAAATTTTGAAAATGTTATCAGTTGCTATGTTTGATAAACTCTTAATAATAATCGACATAGATCGAACGATAAAGCAAGTAAAAGCATGAAAATGATAATAAACATAAATCTTTAAAGAATTCACGTCAGTCAGTAATTATTAAGAATGTTTTATGCGTCTATATATAATTTCAAACGGGGAAAACTCTTCGATAACGCATTAGTCACTTATACTACGAAGAAATTGGATGCAATATTTATACTTTTGTGAATGTTGTAGTCTTTCACTCCATTTTTCTAATAGTTATTTGTATTTTAAGACAAGCCTTTCCTGTACTCTTTTATTTTCCTACCTACGTTTCCCTGTCAGGATGAGTTTCCAGTGTTACGCTTTATGCACATAAGATAGAAACAAGTACATATTCAAGCTGAGTTCTAAGTTACTTTAGTAGGACAGCGTGTTCTGCCATTCGGTCACGTTGTTGCTATTAGTTTAAGCTTGCTATTCTGCTGCCGTACGTAATACGTGCCTACTAGTATACGCCGGTGATTCTTAATTAAAGGCCAACTACGCGAGTTTGGTTCTCTGAAACTTCGGCTGATTCATTTTATTTAGTTAGCCTTATATTTTGTATTTTGAGTTAAAGCCCAATTGAAGGCTTCTTGTACACCCAAGAGGGGAAGACTGTTAATCTATTTTTGAGTTATAATGAATGGCTATTTTAACCCTTCTCTGGAATTGTTACTTACTCACAAAAACTCAGCGAATAGTCGCTACTTAGCTCTTTAATAGTCTAGCTTTCAAAGACATTTTATTTTAATTAGGATACTACAGTGTTATGATTACAGTTTTGATTACTTAATACAATTCAGTATAGTAATATAAATTTCAAGAACGACGAATTTATCTTTAAAAACGATTTGAAAATTGAATATAATGACACGACGTTTTCATGTCAGTTTCTCTGTGTGTCGCTTTAAGCTGTCCTGTTGTTTCTGAAGCGTTTTATGGTTTGTTCAAAATGTAATGAGAAAATGATATCCAAATTCCGATGGCTTATACTTCAAAGTCTCAAAAGTCTATACTCAGGTATTTGTTAACTAATCTCCCACCAATAACTAACACTTGGCCTCTAGTGATTTGAAATTCATGCGCGTGTCTATTCAAATGTGACTAAATACGAAGATTATATGATTCTGAAAGAGTTACATCACCACGATGCGGCCGTAGTAAGGATTTAATTGTTTTTCCTTACGTATTCTCCTATCTAGTACCGACCGGCAGTTTGAGAATAGCCATAATTTCTCTACAGTATCCTATTCATACATGATAAGACCGAAATCTGAAAAGAGTCAATCAGTACATATATAAAATGGTATACATTTGAAAATACAGTTTCACAAGATGAACTTAGTGTCGATGAAAGATATCATTTTGTCAGATGAATGTTTTTCCTATTGGAACTATATAAAGACATTCTTGGAGGTTCACGCTGAATATGATCCCTATAGTTCTAGTGAATGAGCATGTCACATCATCACATAAAGATCCAGGCTACGGTCGCTTAAGGAAAGTGGCAAATGGAAGTCCTAAGGTAAGTAGCTGTAATGTAACTGTTCTTTTGAGACAATCTGTCAATAATATTGAATTTATTGTTCTTCAGTGCTTTTCACATTATTATGTTTTCAATTCCACTCCTAAGTTGCAACGTGATTTGAAGGATGATTACTGACCATCTTAGAGTAGAGATCTCCTTTTGCTTTCAGTAAAATCAAATACAATACTCACAGTAGCTGTGAGGACACATAATCGAGTTTTATTAAAGCGTGGGCTTTAAATGGACAACCGACTTTGACGTCGATTTAAAGTACGGACGTACGTTTGACGTACGGATACTTAAATTTAGACTTTCCTTGAATTAAATTTTGAAAAAAACTTATGCTCAAAACCCAATTCCATATTTTACGACAAAAACTGATGCGGACACCATATGATCTCCTTGCAAAGCCTATTAAATTATAGACATTATTTGCTGCTTTTCATTTAAACTTAGTTCCTCGAATTATTCTAATTTAACAGCCAAACCCTAAAGACAATTTGAAAAGGACATCAAAAACTGCTAATTCTGAAATAAAATACCCGGTCTCAATTTTTGTCCCACGGGAGCTAAGTTTCTTGTGTTCTTATTTTTTCATATATAAGTACAGGAAACGGGAGACCGCATTAAATATTTCTCCAATTATTTTATTCTCCAGTTATTTGATCCAATTTTTTTTCTTAAATTTGACATTCCCGAACATGAACTTTTTCGTCATTTAAAACCCTTCTGTGTCTTTTCTGCATTTATACTTGATTATTCGTCAAATTATTCTAACTGAATTAACTTATCTCTCAAGACAAACTATAAATAACACCAAAAACTTCAAATTTTGAAATTAAATATCTAGGTCAGTTTTTGTTGGACGGGAGTCAAATTTTGCAATTTTTTTTTATAACGAGTATAAAAATTTCCCAATTACAAATATAAGTACTGGAAGGGCGCATTAAAAGTTAAATTTAGTTATTTCCCCAAAATTATTTTTTAAAATATGACACTGCATATTTTCGCCATTTGAAACACAAATGCATTTTTGTTGCACTTCATTTAAACTTATTTCCTCAACTTAATTAACCACATCCTCAAGGCAAGTTAAAATTACATAAAAAATTGCAAATTTTGGAATTATATACCCCGGTCAATTTTGCTATTTAAACACGTCTGTAACTGGAAGAGATGATTACGACCAACGATTGTGAACATAAAGACCGGGTCAGGACCTTTAACCAGTGTAAGGCGGTAAGTATATCTATATACGTTTGGGACTACCGATTGCAATATAAAACGCGAGGTGTACAACTACATCTTATAGCTGTTCCATTTACAAAATTACAACGTTCTACGACTAATCGTTTTTGAGTTATGTAAGAGATATATACATACTTACGTATAGACTCACGAAAAAGTCCCTTTTCAGTCCGTTTTAAATCCATTTTGCAAAACAGAGTCCTTTAGTCTGTCCGTACGTCCAGCTATCAAGCACAAAAATCATCCGAATGGGTTCGAAAATGGTCAAAATGGATATTTCTCATGAAATATGATACCCAAGAGTTTTCGCGATTATAATACTTCCTTTTTACTTTGTAGAAGGAAGCAAAAGTGAAAGCTTCACTCAAAAGAGGACTCAACTGATTCACTTTGATGAGACTGAATCCAACTGAGAAATATTCTGTGGCAGTTCGTTAAATAATTAAAATACCAGAATTTTTCTTACAAAACTGCTGTTTCGAGTTTTTGTATTTGTTCTCAGATCACGAAATAGCTTCCAAACTCTTATCTTCATCTTACTACCTGTTTATATAAAATGACACAACATCTTTTATAAAGGAGTGGAATTAATGAAATTATGTACAGAATTATTGATTTCGAGAGAGAGAGCTTTTGGTAATTACCACTCAACGTTTAGCTACCATTTCTTCCACGGTTTGAATTACTACTTAAAACGACTTTACTTGAGCTTCACTTACGGTTAACTTTACTAACCGTAATTGCTGGAGGAAGTTGAGAACTAGAACCAAAGCTTTTAGGTGAGTAAGGCGATATTATAAAATGTGTTTACTCTATAAAACTTTTTGAAGCATATGAAATGAAAAAGACTTACCTAATTTAGACAAAGGATAACTGATATTGAAAAATGTTTTGTAAAAGTGAAGAACATCGCCAGCTATCTCTAAGGCGAATTCAGACTCCCCGTATTGTTCAGCGGGAACAAGCACTCGAATCTAAATTTAAAAAAATTAATATTCTCATGACCAAAAACATAGTAATTCTTATTATTTGAAAAATTAAAAACTCAAATCTGTCGAATGATTCAAGATTTGAAAACTCTAACTTCGTAATTTTTCATCCTTCAGAGCTCTTGATAAATATCTTATAAGCTTTTTAATTCAACTTTAAAGCTTAATATTATTTCGTTCAGTATAAGAAATTATTAAATGTGCATAGAACATGCATTTCTGAAGACCTGTTTAGATATTATCATTTCGTCACAGCAAGTATTTTTTCGGGCAGGAGGGTTCTGTATTTAAAGCTTTCTGCCTTACCTCTGCCTGAAAAATCCCAGTTTTCTAATTTAAAACGGTTCTTAAAAATTCTAAAACATTTACATGAAGCTCTTTTCTTTTTTGAACTTTCCTTTCATCCTCCTTCCAAACTTGTATTAATTACACTTAGAACGGCATCTTTACAGATAGCACGAAAAGATTATTTAAACAGATTTCATAATCAAAAGCAAGATTAAAAACTTGCTTGCAATCTTGTTAGTAATTTAGTTAAGCTTGCGAGGGACTGAGTACTTTGGGCTTATACAGAGTAGATGCGAAAAAGTTTTGTTTCCAAGTTAACATGGAAAGAATAATAAACAACTTTATTAAACAAACTTCTAAAGATAACAGATTCGAATATTTAAATCATGCATTTTGGTTTTAAAATGAGAACAATAAACTAAACTAAAACGTACTTCTTCAAGCAGTTTTCAAAATACTTACATTAATGCCATCAACGTTTGTAATCTGACGCTCTCTAAAATCACAAACGATAAAAGCAACCAAATATGTACTCATTTTAACAGTTTTCTGAAAAGATGTTATAGAAAGTTCTTCAGAATATGGTTCAGTTTGTATAGCTTCAGAATTGAAATAAGCTTTGTAATTCTTATCATGAACCATTTTGAGTTGAAAAGTAGCTTTCATAGCAGGTTCATCAAAACATGGAAAAGCTGATCGTGCAGAAGTTGGCTCAAAGTTTGTTGTTGCAAGATACCTAATAAAGGAAATGGTTAACAAAATAAGTTAAAAGCATAAATAGGCTTGATATAAGAATTTATGCTGCTATTTATTAAATAGCATGGTCTTAAAAAATAAGTGTTTAAATTGATTAATAGGCATGAACATATGAAACTCTATATAGTCTTTATAGCAACAAGAATCAGCTTAATATTCATAAGTCTGCAGGACCAGTGAAACTGCAAATGCATTTTTTTTCGAAAAAAGTACTACAATCAAATGGATAGATAATGGAGAGCCCTCTTAGTCTATCCTTGCAAATATCTGCATGCCTTATTATAAATCAAATTTATTTGAAGTTTTAGACTTCCCTATGTGGCTTCGCTGCTTTGACGATATCTTTACCCCGCTCGACAGTAATAAGGATGATATGAATAAAGTTCTTTCGATAATGTATTCCATTGACCCTGCTATTCAATTCACTTTTGAACTTTAGACATCCAATTCTTTTCCACTTAAAAGCACTTAAAAGCAGTTGATGGAAACTTTTTACTTAACATTATTGACCAAGCGGTTAAAAAATTCTCATCTCAATGCATCAAAAAGCATCTTTTCATTTTAGATTGTAAGAAATATGTTGTCATTCCTTTCTGCTTATCGATTAGTTGTAAATATCATCATATCATGCATTTGTTTTGTTTTATCAATATCATGCATTTATGCACGTATTTTCAGTTTTCTGGGCGTTTTCTCGTCTGTCAATAACATTTTCACTTCCATACTTAGAGACCACATTCTGGATATGGACACCTGGGGGTATATACAGGATTCCTTGCCAATGTGGTTGATTTAATTTACGTTGGTTAAACTAAGAGAGCTTTAAAACTTCGCGCTAAAGAACATGAGGCATAGGTTAGGAAAAACGAGCTACATAAATCAACTGTTACCCAACATTGTTGGTCAGACAATCATATTTTCTATTTTTCTGCAGACAAAATTATTCAAAAAACGTTATCCGTTGGCGATTTAGACTTTTTAGAGGATTTTTACATTCATAAAAGACTTTCTGTTCCAGTTAACGATTCCAACTGCCTTTACCTACAGCTTCTAAGGAAATTATTTCACAGTAGTTTCCATTTTTCATCGCTAGATGGCTCCAGTACCTTGATTTCCTTCTTTTCAATCTTCTCGTCATATCCTATATCATCGCTAGCTTCTTTTTCGTCATTTGCCCTTCTGCAATTAAAGAAGAAGGTCCTATATTTAAATCTTCGAAATCTAGTTCTGCAAATTTATTAATATTAGAGCTGATACTTGTTGCTTAGCTCCTCCAATAAGTGGAAATAGATTCAAAATTACTCTTTTACAGATATATTATAGCCTGAAGTAGACTACCATTCGAAGATCCCACGTAAGTAAATCCGTTTTATGGTCACACATAATTTATTATGTTATAAGCATAATAAAGATAACTGTATGCTACACTATTTAAATTCGTAAATCAAAACTCTGTTATAGAAGATTTATACGCCCAATAACAGAAAGAAGTTTAAGATGCGCAAACAAGGTCTGAAAACTCTTACATTGCATGAATAGATAGAATGCAGGACTATAAAGTCTCATTTTCTTTCATTTTTTTCAAGTACAAAATAACCCGTGGAGGGATAAGCTTTTGAATTAAATAAATTATCCAAACGGTGATTAAAATTGCTTTTAAGTTGCATTTTATAATTTTTCTATTAACATAGGTCTATTGGCTTCCCGATGTAGAAAGGGATGAGAAATACTAGCGAAATTACGTTTTAGATTACTTCTTCTTATTTCTAAATTTAGTTTCGGCACGTAATTAGCTTAAAATAACATTGGTATTATTAATATCTCAGTGTCTGTGATTTTTAAATCAAATATATATGCTAAACATGTATTTATTTTCTCTACGACTGCAGTTCAAGAAAAACTATTTATCAGTTACACATGAAACATTTCTTATTTTCTTAGCTGTAAACCCTTTTGTCCAATAAAAGAAATTGCTTAGAAAGGAATTAAGTTCTAGTAACTCACCAAATAATACGTCATACATAAATTTTTACATAAAATTTTATTCCCCTTTAAATATAACTTTCATACCTTTTTTGACCATCTGCTGTCTTGTAGGAGCTCAAATAAAATCCATCCATGCTTTCTTCTAGATTTCTCTCAAAATCAATCAATAATTTATACTCCAGATTAGGCATGAAATTTCCATCAATTTTTATATACAACTGTTCATGTTCTGGATATTCCAAATATTGAAGAACAGATATTTCTCTTTCATCATTTTCAGTTACTAAGATACGTGACAAATTAAGATCCTTCGAATGTAAAACAATAAAATTTGTAGAGGCTGTGACTTGGAAAGTTATATTCACACTTCCAGAATTTTCAAAGGTTTTAAGATTGGGTTTCATCAATAAATCATAGCGTATTGGTAATACGAAAGAAGGTAAACGTATATCTTTCCAGGGAAATGCTTCACCAGTTTTAGCTTTTGGTTTTTCTTCCGTACGCTTTTCTGCTCGTGAGACAAGAATAGCTCGTTTATATTGTGATAGATCATGTTCTACAGAACAGCTTTCAGCTGCTTTAGTAATAGATGTTATTGTGGTGATAGCAATTATTACAGCGATTAGAACAGCAGTGGCACTACATGCTTCTTGCTTCGGAAATAACATTTTCCCAAATTTCTTAGAATTGGACGTGTTGTTATAAAGGACATGCTTTTTCTCACTATTACCTAAAGTAATATAAACATCCAGTAAATATATATGATTTGCAGATATGATAAGTGTACAATTAAATATAAAAATGCCCATAATTTTAATAATGCAGTATAATTATTCTTTGTACGTAGGTCAGTCAGAAGGTTATTTGCACTCGTTCGTAAAAATTTTCTGTCAGAGGCTATTTTGATGAAACTTTGTGGCAACACTTCAGACATGCACCTGTATCGCGTGACGTAGCGGCTTCCACGAGGCAAGTTTAGTTTTTCTGATAATCAGTCTCAAAGTCTCGACGGCTGCAAATAGCGTCCAAATTGGAAATGCGTGCAGTGATTCGTTTTTTGTGTGCAAAAAGCTGCAACTGCACTGAAATTTATGGACAATTGCATGAAGTGTATGGTGAAAATGCAATGTCACGCCAAGCTATCGCGAAATGGTGCAACATGTTTGAGAATGGACGTACAGATATTGACGACGCTGAGCGAGAGGGAATACCAGCAACTGCAATAAATTCGGAAATCGCTGCTCGCGTCAATGAATGCATTCTTGCAAACAGACGCATCACGATAAACAAAATCTCAAATGAACTGAATATTTCTCATGGAAGTGCGCACAAAATTATCGCCGATCAGCTTGAATTTCGTAAAGTTTGTGCTCGATGGGTGCCACGTCTATTGACGGAGGAACATAAAGAAAAGCGTTTTGAAAGTGCATTTGCATTTCTGCAACGTTACCAAACGGAAGGAAATGACTTTATGACTTTTTTGGACAAAATTGTGACTGGAGATGAAATTTGGATTCACCACTTCTCACCTGAAACGAAACGCAGCTCGCTCGAATGGAAAAATTGCAGTTCCCCGACACAAAAAAAGTGTCGAACTGTTCCATCTGCAGGAAAGGTGATGATGACGCTGTTTTTCGATAGAGAAGGCGTGGTGCATACAGAGTTCATGCCGAAGGGTGCCACAATTAATGCATCTTCTTATTGTGAAACACTAAAACGATTGCGGAAATCACTTAAAAATCGACGGCCAGGTAAACTGTCGAAAGGCATTGTGCTCCTGCATGACAATGCAAGACCGCATGCAGCAAAACAAACGTGCGAACTTCTGAAAAAGTTTATGTGGGAAGTGTGGAATCACTCTCCTTACAGCCTAGACCTATCACCTCCTGACTTCCATGTGTTTGGTCCCCTGAAACAAGAACTTTCAAAGAGACGGTACCAAGCTACAGCCCAACAATGGTTATCGGATATTGGACGCGATTTCTTTGCAGAAGGCATCGAAAAACTTGTACCACGCCTATACAAATGCTTAAATAATGGAGACAATTACGTTGAAAAGTAGATTTTGAATGCAACTTTAAGATACAAATAAAGTTATTGTAAAATTTCTATCCTGTTTTGTTTTCTTAAGCAGTGCAACTAACTTTTTGACTGACCCTCGTAATATTAAATCAGAATACTATATTAGCAAACATGTGTTTTCACTGTTTGCTCTTGTTTCATGTTTAAAAAATTGTCGTGCTGTGGATCACAAAATAGAGTAAAAAATGGTTCATAATTAATCAACTATTTTTAACACTACTTTTAATTAATTAAAATTAATCGACCATCGACTATCTTTTACATACAATTTTATTTTCAAACTAAATATATTTTAAATATTCGAAACTTTTAAATTAAAATAAAATAAAAACCCTAATTTCTAAAACAATCTTATCAATACGCCTCATTATTCAAAAAGGAGAAATGATTCTAAACATCGAAATCCTTTAAATTGCGAAAACAAAAAATGCGATTTGTTAGGACTATTTAAAAATACTTTTTGTTATTCATAGAACTTTTTATAGGTGTGTATGCGTGTCTAGTCAAATTTTATGTAGATAACGACTAAAACGTTCTAAATAGCTCAAATCTTAAATATATCCTGATGGAATCTGTTATATTTTGGAGACTCTGTGTTACAATCAGCAATGAAACTGCATGAGACCGGAAAAACTTTTATTCGGTTAATTTTGAGTTTATGTATAAAGAAAACATTTAGGGAGAGTAGTTTTGAAACCTTAACTCAATAAGATAATTTTACAGTTGTGTTATGCCTTTCGAAATCCAACTCCGTAAATTTCCACATATGATAACTGTACTTTTTGCAAGGGAATCTCCAGTACGTGTTCCTGTTCTACATGAATTTTCTATATGAATATGGGTTTTGAGCTGAGGCTTTAAAATTGGGGTTAGTTTTTAATCATTTTCTGTTAACAGCTTTATGACGGCAATTAAATGGTTGAATATTTCGTCTCATCCATCTGATTATTACGATAATGCCATAAATTGTCTAACATACAAATATAAAAAATTACGCTTGGTTTCTGCTCTCGGAGATTTGTGCAGGAGTTATACATTAGATATATCTGAAATCGACAAACAATTCGGACAGCAAAACAAATTTAGCATTTCTTGTTAACTTAATTGGACATTTAAATATTCTCAGTAAAGAGCCACAAAGAAAACAGAAATCTATTATTGCCATGCATGCTTGTACACTGCTGGCCACCGTAAATGCAACACCCTGAAGGAAGCATGCAAATAACATGAAATTTACAACATGCATTAGCGGAGGTGAGATATGCAAATGATTAGAATTTCAGCGCGTATGCACATCAAGTACCTGTGGCGCCACTTCAAAGCGCTATTTAAGGCTTGGAGTTTTCGACGATTTCATGTTCGGGCAATTGTGTTTTTCTTGTGGTTTTTTTTTCAAAAAAACGATCAATTATGCCTCGTAGTAAACAGCAACCATCGTTTGATCAAGTATCCGAGTCCAACAGAGGAAGGATAGTGGCCTACCGAGAGTGTGGATTATCTTTCAGGGAAGTCGGTAGTCGTGTTGGACGAAACCAAACAACTTTAATGCGAATATGTGACCGTTGGATGCAGGAGGGTACGACGGACCGACGTGTTCGATCGCATCCACCTCAGTGCACCACTTCACGTTGAGATAGGAACATTGTGCGCATGGCAGTGAAGCATCGCTCAGTCACATCACGAACCATAGGACAGCACATTCAGTCTGTAAAGCATCATCCAGTGTCTGCGCGTACCATTCGACGCCGTTTACAGCAGAGTGGTCTGTCCACAAGACGTCAATTGCTTCGTCTACCCTTGACGCAGAAACGCAGACGTCTCCGCCGACAGTGGTGCGATGAAAGAAGGATGTGGACGACAGAATGGAAGGAAATTGTCTTTATTGACGAGTCACGCTTCTGTCTGGAACACCATGATGGTCGGATTCGAGTCCGGAGACACCATGGAGAGAGGATACTGAACAGCTGCATTATGCACCGCCACACCGGTCCTGCACCGGGTATTATGGTATGGAGCTGTATTGGATATCACTCTCGCACTCCTCTAGTACGCATTGCCGGTACTTTAAACAGCCAGCGCTACATCTCCGAGGTGTTGGAGCCAGTTGTCCTTCCTTACCAACAGGATAATGACAGGATTCTTCATGACTTCAACAGGATAATTCGCGACCACACGTGACACGCGTTGTCCAAGAGTTCTTCGTCAATCGCCAGATTGAATTGCTTCCCTGGCCGGATCGCTCTCCAGATCTGTCGCAGATAGAAAACATGTGGTCCATGGTTGCTGAATGATTGACCCAGATTACATCCCAATCTTCCACACCAGATCAACTTTGGCAACGTGTGGAAACTGCTTGGTCTGCTGTACCCCAAGAACACATCCAAAGTCTCTTTGAATAAATGCCGAGGAGTGTTGTAGCGGTGATCTCCAACAATGGCGGCTACTCTGGCTACTGATTCTAGAAGGAACCACACTTCACAGAAGTCTATAAATTTAACCATTTGATACTTGCTCAACATGCTATCTACAAAATAAATTTTGTTGTGATATCTCTTTTCTTTCTTGCTGTTGGAATTTGGGTGGCCAGCAGTGTATATTTATAAGTATCTGTAGTGATTTCATATTACTTATATTTGTAACGATTTAGGCAGTGAAAGATGAAGAAACATTTTCTGTGGAGAAAGAGAGGACATCAGCTGTCTTGCAGTTAATCATGTGATGAAAGAAGAATAATCGTTACAATTATTTTTTTATCTAATGGCGAACACTTGCCCAGTCAGCATTGACCACTCCTAAGGGCAGAAGTGGTGGCCATTTCATTCTGGAGACACTTAATAAACGACCACCGTTGCCTTCTATGAAGTGGCAGTACCATGCTATGTTGTAGATGACTGCACTTTTGAAGAATGATTTCCTAGAAATACGTATCTTCTGAGCTGAGACATCCTATCTGCTGAGCTGAATGTAATAAGCACTTTACAACAGCTATACAGCATATAACATCTTGAGACAATGGAAAAAGATGAACAAACGACGCCTACACGTTAGTGATGCCAGAGCTAGAAGCGAAAAAAAAGGGTAGGCGTAGTAAAAGCCGGGCTGTTTGTAGGAATCCAAAGTCTTTATCTAAAAATTAAGGGAATGATCAAGAACTTTTGACATTGCGGAACACACTGCAGATATCAGATTTTAGGAGGGTACGTAATTAAATCTAAAAAAGAAATTTAAAGGTCTATTGCTAACTAGTTATTAATTCATTTTTTATTACACACATAAAACTAATTAAATTTGTCAATTTTGGACTTGAAAAGGCTAATACTTGCGCTAAAGCATAAGATAATATGAAGGTATTTACTAAAGAAGTTTTTGTATCATCTTCTAGGAAAAGAATTTATAAAGATTAATAAAAATACTGAACTGTAGTAAAATAGTTTAGTAAAAATATTTTAAGAAATTTCTACTGAAAATAAAAATTTCATCAAAATTCAGATTTTAATTTTGTAGAGAATTAGGTTTTTTCGAAGCGGGAGACATGAAAAATGAGCAACGCCTTCGCTGAGAATCGAACCACTGACCTCTCGGTTACGCGTTGAGCGTGCTGACCACTACACCACGAAGGCATGCGAAGAAGGCGGAAGAAATACCTTATATACTCTCCCTTTTAAAAGGCGACTGAGGTTTGGGGGAACGAATCGCGAAATCCCGGTGGTGGAGAATCATCATCCACCATCTTTTTAGTTCGGTCGCCAGCGTAGAGTCATTGAAAAATAAGCAAAGCTTTCGCCGCGAATCGAACCACGGACCTCTCGGTTACGAGTCGAGCGTGCTGACCACTACACCACGAAGGCATGCGAGAAGGTGGGAGAAATACCTTATAAGTTAATAGTAAATATTGAAACAATAATCGTTATTAATTGAATTTTCAAGGGGAACAAATCAATTTCCCGTTAATTCATGATAATTAATAGAAACAAATGTGTTTCATCGTATTTCTGTGCAAGAACTAGTTATAAAAACCAAATCAAGGTCTTAAGGGTAGATAAAATTGATTAATAGTTCAGGTCAAGAACAAAACTTAAGTAAATATTTAGCTATTCTTGCACAAGAAGGCCATTCCCCTACACATCCGCTTCTTCTCATAGTTAATCAATTCAAAAATTAAATAAACATAAAAGTAACATACTAAGGATATAAAAATAAAAATAAAAATATATGTGCCTTCGAAATGAACAAAATAGTACATGAATAAGGCCAGAAATGAATTTAATTTAACTTAAATATTTGCTAAATTTTAAGTGGAGAGCAAAATGGCAGTGATGTACGTCGACGTTTGCTGCAAAGGAATATTACGATGATTGTTGTAACTTGGAGAATAATAGAGGATGTTATTGGGTATGCGTGGGTGACATACATACTTAAATAATATGTAAGTTACTTAAATACTTAAGTTTTGTTTTTGACTTGAAATATGAATCAATTTTTGCTAACTTTGCAGACTTGATTTGGATTTTATAACTAGTTCTTGCATAGGAAGACGACAAAACACATCGCTTCTATTAATTACTGTGATTTAATTTGAAACTGATTTGTTCCTCTTAAAAACTAAATAAATTTCTATTAATAACAACAATTGTTTCCATATTTACTATTAACATAAAAGTTTTACTTTTAGTGACTTTTTGTACTTTCAATTGAATATTCTTAAAACATTTTTACTAAACTATTTTATTACCGTTCGCTGTTATATATATATAGATAGATATATAACATTGTGAACCAGGCGCATGAATATGCTGACAAATGGTAGCTTGTTTCACTTGCTTCGTCGCTGTGACTACTTTAGATTATGCCAAAGCATATTACGGCTATGTGCCTAAGGTAATGCATACCTTCCAGGAAACGTTTCTAATAGAAATTGGCTCAAGTACGCATTTGAAATAGGCAACCATGCAACCAGCCTGGTCACCTGAGATCGAACTCTCAGCATTCAGCAGTTTTAACTGCTCAGCCACTAGTCAGGACACAAAAACCATGAAGACAAAGATACAGAAACCATGGGAAAGAGATCAGTAAGATTTATTCTCTTCAAAAAGAATCGCAGTATCAAGAAGCTCGTAACAAGCAGACGGGAGTGTTTCGCATGCGCCACTCTTTCTGTAATGAGATATTTTTCTCTCTTTCTCTCTCTCTCTCTCTCTCTCTATATATATATATATATAGTATCACAATTGTTTTTTATTTGAAAATGTAATTAATCCAAATATTTCCGCACAATATGCTGCTAAAACTTGATCAGTACTTTCAAAAAGTAAGAAATTTAGATCCAGTTTTATACAAAGACCCAAAAGAAGTCAAATTTAATTATAATAAATTTCAAAATATCCTATAAGTATGCAAAATAAGAATTAAAGAAATATGAAACTAAAACATAAAAATTTCCAAAACCATAAAAAAATACCTAAACCAGAAAAAATACAAAAGATGAGCAATGCAGTCAAATCTGACATAACGTTATCAAGAGGGGGATACATCAGGCTCAGTTACAATCCCCCTTCCATTTGGAGACCACTGCGTTTCTGTATCCAAAATTAACTGATGAACTAGTAATTAGGTATTAAAGTATTTAATTATAACATTCAAAATTTTCAGATGAACTGTTATAATTTAACACATTAACAGCAAATGGCCATTTACAGTTATACAAGAATCAAACCAAAATACCACCAACTGGTCACCAAGTTCGGCGCCTTTGGCGATTTGTATCCAAACGTGGAAACAAAAATCGCCAGATCAAAACCATCGCCAGCTCGGCTGTATCTCAGGCGAGATTTGGCAAGATAGCCATTTACCTTAATGTTAAATTGATTTACCTCTGTAATACTATTTTTCCGGCGATGCTTCACTTTCTAGTGCCTTTCATGCTACAGTATAGAAGAGATACTACAATTTACATATAATTTCATAAAAATTATTTACATATATAAAAAATTCATAACAATAAACTACAATCTTCTTACTTTTATAAATCTTTAAAATTAAAATAATACTTTGAAAAAATTATTCTTTAATAATGCAAATATTTTGAGCGAATCAGTTAAGTTTCAGATAATTATGTTGCTTTCTAAAATTTAGTTTAATTCATAGGTTACATTACGAAAACCAAAATCACTCCCTTTTACCTCAAATAGCGGTGTTTATGACTATTATATGTTTGCATGTAAGTCCCGTAAGGTAGAAACAGTGTTGTGAGACAGGAAACCTTATGCATATATTAATAAACGGGAGTCATATCATCCGACGGCTTTGATGGTATGACTGAAATCTTACAGTTATCATAAAATCTTGATGATAAGTTCAGTATGTCTTATTGATGAAAGTCGTTTTTAAATGCTTATACAATGGCTTACATTTGTTTTCGGATACTTATATTTTTGAAAGTTATTCACAGAAACCTTGAACTAAATACTGAAACTCAAACTTCACATTTTTCCAATATATTATTTATTTCTCTATTTTAAGTACTTGTTGAAAAATAAATGTTAATGAATATTCCTTGTAATGAAGTAACTTTTTCAAAAAGTATTAATCAGTAACTCACATAATGATTTGAACACTCCAAAATTTCCTTGGAATGCTTTGGCAGACGATGTTTATTGTCGTAATGGTTTGTTAGAATTTCCAACCTTTATTTACAATTAGCAGTCTTTCCAGCATTATGGAAAAGAGCTCGGGTTGTTTTGATTCCTAAAACTTTAGATACAGGAACTCCTTATCTTCATAATATTAGATGCATTAATTTTCTACCTACTTTGGGAAAATGTCTTGAAACTCTCTTCATTAACAGAATAAACTGGTATTTGAGAAAGATATGTTTATGTAATGATTCTCAGTTCGGTATTATTCCTTGGAAGTTTGCTGAAGACGCCCTTATTCGTCTTTGTAGTATCTTTCAGCATGGAAAAAAATGAAGTTTACAACGGTTCTTATTTTTCTAGATTTCAAAGGTGTTTTTGATAATGCTTCGTATCCATCTATCTTAAAAATTCTAAAAAATGCTCTTACCCTACATAATATCCATAACCTGCTTAAAAGCTTTTTGAACGGGAGGGTCGTTGAGCTTCAGTTTGGGTCTGAAGTTTAGGTTTATTTTCTGGAAAAAGGCTGTTTTGAAAAGTCCGTCTCTGGATCTACTCTTTGGAACATAATAATAAATGATCTTTTAAGTCATCTCGACGGTTGTTTAAAACTTTTATTTGCAGATGACTTACTTTCAATTTCCCAAGGAAAGATTTTGAATAATATTCTTTTGAGAGTACAAGAAGGGCTATAGCTTGTCTCTAATTGTGCGATTTCCCATAAACTCATTTTCAATCCTTCACAACGTAAAGCTACGATTGTTTCCAGAAATTTTGATGGAAAAACTCCGTTAGAATCTGTAGAAAGTGTTAAGTATCTTGGTGTCATTCTTGACCCAAAATTAACATGTAAAAAGCACATTGAATTTCTTTCTGACAAATGTGAAAAAATTATTAAAAGCTTTCCCCGAATTGCCAAAAATATTTTGAGAGTAAGCTACGATGTCAAGAAACAGTTGTATAAGCAGTGTATTGTGCCTTTCATTTTGTTCAGTTGTCGTGCTTGAGGACATGTTCTTACAAAGAAGGTTAACAATAGAAATATCAGATTCAACGAAGAATTCTTCTTCGTATTAATAGTGGTTATAGGACTATATAAATGGAAATGTCCCCTTCCCTGATCTTCCACATCCAGTTATTTTACAACCCATAAATTTCTGCGATTGTAGAGGGACTACTGAAATGAGTTTTCATATGATTTTCCTTCCATATGGCAGAAAAATGGACCACAAGGCTGGCCTTGCATTTGTTTTTTTTAAAAGTCATTTTGAGGTTTGTTATTTTAAGCCTCGTATACGGAATGAATGCGCAATGTTTCAACTCCTGTGTATTTATCTTGCCGTCAGGTGGAACAAGGATAAAGATACAGCATCCTCAATGTACCTTATTTATTCTGATTCTCTTTCTTCCCTTCACGTTTTGAGCAGTATTACCAGCACGGACAAATTAGTAATCGAAACTAATGTCAGCTCGCTTAGAAATAGGAGAACCGAAATTCGTTTTGCTTGCTTATGTCCGTGCTCATCGCAGATTCTATGAAAATGAAAGAGCTGATTTCTTAGCTAAAGATGCCTTAAATTTGCCCATAGATATAGATATTAGCATTCCAAAGAGGTATTGGAAGTCCTTTCATTATAAAAAGCTTTTAGCTAAGTAGAACGAGGAATATATTTCATCTTGTAATGCTGAGGGCACCAAAACGTTTTTTTTTCTTCTGTTTACTATACACTTTATTCCGAGTCTTTCCCCTCTATTAATTTTAAAGTTTCTCAGTTTTTATCTGGTCGGGGTAAACTTGTATGTGACCTGTTTCATTTCAATCTTTTATCGAACAGTTTATGCGAATGTTACAAAAAGTTTTACCAAAATGTGGAACATTTGATTTTCTCATGCTCTACCTTTAATAGCCCTAGATTTTGCTTGCAAAATGATTTGAAAATATTTGGCGTAACTTGACCAGTGAGTTTATCCGTTTTGGTGAAGTCGAGACTGCTATTCTATGCTTTTGTTCGTTTTCTTTATATATGCAACATTTAATGTTTTAGTTAACTTCTGTAAGCCCAGTGTTTTATATCTATGGTGCCCGGGGAAATTGTATGTGATCAAGGAAATAAACTGAAAATACATAACAAGAATTATCTTCTGTATTTGGAAATTATTACTTGTCTAGCAAAATGGCTTAACATTTCAGAAGTGTACACGACAAAATGCTACATATTAACCACAAATTCTGTTAGAAATTTAATTATTTATGAATTTAAAGATGGTAAAAGCAATCGATATAACCAAACAACTAACAGATGTAAAGTGTTACACTATGCTTGATGTTATAGAATGATTAAACGGCATGGATTTGTTAAAAATACATTGAAATCTGGACCGCATTATAAGCTAATATCAAGGAATCGGACTTATTCAAAAAAAAAACCAAGCAAAGCGAAAACTAAGCGTGGCCTATAAAACAATTAGCTATGAAGACTGTTTCGGAGTTGCACCGATTGATCTTCATTTTTACATGACAAATAATTTAAAGATTACATTTAGCAATCTTATATTCGATATGAAGGTATTGTTTGAGGATCTTCCTCATCTTGCTCATCATGTGCTAATTCAAATTATAATATACAACAATTCCAACAATCCTAAACATAGCCCTAAATGTTTGCTTATGGTAATTATACAGCAGTAATGGCTCCCCAACCGGTATAGTGGTCAGTCAACCGGTATAATTTGAATAGCATGTTTCAAAATAAGTAGGTTTTAGAAAAGATGATTAATGGTATATCTGAAAAATTATAAAAAATAAAGTTATTTGCTTAATATTTCGTAAATGATTTTTGCAAATTGTTTGTTGACCATCACACAGAACATACCATGTCATCACGTTCGTACGCTCGAATGACGGGTGTGTCGGGGGAAGAGACAACTGCGCGCATATGCATAAGAAAAAATATTCGTCTCTACTCAACACAAATAAAATGAAAAAACATAAATGTTCGAAACCAAATGTGGCGCACCGTAAATTAGTACGCTCCCTGGCAAATATTGTACCTTAGTAAGAATTCGGAGCACTTAATTGGAAAATTTTATGTTGATTTCCGTGTCTTTTGGCTGCAGCAGCCCCCATGGATTGTAAACTAACATTCATACACCAGACAAACAACAGAGACACTGAAGAGCAGCAAAGGTTTTAACACTCTTAAAATATGAAAAGAAATGTTCCATCGAACCGAATAAAAATTAAAGATATTTAAAAAATAATGGTGTAAGTTGAATTATTTACAATTTCTTTTTTTCCAAACGATAATTATTTCAGTCACTTACCATCGGACTGTGGCGACAGTTATTCATGGTATACCGTATTAGAGGAATTACCCGAATTTGATTTTAGTTTGAATTTTTAAATACATATCTAATTATTAGCCCAGAAGAGCTATTAGTCTCGAAAGTACATCTTGCGCTAAATCACTAAAACGCTGTATCACTTTTCAAACTGTTGCCATCAAATATTATCGCCCTGTATTATATTTAAAGAAATTATATAATGAAGAATCTGAATGAGTATATGAATTTTTCTCGCATTGCGAAAAAACAGTACCTAGAGTCATCAGATTTTGAATAATGTAGTCCTACATCCGGATGTGAGCACATGAAAGCCCGAATTTGGAATTTGTTTTATTGTCTAGTTCATATTTTGTAAAACTTTAACGAATTTTTGATTAAAAAACTTGTGTGGTTCCACCCTTTTATTTAAAAATAAATGTTGAAACCCTTTCACACCGATAAGGGAATAATCACTTGAGTGTGTGAACCGAGATATAAGACTCAAGAAGGGTTAATTGCACTTTATTTCTTAAAATAAGGATAAACACAGTCGGCTCCTATCTCCGAGCGTAGAGCAAAACCTCCACTTGGGCTTGAACTCAAATTAATAAGAATTAAAACTTAACTAATGCTTAACTAAAAGATATAGCCGAAGGTATCAGGATTCTGAGTAGTTGTCCCCTAAATCTCAATTAAGTAGGTGAAGCTATCAAGGTCCTGAAGTACCGCCGAGGGTAGTAGTAGCTTAGAGAGAGACAGCTCAAAGGCAAACGCGAGCTGGTCAGAAACTCTGGCTCTCTAACGAAGTCAGTGAAACTTCGACTTAAATATTACTCTTACTCATTTGCATTAAATGAGTTTCTGAAAATACTTTCTGGTAGGAAATTGTAAGCTGAAGCTAGAAGAGATAGGAAAGGTGCATAAACTTAAAATAACTGTTATAAAATTAGGATAAACCTTACAAACTCAACGATTTCAAAGCGAGCAATGGCAACACTGTGCGGGGAGAAAAATTATTTCCAGCGTGCGATACTGCATATCGGAAATTCTAAAGATATGCTGCTTTTAAATATTTTTATCCCATAGGAAGATTAGCCCAAATTCTCTCGAAACATGTATGCGTGTAAATAAAAAAAAATCTGAAAACTCTCGGACTTTAAATTAAGCCCAAAGAAGCATTTTTTTAAATGTTTTGTGTGTTATCTTTATTTATTAAATATCATGTTCTTCGCTCTTAAGTCTTGCAAAGTATGAAATAGATAATGAAACAAATTCAAAATTCAAAATTCGGGCTTCATGGTGTCCATTTTCGGGTGTAAGATTAGGTTATTAAAAGTTTGATAGTTTTAGATACCTTCGTTTTTTCGTTTTTTCACAATACGAGAAATATACATACAGTCATGCAGATTCTTCATTATTTAATTTCCTTAAATATAATTCAGGGCGATTATATTTGGTGGCAACAGTTTAAAATGTTATACGCCGTTTATAGTGAAATAACGCAAAATGTCTTTGCAAGACTAATAACCCTTCTGAGTTAAGGCGCTTTTAAGCTAAAAACGCCCCCTTCGGTGAAACTTTCACATTTTAATTCTTTGTTTGATATTATTTTAATTTGTTACATAACTTTAATATGCCATGCTTCAGTATTACTTGATTAAAATTCTTTTCACGTAATCTATTTACTGTCTTAAGTTCATTGACTGACATGTTGTTCATTGACTTAGTCTAATATTTTCTTCTTTTAAACCAATTTTACCTTAGCAGCTAATGAATACTTCCAGTCTTTAGAATGGATTTAAAATTTATCATAGAAATATTTACATAGTATATAATTCTTATTGATCATTTTAAACTTAAAAATAACTCATTGAAAAAAATTGTATTATGCAATATAAATGGATATATAGAGTTTATGATGAAAAATACCTTTTGCCCATTTTTCTGAGGTAAATTAAGAAAGTAAAAGGTAATTAGAAAAGCTGATTACATACATTTCATACAAGTTCCTATAGACTACACAAGTATGACATAAGTAAATATTTACAACAATTAAAACTGCACAATATTTCAACTATATTGAATATCAGAAAACGAATGGATTAATCGAAAACTTTACCAAAACATAAGTAATGTTTTCCAAAACAGAGAACGTAAATATCTAAAAAATGTTTTTTTAATAAAATCATTTTTATTAATTTTACCTTTAGTATTCAGAGAGGCATAAGATAATATGCTCCATTCATTACGCCTCTTGTAAGGTTTAAAAAGCATTCTTGTCCTCTTCCTTTTAGTGTTTTCTAAGATAATCTATCAAATTATGGGTCTCAAGATTTAGTGAAGCACGCCGCAAAATGCATGTCTATTTAAAATCTCAGCTGCTATTTAGTAGAGACAGATGTTCGATGAAATGTCGTAGTTAAATTTACCATCTGTAGATTCATAGGCCATGACGTTTAAAAAAGCAAATCTTAAATAAAAATGTATTTCATATGGAGTGTCTCAGAAAATGGATAAGGTACCTGTGATTTCCAAAAACAATGGGAAGAGTTTTAAATGCATCAACTAGAATGATAAAACGTGGTTTAGTTGGAAGTGTACTTTTAAGTCAACTTTCTTTCTGCAGATAACACTTTTCTTTCAAAATAAAATATTGAGCTTAAATGTTAGTATCTTATTTTTGGGGCGACCACATCACAAAGGTGATTCTTAATATTCTATCAAATAAAAAATAATTCTGAAATATTTCTAACTTTTTATTCTATTATTACGATTATGGTTTAATTTTAAATTTTTTGTCTTCTTCAACTAGATATTTTATTATTTTAAGCCCCTTTCTCCAGGTGTTTTATATTTCTAAATTCGAATGTTGTTTAAAGACATATATTGTTTTTGGAAACGATATTCCATTTCTTCGAAATGTGTTCGATAGGATTAAAAGTTTTATTTTAACGAGATATTTTGAATACTTTAAGTGTAATAAACAGTAGCTCGAGTAGAATATTCATAACGGTAGGCCCAGTTCTTTATACTGGTAGAAAACGGAATTACCGCGGCAGCAATGAATTCCATATTTTTTTTTGAACACATGCAAACTTTCCGTGTTTTAGAAATGCACGACAAGGAACTTGTATGAATAAGTTAATTGAAGTATTACATGCATTAATAAAATAAACAAAAACAAAGAACAGATATCTAGACTTCATAAAACAAATACCTAACTTTCACTAACCTCCTACCTAACTTTAACTCCTACTAAAGCGTTCTACAGACATAATCTAAGCCCATCGAAAGTGGGCCTGAAAAAATTTAATCTCGAGGTACTTTTTTCGACCACTAATGCCGTGACCAGATAAAAACTGAGATACTTTAAAATTAGTAAAGAATAAAGACTCATACATTACACATTCCAGCAGTATGTTATTATGTATATTGCTAGAAATCCGCTGATGGAAACGGAGATGGATTATCTGACAGAAACGGAGAGCAGCTGTTCAACGAATGCATAGCGAGCTCCCCGGCAGACAGATATTGAATCGCCAAACTTTTGAATATATGCAGCCAATGCCGTCTTAATGCATGGGCCCGCTGGGCACTTGCCCGGGGCCTATTGAGAGTAGGGGTCATGCAAATCTGTGTATGTCATTTAAATTGCCGTTAATAAAAGTATTTTGGAAATTTAAATTAACTCTGTGTAACATAAAACCTAAATTACATTTCTCTTTTATTAAGATTGTAAATTATCTTTTACAAATTTGAAAATATTCTCGGTAGTTTCCTACTGTACTGTCTAATTATGTTTTAACACTAGTTCGTTTCTGCTGTTAATGTGCAAAAAAAAATAAATATATGTTTATGGTTACCGACCATTTGTATTTCATTTCTGTGAGTTTTTTATCATACAGGGACTCAGCGCACTCTTTGCCCATGGGCGGATAATGCTGTTAAAAGGAGAGATATGAAAAAGTACAGAAATAGATCGTTCGAGTTTGTAGATTTGATGTAGGCAGAGGAAGATATCGCAGAAATTTTGAAATGAAAAATACTATGGTATGTCTATATGTGAACAAATTTTACGGGAGCATTTGCATACTCGTAAAGTGAGACCAATTTAAAGGACTTATGAAGAAGAAATGCGTCCTCATCATTTGCGCTTCATCTTTTTGAGTGTAAGCTTTGAAACCGGACTATTCTCGTCTGCATGGTAATTTTCCTTGTTGGTATTTACAGTAGATTACAGCAAATCCTGACTTCCTTTGCACGCCTTACTTACTGACGAGAACATTTGCTCTTTCGGGTGAATTTAACACCCACGTTTCTTATTAACCCATGCATTGCCGCAGTACATTTTGTATTATCTCTTGATGATAGTGCCTTTCAGCACCTTTGGGAGACGTTGAACCGTTACAGAGAGGCTTGTTTGCCCGTTCAGGCATACTAAACTCCCAAGATCTCAGCTGTAGGTACATTATAATACCCAAGGCACGAAATCACATGCCTACCATGAAAAATATTATATTGATATTTGGTCTGATATCGTATATTGCTAATTAATAGAACCTTATATTCTTTCTAGTCGCTTGAACGGCTAAATATACAGCGTCTTTCTGTGATATATTGCCGGATGCTTTTCCTGATAATTTTCCAGCCATCTGCGCCCAAATGGGCTTCTAGCATAATTCTCTTCCAGCTGACTTCCACAGTAACATCAGAAAATACTTCTTACTTAATTAGACCTCACTGAATCCGACTGGATGACTTCCGTTTTGACCATCACGATTACCAAATTTGATGTATGTGGATTTCTTCTGAGGAGTATGAAAAGTAAGATTTAAAAAAATCCCATTCAGAAAGATTTAGTGGCCAACCTATCAGATGTAACTTGTGAATGTGCGTGAAATGCCTGAGAGCTTTATTAATATATGCCAATCCATATGCCGCTGCAGTGAATCTTGGATCATTTGTTGGTGGTTGTATTGTAAAAGGTTGGATCATTAAAATGTGTGTTACTTTAACTTACCTTTGTCACTTACCTATTATTCGTAGCTTCCTTACGCACTCACATGTGCCATTTCCATACTCACAGGCTATTATAAAAACCTGCTTATTTAATTATTTTAGAATCGCTCTGTATGTCAATCAAAACTGCATTCAAAAGAGATGCTTGTGATAATGTATATTTAATTCAGGAGTAATAATTTCATACACATATTTTACAACATAGGACAGAGAATGTGACAGTAGATCAGTGGCACCTCAAAACAGTACCTGCATCACAGCATAATAAAGTGCGGGCGTATCTGTGTGCTTATCTCTGTTCTGTATGATACATTACATTATTGAATTCATGAAATGTGTACTAACTATAATTATGGTATTTTTTATTTACCCCTATGTAGATATTTAAGCTAAAATTAAAGAAATCTTGGTCTTCCAGTTAATTTATAGAGTTTTATATTCAAAACGCGAGTTATCTTACTATTTTTTTCTTCACTGCTTCTTTCTACGGATCACACGAGAATGTATATAAAAATTCAAGTATTTCAAAGTATATAAGAATGCAGTTCTTGAGGTAAAGAGCAGTGTAATATTTACGATGACAGTCTAAATATTACTCTGGTTTCCAAACTTTAAGGAAACATCACAAAAATAGGAAAAACTCCTTCAAAAAGAGGCTAATAAGTATAAAATTTGAATTTGTTGTCAAATAAGAGTTACTGAGTACACCTGCAGTATGTAAATTAGTGGCACTGCAGTCGGAATGCATCATCTACGAAGAGCATAAAATTGCATCTTTGAGAACAAGCCTGCATATTCCTTTGCAGAAGTGAGATAGGAAATCTGGGATAGCCAATTTCTAACAATGAACTTTAAGGATCATTTGCCGGAAGAACTGTGATGGAGAGTTATTGGGAGACTAGAAGCAAAACAGACAAAAGTGGCCAGATAGCTACCTGTGAGTCCTTCTGTGTAGTTCATAGACTTTAGCAACAAGCACTAACCACAGATAGATTCGGCATCCAGGAGGTTCAGCCAAGGACGGCTAGCGGCTACGACGAGCACCGGTGATCGATATTTGTTGCTATGAGTACGAAAGAACAGAACCTCAAATCAGATCCTCCCTTGCTGCAGCCATTGGAAGGTTGGTTCAACGTCAACCGTGGGCGTAGGCGACTTCACGAAAGACGTCTGTAAGGCGACCAACCATTTGCCTGATCAATGGAGAGCTGCTCTCTTTACGAATGAGTCCAGGTTTAGACTCCAAGGCGATAGTAGGCGAAAATTTAATTTGGAGAGAACATGGAATCCGTTATCATCCATCAAACATCCGTGAAAGAGATCCATAGGGTGTCTGTGTTGGGGGTAGTATCTCTTTGGGTAGATGCACAGATCTCGATGTCTTTCCACGTGGAACCATGCATGCTGAAGCCTGTACAGATGACATTCTTTATGCTTATGTGCGCCTTTATGCTGGGGCAATAGATGATGATTTCCTGTTACAGGACCACAACGCTAGACCACACAGGGCTTGCATCGCGGATGATTATCTCCACCAGTTAGCAATTCAGTGCATGGTATGACCAGCTCGATCACCGGATTTGAATCCTATCGAGCATGTTTGGGATATTTTAGGAAACCGTATAGGTGCTCTCAATGTTCCTCTTGAGATCCTTGCCACGCTTGCAACTGCTTTGCAAGAGCAACGGCTTTCACTTTCTGCGGAACTGATAGACCACGCAATTGACAGTATAACACATAGCTCTTTTTTTATAGTTCTAGGGAAGATCATTTTCCGTACTGAAGGTAAGTTTCCTGTACCAAACTAATACATCTGATTTGTTCATTTTATACATATACTAATTTCTTTCCATGTTATTTTTTACATTAGTATGTGTTGTATAGTCTGGGTCGGTTTCATTAAATTCTACATGTAACTTTCTGAATAATCGTCATTTTTGTGACTTTTCTTGATGATATCTATTGTATTATCTCCCATTGCCTGAATTTATTTGAATCGGTTTATGCCTTTAGTAAGTCACATTTTCTGACGAATGTCTAGGACATGAGCTAAACCTGCGAGCATACTAAGTGCTGTGAATTTCATACTTTAATTATTAATGAATGAGGAACTTTGTAATCCTTAATGCATGAGTTTATATCGTTAAAAAATAGTTGCTCTTTTGCCTTTAACGGGATGGATTTCATGCAAAAAGGAAAAAAAATGAAGCAAATCTGATTCATAAATTATAATAAACGCAAATATTTAATTCTAGCTATGTTAAGCGTAAAATTTATATAAGAATTTGAAGCAGTCTAAACATTTCATCATAATGCCGTACGTGTTCTAAATTCCAAACCAGCAGTGAGTATGTGACATTTTGAAAAGTAATAGAAATTGTATAAAATAGAATTCTAAGCTCCATTGTCTTAATCCTATGCTAGAACCCGATAATTTCCAAATAGGATCTATGAGTCTGCATATCGATGAATATTTTTGAGTACGGGCAAAATGCTAGAAATTCTGGAAGCAAATCTTAAATGTTTTGACAGAAAACAGATCTCTGAAAGTACAAATCAGCTTTGTCTATGAAGTCAATCTTATTGCTGAGTTAGAATGACGACATTCAGCGCAGGTGCAATATAACAAAATACACTGTCGAGTCAACTGAATCGATCTGATGTTTTAAAAAAAATCTTTCAATGCATATAACATAGTTCGTGCAAAAGGCGTTACATACTTAAGTCCTAAAATAAATTTACAAGAAAAAAATCTGAAAGGCTTTCAGGTTTTACATTACGCCCGAAGGGACTTTTTTTTAGCGTTTTGCGTCTTACATTTATTTATCAAATATCACGTTCTTTGCATTTAAACCATAAAATTCAATTCAATAGCAATATCTCAAAATAATTTTAAAATGAGCATATATTTAGAATTTCCGATACACAGTCTCGCTCTGGAGATAAAAATTTTTTTTTCGTACAGCATTGCCATTGCTCGCTTCGAAATCGCTGAGTTTGTTAATAAAAATTCGTTAAAGTGTTACAAAATCCGAACTCAATAATAAAACAAATTCTAAATTAAAGCTTCCATATGCCCATATTCTAAGGAAGATTACGTTATTCAAAATTTGATGTACCGTTGTCCTATTTACAATTTGCGAATTAATGTACAATTTACGAATGGCCCTTGGTATAAAAAGGCGTTACGTTAAACGTCAAAATATCATGAAAAGTGTCCGGGGAAAAATATTAGATATTTACGTATATTTTTACGGTATTATTTTATTTATATTATTAAATTTACGTATGTTTATCGCATATACATAAATCTTCCCATTTTTTACTTCGTATATTTTTAGTGAAAATTCACGTAAATTCGAGCAATTTTTTTTTATTTTTCACAAAAGTATAATTTACGCAAAAATTTATGTACATTTTTCCTATTTTTTTACTATGCATACTGGAAATCATTTTTGTAAAAATTCATTTTTCATGAATTCTAGATATATTTTCACAGGTTAATACCATAATATTATAATTTTATCCATACAATATACGCACATTATGAAATTTAAAAACGCCATTTTAAACACATTTGATTTTCATAGACCGGTGCATTTAGATATATAGTGATAATTTAGAATATATATATATACCGGACATAGTTAAACTTTACAATGTTTAAAACACGCCACCCACACATTTTTTCCCCTGCATGTGCCGAAATTTTCCACGGCTTGTTAAATATAATAAGCTAAAATTAGAAACCAAAAGGTTGTTCATGATCAATTTTCTAAAAATGTATGAAGTAATATTGAAGAATTTTATATTAGAGGAATTATTGAAACAGAAAATTAAAATAATTTTAAAGTCATTTAAAAATATAAATTTTTATTTAAAAAATTCATGAATGATCAAATAATTAAGCAAGTTTCAAAAATAAATTACTTTGTATGTTTTAACTTGAGAAAAAATAAATAAGAGAAACTTTTTCGCATACATTCTACTTATGTGTCAATCTCCATGAAATTTCCTCTTTATTAATGACCATTTTATTTATTTTTTGTTAATGTTTCACAACTAATGTTTAAGACATAATGAAACTCACCAGAAATTAATTTTTTTCCTATGTCATTTTGAAAGTACTTTTGTTGAGCTAATACTTTAATACTATACATATTTTGCCCATTGAAAAATAATATAGACTAATATATATTATACATATGGCAGCCTCTAAAATTTTAATTTGATACGTTTCATGTAAATTGAAAGCCAATTTAAATCAATATATAAAGGATACATAAATTAGAAACAGTGACAGCTAAAAAAAGTAAACCTCTTAATGTTATTATTCAGAACATAGTCAATGAAATTTAAATGACATTCAACGTAAACTAAAATGAATCTTAGCTATTGTGCTTTATCATTCTTAACTTGGAAGGGAGAAGTAATTCTCTTTCATTTCATCACCAATAATAAAAACCCTTAATACTAAAATTTATTATATAATTTACATTTCTGTTCAATTAAATTTCATTTGTTTTAGGTACGTTAACATAAAACATTATTATAAACAGACATTCTGATGTTTCATGCATGGATACGTTAATTTTTGAACACTTAATGATATGTGTTATGATTTCAGTATTAAGTCTAACATTTTCAGAAAGTATGAATTATAATTAATGATTAATTACAATCGAAGAGAAACACGCCAATGTGACAATCAAATTCACTGAAACAACTTTGTATTTGGCGTACATTTGCTAAAAACACTCAATCGATTTCGAGGGCAGCTACAGGTCCCTCCTATCAGGAGAACAAAATATCTAGAAAGGGAAAGAATCTGATCTGATCTGTACAGCTATCGCCGGGATATCACCAGAGAAGGGCGACTTATCCGGCTCACTGTCTAATTAAGCATGAAGCACCTGACGTAAGCATACCTAATACTTACCTCTAGACCGGATACGTGGTAAGGAAAAAAGAGGATGCCTCCTGCATCACAGGGTAATTCAACCCAAAGTCCGACAATAGAGAGAATTTTTCCTAACAAGTGTGAAAAACGTATGACGCAATTGTTTGCGTTATATCCTAATATGTTTAACATACATGAATTAATTGAAATTTATAAAAGAAAATACTACAAAAATAACGGAATACAAGATACAATTGAAAAAGATACTAAAATGTAAATAGAACTATCTACATATATACAATAAATTTGCAGTGCATGTTCATAGTTATGTTGGGAAATTTAAATCTCTCGTAAGGTGTGCAGCAAAAGGACGAATATTAAAATCTTCCTCCAATGCCGTATAATCAAAAACTTGAAAATGCTGCAAATGCGGACACTGAAGAGCTTTTTTAAAGAAATTAGTATTCATACGGTGCAAGAAATGCCTGACATATTCTATTTCCAGGTCCTTGTGAAGAGTTTCGTTAGAGACATAATAGTGCACGTTAGTAATAATGCGTAGTGCTTTATTCCGTACAACTTGAAGTTCTTCGATATCAGATTTCGAACAAGCTGCCCAGGCCGGTGAAGCATAACTGAATATAGGTCGAATGACTGCAGTATATAAGTGTCTTTTCTTGCTTAAACTAAGTTTGGATGTATAACCTGATAGTGGTAAAAGACTTGTGAGGACCCCCATGGTCTTGCTTTTAACTTTCTTGATGTGGACTTTCCACGTCAGTCTATTATTTAATGTGACTCCTAAATATGTCGCACGTTGTGCAATTGGTACTTCAGTGCCAAACATAGTAATTTTTTCTTTAGTAATGTTCCGCTGTTGCGTGCGTCTCACAATTAATAACTGAGATTTAGCAGCATTAATGGAAATGCGCCATCTGATACACCAAGATTCTATGTCCGGGATGAAAGACTGTACAATTCTGATTGCAGGATCAGCCTTAATAGATTTTGTGGCTATCGCGGTATCATCCGCATAGCATCCTAAGTATTGCTGCTTAGTAAAATTTTGCCTCGGAAAATCAGAAACATATATTACATAGAGTACCGGGCCCAAAATTGAGCCCTGAGGCACTCCGGCACTCAGTCGCTTGATATCAGATTTATCCGGTCCAATAGCAACATAGAAGTTCCTTTCCTTAATGAATGAATAGATTAATTGAATAATTTCTCTACTAAAGTTGAAGTTGATTAACTTGCCAGACACTAATGCCAGACGCGGTCGAAGTCTTTTGCCACGTCTAGCATGAGTAAGGCAACGCTCTGTTTCGTATGTAGTGCTTCACCAATAAATTCCATGAGTCGAACTAGCTGTTTGGTGGTGGATAATCCGCTTCGGAATCCGAATTTCTTAGGAGGCAAAATACTCAAGAATGGTTGTAATCTTTTTAAAATCAGTCTCGCATATACTTTCCCCAGTCCAGGTAACAGACTGATGGGCCTAAATCCATCTGGACGCGTTCTATCCTTACCTGGTTTCGGTAAAAGTATAACTTTTGCCTTCTTCCATTATGATGGGAAATATGAAATATCCAGGCAAGAATTAAGTATCAACACATATCTTTCAATAATATTATCCGGTAGATGTTTAATAGCTAAATTTGAAATTTCATCATACCCTGGGGCTTTCTTCACCCTCAGACGCTTGATGATAATTGAGACTTCTTCTTTATTAATTCTAGAAATTAAATTTCTCGCCGTCGGGGCGGATAGCCAGTCCTGGACATGATGCCTAACTTCGTAAATAAAATGTGAATCACATGGGTTTTCATGCGGCATAAACTGTTTATAAAGATCTTGCGCAAGAATATCTGCCTTATCATGATTTGTGAGTGCTATTCTGTTGTCATCATAAATCGGCTTGTTAACAGTCTTTTTACCTTTTAAACGTCTTGCAAAGGAAAGGGAAAGAATTCATTCATTCATTCATTCATTCATGTCCGATATTGCCAGACTGCCACTAATTTGTGTGGCGTCGCCGGCTCGATGATACTTTTGCCTTAAAGGCACATGACAGTAAATTTACAGACGGGTAGTCAGAGGATCAGGTACAAGGTAGTAGGGGGGAAGGCAGCCGTGGGCCGCAAGAAACAAAATACCAGGAGAGGCAGGTAATCGGGAGTGACAAATGGAAGAGTACATGATATGATAATGCTTAAAATAAGATACTTGGTTCAAATAAATACGTATAAATACTTACATGATACAAAATACAATTACATGACTTTACAAAACATTAAATAATTTGTGTTGACAGTGAGTATATATCCTTTACAATCTGAATGTAGGTAAAATGAATTTATGATGAATTTATGATAAATCATTGGAGATATGAATCATTGGAGATATAAATCATTGGAGATTGTGCAAATTGCTTTAGGTCGGAAAGTTTGAGTCGTGGGTAAGGTGGGCCGCATAAGGTCTGATATTTCTATCTTCGAATAAAATTTCATATTTGAAGGTATCAAATTTATCTAAGAAGGGGCAGCTCTCTGCTTTATCAAAAAATCTTTTGTTTTGTTTCTTGAGAAAATCAGTGATTGATTCTAGTTTAAGATCATTATGCAAGGTACGATTGGACACATAATAGTGTGCCTGCGTAATTTGACGAAGATATTTGTTTTGAAGTATTTGTAACTTTTGAATATCTTTATCTCGAGCAGTTGCCCAGGCAGGAGATGCATACGTGAAAATGGGGGAAAGAAAGCTGATTAACGGCTTTTTATACTCTCGGGCAGAACCACGCGCGAGCAGGCAATGTCATCTATCGGCAAAAATAGAGCTTTTTTCCATTATTTCTAAAACAAAAATACGTGCACTATAAATGAAAATACGTAAATAGAAAGAAAATACTCTTTCTTATGGAATTCAGAAGATGCCTACAAAAATCAAAATGATGAAGCCATAAAATTATTACACACTATTCTAATTATCTAATTTTACATTAAATTTCAGAGTTTTACAAGTCTTCACAAGTACATAAAAGCAGTAGGAAACTGAACCCATTTTCCCAAATTCAGCATCTGAAAAATAAGAGAAGACAGCAGTTAATAAAATGAACATTATCAAATTATTTATGATTTGAAAAATGCTATGCATTATCTTTTCCTATTTAATTTTCGTATCAAATTAAATATTAAGCATTAAATTCAAATGCTGAAAGCAAAACTAGCATATCCAAGTTTTATAGGAATAGTAAATAATGTGAGAAGGGAATTTAACCGTTATGCAACAATAAATTTAACTCCAGTACAATTTGTTCCTTTTGATAAAAATGTAAACAATTAATAACAAAAGGTTCCTTTCTCTGTGTCAAATAGAGAAGAGATGAAACATGCATCTCTATTAAGTGTTACGAATTACATTATAAATGAAACGAATTAATAGTATGGCCCAAAATATCTTACACATTATGCCTATTTTAACAGTAATTCTATTCATTTATTCTGAGCATATTTTAGATGCTTATTTAAAGATTACTTAACACTAGGACAGACATTGCACGCTTATAGCTGAGAAGGAACAGCTTCATAATGGTGCCAACACCTTTACACAAGTCGGCCACTGTTTGAAATACAGAAAGTTTCGTTAAAGTGCCTTTACAGAAAGGTTGTCCTACCCTTATGAAGACCAAATTCTAACTTGTAAAAAGAAACCTTGAAACCTTTATAAGTTTGCTACCTGAGCAGCAGCTGTTTGAATTAATTTGTTTTCCTATACAGATTAGCAATATAAATGAAAAATTTATTTACATTACAGACATAAAGATAGGCACCAGGAAGGTAGTTTTGTTTTTGTATATATTAGAAATTAATCTGCCTAAGCATACAGAGACCTTTTTTATAATTGTAATTGTGACATTTTGGACATGGGTTGACTCAAATAAAAGTACTGCCATCATTATGAAGAATATCTTCAAGAGTAGTAAACGGTATTTAAATGATACTTACTCTCTTTGCAGCAACAGTTATCAAATCCTTAATTACATATGATAATCCCTGAGATATGCATTTTTATATGACTGGAATTACACTTAATCTGTTACATTTTCACAAGTTAGGATTACTTTATAATACAGAAAGATACATTAAATCAGAGTTTCTTAAACTGTGGTTTCTGCAGCAGGGGGTTGCCAAAAATTTTAGCACTTTTGATATATCTTATTATAATAATTTTACAATTACCAAATATTTTTCCACAATGTATCTGAAAATAGATAAAGATAAGACAATACAGACAAAAAACGAAAACGTTTCAAAGCATTCTTTTTATAATACAAGCGTTCATTTTACTTGCTTTGCACGTCATGCTGTCATTTTGCCTGTTACTTATTTAAAATTTTCACATTGTTCTATGTCTTAAAAGAAGAAATTAAAGTTAATGACCTAAAACTGCAGTAGTATATTACAGTACAAATGAAAAAATTGATAGTTTCACTCACATGTGTGTCGGATTTGCGCAATGCTTATGGGGTCTCACAAAATTTTCGTAAATATTATGAGGTCGCGAAAAAACTTTCAGTGATAAAAGGTGTCGCGACTGAAAAAAGTTTAAGAAGCCCTGCATTAAATCAAGCCGAGTTTGTAGAATAGAAACATGCAAGTTTTTGAAAAATGAATTATTTTTTTGCTTTATTTAATGATACTTAAATATTAATAAATTATTTTTAAATACATTAACTAATTGAACACAGCCAAAGAAAAACATTTTGTTTAGTATCACGATCATTTTACAAAATGAACATTTTGTTAACATGCAGTTCTATATATTATAAAAAAAATATGAATAGGAAATATGTTGTTCAACTTAAATTTTAGACAAGTAAATGTTTTCTGTTTTTAAAATTGGCTTAATGGATTAATACAAAAAACAGAATTCCTTTTAAATATACATACTGAGGTTTAAAATTTTGTCTAACTATGTCATGCTTAAGTTTTAGAGGTATCAGAGTGGGAGTTACTATAACTAAATGCAAGGAGAGGTAGGAACTAAATTAGCAGTATGGCCAATAGCACATTTTGCTTTGAAAAGATCTCTAATGAAATCTGATATCCTAATGTAACGTCTTTATTTACTAATATAATTTAAGAATAAAGAACTTTATATAAATCAATGAATCTTTAATAATGCTATAGTTAAAAGCATAGAAACTGCAATTCATTTTCAGTTTCAACTTATATTCGCTTAAGGGGGAATTCATTCTTGTTTTGTTAAGAATATTTTTGTGAAATTATAATACAATTTTGCACATAACATGTGCCAGAACTGCTTGCTTAGAAACTTAAGTTATGAGGTTAAAGAGAGTGCAAATTCAAGCAGCCTAATACTATTCGTACTAATCAAATTGATTAGTACATGACAATGACTAAAACATTCTGACTCTTTAATTTTAAATTATTTAAATTACTACATTGGTGATGTCTTATCGTTAACATTATCTTTTGCTTATTTTACATAAGTACTAAAAACATATTTAATACAGGAAGTTTTATGCATTAAATTATTAGTCATATCTATGGCTATTTTACACATTTCAATAAACCAGAAATTAATACACAATTAAAAGTAATATCAGTTAATTCCTCCAGAATACGAATACAAATCTTTATCTAAGATATTACATTTATAAGTATTCTCAGAAAAATAAGGAAACAAACAGAAGGATGAATAACAATAAAATTATAAATAACACCGTAAAAAGTTTAGAAAAGCCACGTAGAATGATAGCAAGACTAAATCATTGAAGTCTTCATTCAAACATCAATATAAATTCAAAACTTTTTTATCTTTATTTTTTAAGATCTCAGAATAGGGTTACTGCTTTCACTATGTAAATTTCCTGCCCTGATCCCCCCAAGAAAAATGTCATTTCACTAGCAGGAATATTTACTGCAATCGTTTTACGCAAATAATCCAGTGAAAAATTCAACTGTGGCTTGAAGATTTTTTTTTAAATAAATGAAAAATTCCCCTGCAATATTAATTTATGATCCACATGGAGCTTCTTTCTCTACTATATAACGCAGCTATTTTAAAAAGCTCAATTATGTAAAAACCATAAAGTTTTTAGCAATATTAATATGGTATAAATCATTAATAAATTTTCTAAAAAACAGCCCACAAGCTGGAATTGGATACCCAAAACATAATTCTGTATATGCATTTCCTTATACATTCCTAAAGTGAATTAAGTACCCAATAATTTAAGTAAAACAATGTGAGTAAAATTATACATTTTAACAGCTAATAGCAGTTATCAAGTTTTAACTTAACATATTAATTTTAATTAATTCTTAATCAGCAGGATGACTTAAATAAGAAAAATATGAAAGAAATCAACCTGGTGGAATAGTTTTATGAAGGATATATTAAAAGAAGTTAATCATTTTTACATTACACATGGCGAGAACTGAGACAACCCCGTGCAGTTGAACTATATACGAGAAATAGAAGTTATGTCAAAGTACCAGTTCTGGGAGGCTTTAAGCACTTGGGCGCAAAGGAGCTTTTCAATTTAAAATAGAATATGAACTAATAGTATTTCGTAATAAAGAACGGTGACTCTCCGTGTTTCACCTGATGGACAGTATTTGGTAATTTTTGCAATCTAGTATAAATATTAGAAACAGACTTAAATAACACTAAATGCCACAATTTATTTGTATATTTTCCCTGTACTTTCCTCCTTAATTTTCCTAGCATAGGATTTAGAAACTGATTTATGGTAACAATGTATATTGTATACAAAATTAGTATTTGTGTAGATAAAAATGATATTGCTGAAACTGATAAAGTCGTTTGAAATACATAATACACTCATGGACAAAAAAATTAGCGCACCAAGAAGGAGTCGTCAAAATGAAACGAAATTTTACATACGTAATGACTACTTTGATATAAGTAAAAGACAAGAAAATCAAAAAAAAGGATAATTTATTTCAGAGAAAAAGGCAAAAGAACGGAGAAGTTAATACTCCGTTGGACCCCCTCTAGCGCGAATGCACGATGCGATACGATAAGGCATTGAGTCATACAAATTCTGCATAATGTCTTGAGACATTTCGTTCCATATTTGCTGTAACTTTGCCTCTAGTTCGTTCAAACTTGTGGGATGCCCAACTCATCGTCCCAAATGATCCCAAATATGCTCGATTGGAGACAAAACTGGGTATCGGGCAGACCAAGCAAGGGTAGTAACAGTGCGGAGACAGTCTTGTGACACTCTTGCCGTATGAGGCTGAACATTGTCTTGTTGAAAAATGGCTCCTGGGAGCCGCTGCATGAGTGGCAACACATGTGGTTGCAGGATTTCATAAACATATCGCTGGACTGTCATGGTGCCACGGAACAATATTAAGGGTGACCGTGTATTGTAAGCAATGGCACCCCATACCATCATACCAGCTAGGGGAACGATGTGTCGCTGTACAGCAAAGGCAGGATTGAGGCGTTCACCACGGGCTCTCCACACACGAACACGATTGTCATCACTGCCAAGATTGAATCTGGATTCGTCGCTAAAGACGACATGGTTCCATTCCGCTGCAGTCCAGTTTTCTCGTGCTCGACACCACTCCAAACGAAGGTGTCGATGGGTGGGCATCAAGGGCAGCACACGTAATGGGCGCCGCGATACCAACTGTCCTTCAGCCAGGCGCCTTCGTATGGTTCGAGAAGACACAGGGGCCCCTAGTGAAGATGCTACCTGTGCCTGGATGGCGGCCGATGAAGCAGTTGGCTGTACGCATGCATTTCTTACGATGTGGCGGTTTTCTCGACGACTGGTCTGTCGCGGGGGTCTTGAGCCTGGTCTTCGTGTACATGGCATATCTCGGGTCCACTGGGCCCAATACCTTCTCACAACACAATCCGAGCGACCTAATTGACGAGCTACTCGCCTAGCTGACCACCTAGCTTCCATCATCCCGACGATTCTCCCTCTCTCAAACTGCGATAACTACTCATATTGTCTTCGAACGCGGCGTAATGGCATGTCTACCTCAGTTCTTTCTTTGTAAATGATTCTAATCGTGCTCGACACCACTCCAAACGAAGGTGTCGATGGGTGGGCATCAAGGGCAGCACACGTAATGGGCGCCGCGATACCAACTGTCCTTCAGCCAGGCGCCTTCGTATGGTTCGAGAAGACACAGGGGCCCCTAGTGAAGATGCTACCTGTGCCTGGATGGCGGCCGATGAAGCAGTTGGCTGTACGCATGCATTTCTTACGATGTGGCGGTTTTCTCGACGACTGGTCTGTCGCGGGGGTCTTGAGCCTGGTCTTCGTGTACATGGCATATCTCGGGTCCACTGGGCCCAATACCTTCTCACAACACAATCCGAGCGACCTAATTGACGAGCTACTCGCCTAGCTGACCACCTAGCTTCCATCATCCCGACGATTCTCCCTCTCTCAAACTGCGATAACTACTCATATTGTCTTCGAACGCGGCGTAATGGCATGTCTACCTCAGTTCTTTCTTTGTAAATGATTCTACCGGCTATACGTAATGCGCAATCACGCTGCATTTCTAATCATTTGCATATCTCCCCGACATGTACCTTCATTGCAAGTTTCGTTACGATCCCGCAATTATTTCTAGGTGCGCTAATTTTTTGTGCATTAGTGTATATATTAGTGAAAAGAGGGATGGAATATGTGAGAAAATATGATAAATTAGATTACAATAATAATAAACAAATGACTTGTTAAATTCAATTAGACTCTACTTTTGTCATTTTTAACTAATATTTTGCATTTTTCTTATAGTTTTCATAAATTAACTATTTTAGTAACATAAAAATATATCTGTAACATGATATAAGGGTTAATTGAGTTAATGTAGAATAGAAAATTACCTTATAATGGATCCAACATGACTTACTGGCAGTAATGTATCCCAAACATTCTAGGCTTCGTTCTCTAGAAAAAATTTTAAATTATTATACTTAAACAAAAAATTCATACTAGTTATAGCAAAACATCATAAGCTAATATTACCAGAGTTTAATGCAAATCTAGTTTTACTCCATTCTTGAAAACTAGTTTATTATTTTCAATTTAATTTTTAAATAATAAATAAATAACCGAGTTTGGCTACTTTTTTAACTTTAATTTTTTTTCCTTGTAAAAGATAACAAGCAGAATGCTTTTAGGAAATAAACAGAACTTTAAGCATGCATTTTTCACATACCTAGTACAAAAAGTTCATTCTAGTTCTGTTGCAATACATGAATTTATAGGATTTACATTAATCAGAGTTTTTCTTAGATGTAGAGAGTTTCATCTTCACTACCCAAAAATTCAGTTTCATTTTTTTCTCAAGGTCTGATGTCATAGCTTTATTTCCTACTGAAACTATATCAGAGCATACTCGTTTATATTATCCCCTTCCATTAAATGAACATTTTTCACCACCATTTCTATTGATACTGATTTCTGTTTCATGGAAAACTAATGCTATATGATAAGTGTATTTTCAAATTGCGAAAATTTTAAGTTATCTTAGAAACTGTTATCATTCTTAAAAAAGTTTGATTCATGTGGATGTTAGATCAATAGGATTACTTTCCTGTGCAAAAGTAATATTCCGTTCAATAACATGATTTTACATATCGTCAAGATACACTGAGTAAAAATTCCTAAAATGTTTTTATTTCTTGGAATCTCATACTGCAGTATTAATGCTTAGTGAAGTACTATGAAGAAAATTGCTTGGTTAACATTATTTACATTTTATAATTAATGGAAAATAAATCATTTCTTAGCTTATTAGAATTTATTTTGGTCATATTCATAAACAAACAGTATTGATTCAAACAAATGTACCATTATGATTTCAATAACTATGAAATGGTAATGGTATGTTTGTTTCGTATCAATAACTGAAATCGTAATGGTACATTTGTTTCGTACGAAATCGTAATGCTACGTGCGTTATTGAAAATCCCAAATCTGTCCGTTTGATGGTCTGGCAAACAGTACATCCTGTTTACTAGAACTCAGCAGGGCACTGACTCACCAGACTGTAATATTATTATTTTTTTAATTTACAAGCGAAAAAATAACAAAATTATCAGCAATTTCTTGATTTTATATAAGCATTTCTGCATATTTACAATTTCCATTTGCTTATCAAAATACTTGATTTAATAAAATATAATTCAAATAATTTAAAGTATTTTAGATCAAATACTAACTTTTAAATGAATATTTTCATGCAATTCTAATAATCGAAATAACCGAATAATAATAAATAAGTTTCTCACTTGAAATATTATGTATAGAGAATCCTGAAGGTGCATTAAATAGTAATAAATCTATTCATTTATTTAAAACTTAAAGGAAAGCAAGCATTCTTACTTGAATTATGGCAGATCATTTCAAACAGCAAAAATCAAGCAAACTACACTAACAAAAAAAGGAATGCATTAATGAAGGACTTTAAAGAAAACTTATATTTCAGTAATTACAAGTGCATGAAAATTCAGTATAAAAATGAACACTGATATGGAGAAAAAGTACCTGTGTCTTATCACATAAAATTTCATTTTCAATACAGCAATATCTCCGAGTTAAAGATTATATATTAAGGCAAATTTATAAAACTAAATTCAATTAAATTATTTTTAGGAAAAATAGTGAACATATAAAAAATGTGAATGTCATAAATAAATGAAAGTTAGAATCTTTATTTTTTGGCATAAGGTAGATATTTTAAGGGAATTAGTGTATGCATTTTTCAGAACAGATTTCTGAACAATTAATCATGTTAAAATTGCCTTTCTTTTTCCATTAGGCTATTTCCTGTACAATTGCAGTATGTTTTAAGATAAATATTAAAATGCTTGAGCAAAAACAATATAAGTAAAGAAAGTGAGAAGCACACAAACAGTGAGAAACACGTAAGTGCAAAACAGGAAGTTTTCAATTTATTGATGGTATTTTATGTCATTAATAATACCAAATGCTGAAAATGAATGATTCGGCGCGTTCACAAAAGAACAACACATGCTTTAGGAAAATCACATTTCCTAGAGTGAATCTATTCGTAAAACTTTGCATAGGTGAAGAAAGCATGAATATTAAAAACTGAAAATATAAAATTTTCGCTCACTTTTTTCCAATAATACTGTAATATCAGATCTGATATAGCAACCAATACATATTCTTCCAACGTCGATATCCTGCCATTGCTGACTTGACAAATATTCCGCCACGCCGCCGGAAGTAGAATTTCCTGCTTTGCCATTGGTCAGTGAACAAGAATTTCAACGCTTTTTTTTTCCTTTATAATTAAACATATTAAGAAATCCTCTAAATTAGCTTATGAAATAAATTTATTTTTGCATTATATAAATTTCTATTCACAGACCTCTGAAGTAAAGTAGTAATTAAATTTTTCTATGAAAATTCTATGAAAATGTCTGTCTATGCACATGCTCAGTCTTTAAAAGGGGTAATTTTGATAAGTTAGCGTAAAATTAACTACGTAGATTTTGAGTTCATTTAACCGGAAAGTTGTACTTATTCTGAAGATCTCCATATTAAGAATGTCCTTAACTGTTTCAGGAAAAATAGAAAATAGAATTATTTATTTACATTATTTATTTATATTTTCTCATATAAAAACTATTAAAATCATTATATCATTTTCCCGTGTATTAAACAAAATAAAACAAAAATTAGCCTTACGTGATTTTTGTAATAATTACTAAAGGAACTGAAATTTATGTAAAGCATGAGGATTCAGCCTGCAATTTCGTAGAGTTATTATTATTATGATTAATTAATAATATTAGTATAAGGTATTAAAACTCAGTAAAAAAAACTTTATTTTTGCGCTTTTTTTTTTTTTTTTTTTTTTTTATGTTCGAAGGGGAGAAAACCTGTAAAATGAGAAATAAAACAACAGATACTCAGAATCGTAGATGTTTTTAAAAGGCTTTTAGAATTCGTATAATTTTCGTAAAAATAACATGCGTAAAATACGATGAAGCTTCGATAGTATCTTCAGTTTTTAATTCGTAAAAATTTCGTAAAAATAACGTACAAAAAAGTACCACACCCCTTTTTTCACCAAAATTATACGTATATTCTGGGGGGCATGTTGCCTGAGTATTTTGCAGACTCTTCATTATTTAATTTCTTTAAATATAACACAGGGCGATAATATTTGGTGGCAACAATTTAAAAAGTGAATAAAATCTGTAAATGTTATTAAGGATATGTATAATAGATATAGCCAATGCTCGATATAACAACTATTCTGTATAACCACCGATTAAAATATCTTCTAAATACTGAAAGTATACACAAAATCCATGTTACCTATAAAGCTCAATCATTACAACATTATTTGGGGGAGGGGGAAGAAGGAGGAGGATATGATAACAAGACTTAGCTAGCTATCTACAGACAAGTAAAGAAACCATAAATGAATTGTTTACGACTCAGTAAGAGCTTCAATATTCAAATATGTAAAAACAAATTACTCTTATAAATGTACTTCCGCATTTTTTTCAATCACTCCCTTTATAGATTTGATTGTAATTTTTACCGCATGTAAATCTTGCAAAATTTGTTGCTTTTTATGTGATCAAAACACTTTTACTTTTATTACTTTTTCATGGTTAATATACCAGGTGGCCATAATTAAACTGGCAGTGCTCACAGTGTTCTGTAGCTCGATCTATTTGCGAGAATGACACCACATTTCGTAGGAAGATTAAACAAGACGGGGGACGAAGGATTCCGCGAAAAAGCAAATTAGTTCCAAAAGTCACCGCTAGGGGAATATTTGGCGCTGTGTAATAGAAAATAGAGTGTTAACAAATGCAAATCAATACGGAAATTACCTTTTATTTTGCATTCAAATGAGGTTCAATGTGGCTGCCGTTGTTGTGGACCACATATTGCATTCTGTGCACAGTATACACAACTGCAGAAAGTAACATGTCTGCAGGAATCTGCCGTACAGTCCGTGATATGTTATTCTTCAACGTAGCCAGGTCCTGGACCACTCCTTGATAGACCTTGGACTTAAGGTAACCCCATAGCCAGAAGTCACGTGGGGTAAGATCAGGCGACCGAGGTGGCCATGAAGTTGGAAAATAGCGGCTAATGACTCTTCCTGTCATGAATTTCTGTCGTAGCATCTGTTGCATCCGTGCAGCAACGTGTGGAGGGGCTCCATCTTGCATGAAAATTATTTCCCCCAGGCATTGTCTTTGCTCAAGTGCCGGAATGACAAAGCTGTTCAACATGTGGCGATATTTCTCTCCGGTAACAGAACAGGTTTCCGGTCCTGTCGGAGTAATGTTCTCATAGAAGAATGAACCTTCGATAAATTCCGCTGTGAACCCACACCAAACCACTGCTGTGACTGCATGTGGTGATTTGTCATCCCAAATTAGGCAGTTCTGGGTATTCACAGTTCCATTCAGGTAAAAAAGGGCCTTGTCTCCCCATAAGATTTTCCACGGCCAAGCAGCATCCACCTCCATTCTGGCTAGAAAGGTGAGAGCAAAAGTCAATCGCTTATCATGGTCGGGATACAGTAACTCCTGTACACGGCTGATCTTGTACGGATAGAAGTTGATAACCTTTCGTAAGATTTTCCATACAGTGCTGTAAGGCATATCCATATTCCGAGCTACTAAACGAGCGCTAGAGGTGGCAGCAATATTGTCTGGTCCTCTGTCGACAATCGCCGTGGCAACTTCTTCGATTGTATCTCCTGTGGTACAGGTTTTCATCCTCTGCCTGACTGAACCTTCAGAGAACCTGTTTTCTCAAACGTCGCTACCATTGCTTTTAGCCCATTAACTGACATAGGACCGTTACCTTTACGCATTTTTTTGTGCATTCTAAAAGCACGAAGAGCGGCTGACGCGTTGCACTGGTAGAGGTAAAAGAATTTAAGCAGTAACGCACGCTCGACTAAAGAAGGAGACATTGCTCATAAACTTTCAATCCGATTGATTCGAAACGTAACACATTGCCTTTTAAAACCCAAGCAGCTGGCACTGTGCCAATGGATGTAACGTGAAATTTGAATAAAGAACTTCTTCTTTTGCTCAGCGTACGTGATATTGCAGATCACGAGACTTTATCGGTGTTTATGTAGATTTTACGCTTTTTTAAAAGTGTTGCCATATTGCACTTGAACTAAATCAGAAAATGTGCATAATAAAAGGTTTTTTAGTTATTATTAGTTTGAGTATGTCTGACGTTCAGCACACCATTGCAGCCGTATATGCTTGTGCTGTACAGTCAGTGGCAATCGCAGCTAAGGATAGCTTTAAGAGTTTATCCTTGTGTATAGACAACATCGAATGGTCGCACTGGCATAGTTTTGTTGTGCAACAGGACACCAATTCTTGCGTTAGAATTCATGATGTTGCTGTATAATTTGTCATTACTATAATCATAACATGCCTATTTTCTTTACCGACGTGACGAGACATAGGCAATCGTAATCGTCGATTGACCCATCTCTCCTGCACCAATCGATACCATATTCGTATGACTATGGTATTTACTTTGACCAACACGAGCATCGATTTCTTGGAAGGATAATGCGCTGTCTTTAAAACTGGCAATATTTTCGAACAGGCCTTGCGTAAAAGCTTTCTACGCAAAGGATCAGCGGGAAAACATACAGTTCTCATATTTGAAATGCTCTGATCTTCTCTATTCTTATAGTGCTTCGAGGTGGCGTTACCGATGTGCATATGTGTTGCAATGCTAATTATATGTCCTTTGAGGTCTACGCATGATGCAAATTTCCAGTCTACTGGATATCTAGGTGTTGCATTCTCGATGGCCAGCTAATTGCGCTAAATCGGTAATCAGATCTAGAAATAACAGACAGATAGAAACTGCGGGAGTGAGTTTTTACGTACATAGAATATGCTTAAAAATACTTCTTGCAAGTTTTGCATTACTTGACACGTAAGAGAAATTCATATATGTCTTGATCTATCTTATTCTGCATCTCTGTACATGTATATTGCTTTTAATATTATTTTACAAGTTCTTTCTCCTACCTTCGTGGTGTAGCGGTCAGCACGCTCTGCGCGTATTCGAGAGTTCCGTGGTTCGAGTCCCGGCGAGGGAATTGCTCATTCTTCATGACTCTTGCTTCAAAAATACCTAATGTCGGTACAGTTTATACATTGAATTCTGTATCTTCATAAATAAATGAAGGAGTGTTGAATAGAACAGCCAAAGGCATATGAGATGTGTACAATTGTGACGGATTCTTTAATTGTTTTAAAAATTTATTTTAGGCTTTTCACATTTGACATTTTTTATGTGTACAGTGAGTTGAATAATAAAAGAATAATGTTGCTTTTGGTGTCCCTTTTCAGTCATGAAATCGATTAAATGCAATTGAAATGACAATGCATCCTTGTTATTTTGCACCTGTGTTGCATGTCGTCATTCTAACCCAACAATCAGCTTTGATTCAGAGACAAGGTTGACGCATTATTTCAGACTTTTACCCCTGCCTGCAAAACACCTGCATTTGCTTCGAGAAATTCTGCTCTCTTTTAATTAAAAATAATCAGCGATATGAAGACTCCCGTAAATTTTAACATAAAAGCCATCAGATTTCTGCATCCAGATTTAGAAAGCCGATTTAGGCAAATTCTATTACATTTTATGATGCCATACATTCATCATAGCAACTGATTATATTACATGTCACATTAGGAGGCACTGCATGTTTCAAATTATAAATTTAATTTTAAGTAAAGATATCAAGAATGAATTAGAGTTCGTTAGAATATAAATTATATCACATATCTTTATTTTCACTTATTCTGTCTCAGACGAAAGGGAAATTATTTTAAATTCAGTCATTAGACATAAACAAGATTCTAGACAACTGCAATGAACTAATTATATAAATTTATTTTGATACCTAGAATTTAATCTTTCTAAAAAATTAACATGAAACAAACATCTTTTCGTCTTTAATTTTATTTTATAAATTATTTCCTTTTATAAAAAGCCTACGTATCATCATAAAGGTAAATTCGCTGATTTATCGCAATAAATTAGTATGATAACCTAATTCTCATGCTAAATTAAGTGTTAACGATGACCTTCCTTTCCTTCGATTTTTTTAAGGTCAAGGGTTATTAGTCTCGAAAGACGATTTTTTTTGTTTAGATTTATACCTCAAGTATGCAGCCGTTCGGAAATATGTAAGATATTTACCTTGCAAATTTAATCTGTCTGCTGTTGATGAATAAACAAATTGTCTAAAAGCAACATGTGTAGTATTTAAGAGCATTATTCTTTTTATTTTTCAATGTTCCAGTTTAATAAAAATGATTTAATTCGTAATACAGCTAGTAAAAAATATGAAATATTTTTGTAGAATTAACGTTATATATTTTCTCACTTTTCAAATATACACAAGATACATAACGTTCCCATGTTAGTCTAAATGTATATTCATTATCCTATAAAATGTTACGATATTCCATCTGGGCAATTTCTGTAGATAATTTATGCTGAGAAACAATAGTAACTTTTAAAAATGCCCTTCTAGAGCCACCCAGACGGGAGACTGATTAGTGACTCTGACCGTGATACCGAAGGGCCCTGGTTCGAATCCCGAAGAAGGCATGCATGTTCCTGTCCCTCTAATAGGAGGCAGCTCTGACACCACCTTCTAGGTGCCTTCATAATAAAGTGGTTCCCACTTAGTAGTGGCCAACGCTTGTAACATCTAGTGCTCTGCGTTGAAATAAAAAAAAAAAAAAGAGGGGCCATTTGAGACAAACATTAAAATCTTAACCCTTTCAAATTTTATTTATTTTTTCAGAATAAATATTACGAAAAGAAAAAACTAATTATGAACTTCATACATTTATATCATGTAGTTTTGTTAGTTATAATTAGGCTTGCCAGACGTCCCGGTTTGACCAGGACAGTCCCGGTTTTCAAACAAAATCCCGGTGTCCCGGCCAGTTTACTTCACGTTCCGGTAAAAATTAAATTTGATTTTATAGATGTGATTATGAATAATTGTGACCAAGAAAGTCTAAAAATAATTAACCGTGAAAAATTACTTAGGATAATTACTTTGTCATTTACTTATGTACTGTATGAAAAGTGAAAAAAAGAAGAGTGATGGTCTGCTAATAAATAATATTGTCATCGTATCGTCTTGTCCTACCTATGCGCAATGCCAGAGGCTCTCTGGGAGAGTCCAATATTGGGCATTAAGAGGTGTATATTTAGGGCTTGCGATAGAGATAAGATCAGCCAGTTAATTGTCAGTCCCTGCCGGCGGTGCCTGTTATCTTAGTGAGCTAGCGCTGTTTTATTTATGTTTTAAGTTTATGCATTCTCTGTTAAAATGCCAAAACCATCGTGTAAATTCACCTAGGAGTTACAGAATAAATTCCTTTTGTTGAAGAAAGTATGTAGTGGTACTGGTAATCAAGATCAAGACGATAGAGTTAAATATTCACATTGTAATTCTGAGTTTTTGGTTGCTCACGGTGGTCGATCCGATATAAAAGATCATTTGCAGTCGAGTAAACACAAAAAGAGTTTAGGATGTACTGCTAGCTCATTAAAACTGACCAGTGTTTTTTAAGACTGCGAGCTCTAATGACAAAAACTCAGCAGCGAAAGAAGCGACCTTTGCTTACTAAACAGCAAACCATAGCCTAAGTTTCAATTCAAATTCTTGCTTATCAAAACTAATTTCTAAGTTTTTTTTTTTACCATGAATTCTCACTCGGAATAACTAAGTGTGAGGCAATAGTTTTAAATGTAATAGTCTTTTAGCTCAAGAAATGTTTTAGAAGACTGACCAACTCAAACTACGTAATTGTAAGTAAGGATGCATCAAACCTAAAGGATGTAAAACTTTGTGAAAATTGTTTGCGCTTCTTTAATCCTAATTCAAGTGTGCAAGTATTGCTGTTAGAGTTTAAATCTGTCGCGGGTGAAACATATAAAATTCTTACAAATTACTTATGCTCTGTCTTGTTGCTAAACGATTTGAATAACAAAGTAGTTGGCTTTTGTGGAGATAACTGCAACACTAACTTCGGTGGTGTGAAAAGAGCAGGAAAAAACAATGTTTTCCAGCGACTCAAGTATAGCCTAGGACGCAAAGAACATCTTCAGAAATCTAAATGAGCAAGAACGTACCAATGTGAAAGAAGAATGTCATGACTTTTATAAAAGATGCATTGCGTACTTGGACCTCTGGGCGAATAGTTTTGGAAACGCTGAACAGTTTCATGGGTCAATCTGACCAAAACAAATGCTGTTGATTGGGAAAACGCCGAAACTTCTGCTGAAATTATTAATACCTCTCTTTTTGATGTACCCGATATGAAAATAAGCAATGATCGGCTGTTTGACGGAGTTGTGTTTGCTAAAGAGTATTTGCAGTCAAATTGGGAACAGTGGAAGGAAGAAGAGACTACTGGAGATGTGATTATTTCAAGAAGAAAAATGGCTCAGGCTGTTTAGTCACCTTAAAGAGAATCACATAACAGCCACCAGTCCGATCAAGATTGTTGAGTATGCCTTTTGTTTACATGGGACATCAGCACCAGTTGAGAGAGTATCTCTTTGATAAACAACGCATGGACTGACGACAGGGTTTGATGAAGGAATCTACTGTTCAAGGCTTGATGACATGTAAAATTAATATTGGTTCAGCTTGTGACAATTCTTACAAGAAGATTAAAAGCAAAAAAGACTTTCTAAAAAGAGACCTAGACAATGAAAAGATGTAAGTATTGTTCAAATTTTTTTCCTCACTTAAAGTGTTTCTTCTTACAAGCTATTTATAAATATTGACATGTAAGAAATATAATGTTTTAATTTATATGTCATTTATTATTATCCCTCGTTTAGGTTCCTAATCAATAACCATTTATTCATAGCATTGAGAATAAACTACCCTATAAAGCACTCTAAAAACTTGCAAAGTGTGTATACCCTCAAATACCCACGACGCTGAGAGGGGGCATTCAGATGTCCCGGTTGAATATTTCAGAAATCTGGCAAACCCTAGTTATAACTGATAATTAATTCATATTCTTCAACTTGATTAAGTGAAAATCAGATTCGTTCTAACCACTTTAAATGAGAAAATTATACACGACTCTATTTTTTTTAATTTGAATGTGTCACTAAAGGTTACAATAATGGACAAATTATTGTTTCAGAGTTTTAAAGATATTAATTATACAGCAAATAAAAATCTTAGTGAAACCCAATGAACTAATTGATAGTTCAAGTTTCTAAATAATTAAACGCAACCCAAGTTTTAACTTCAGCTGGTAAAGTATGAGTCTCAAAAGCCCTAGCATCACATTTTCCCTTGTCTTGATTTATCTGAAAAGTATCTCGTGTTTTTCATTCATTATTATCCGAAAAATTATTAACAGTGTTTTATATAAGAGTGTATGTGTTATCTCTAAAGCTCGAAAGCCGTTAATGTGCACATTACCTAACTAATCTGCAGATTAACTGATTTGCTTCGTTAACGTACGGAATCAAGAGTTTTATGCATTTTACTTAAGTAATGTTCACATTAACGGCTATACGTATCATTAAAGTTCAAAAGTTTGTTTTCTTGATGATTGATGACTGATTCTATTAACTAATTTGTTGATTGTTTAGTTGTATTAACTCGATTCTTTAGGTATCGAAAAATAAATAAATAACATTACGTTAATTTTAACTGTAATAACATTTTAAACAGTTTGATTCTTTGTATTATATTATTTTAACTGATTGATGATTGAGTCTATCAACTAATTTGTTGATTCTATTAACTTGATTCTTTAGATATCAAAAAATAAATGGATAACATTATGCTAATTTAAATGTACAGAAACGCTGCTATTGTTCCACAAAGCTCTTATTTTCACTTTAACGAGTGCCCAGTAGGTAATGTACAGATTATCTAGGTAATTTGCAGATTACTTGGATGATTTGAGAAATGAAACAATTTTCGACACTATAACGGATTACCCTAGTTAATTTGCACATTACCTAGATAACCTGTAGAATAACTGATTTCTGCTCTTCAGCTGTAGCATGTGCATTAATCGCTTGTATGAGCAATTTCCTTTAAAATTGTATTTCAAATGTGCAATTTAATTTAGCGCTCTATAAAATCCGTTTGTAAAAATTAAACAGAAAGATTTTATTCAAGAGTTTACCAATTTTGTAACAAACGTTTGGGTTGAAAGGGAATCTTAGGTATGAATTAAGAGTTAAAGTCAAATAGTTAAGGTAAATAAATGAATTCGTTAAAACATTTCAACATAAATATGATTGTTACTAATTTTAGAAATCCTGCTTTTTCTTTCCTGTACTCATTAAATGCTGTTATGTACTTTTTCCTATATTAAATAAAAACGAAAGATTATTTGCGTAATAAATCGCAGTATTTTAGTAGGGATTCATTCTTAAGAACTTTACTACGTGGAATTACTTTTTTGAATTAAGAATCACTTTTTGTAGCCTTAAGTTTGCGTTATTGGAGAGCTCCGACTAAAATACTGTGGTAGCTCTAATCTATAAAATTTATTCAAATTTAGTTCATTTTTCTGTGCTTAAAAGCGTTCTCTGTTATCTCTTTCGCACTGGGACTATAAATCTTCGAATATCGTTAATTTGTTTAATTTAATTTTTAAATCTCTGCTGCATAACAATATTTTAAGTAACTGAGTTAATTCATTTTCCTAAATAATTCATTCCTTAAGGATGGAACAGTTTCAAGATACAAATGATGATATTTGTATCTCGAAATCCAATATTATTATTTATTGTAAGTAATGTATTGCTATGCAGAGTTCGAAATTTTCCCAATTATCTGAATTCAAGTTGTTAACATTTTGTATCTATTAAAGACAGAAGGTGAAGTTAGGAATGAATTCTATGTATCTCTTTTGCCAGTAGGAGAGATGAAGAGTTTACTACAAAATTTATAAATAAAACAAAAAATAGAACCAGTTTATGATGGTTATCAAGTAACTGACGTGATGGTAATTTTTTGAAAGAAAACTGGGAATGAACATCGTTTATATAAGTGTCCAAGAAAGAAGTTCTTTGATAACTTAATGTATTTTGTAATATTATTTATCATTCGGACTGGACACTGTGAGAGAGATGTGACTAAATTTTGTCCATGAAATATAACCAGTAAATAAATATTACAATAAGATACAGTAACGTTGGACAATAAATAATATATTACAGTAAGATACAAAATAAATGCATGGTATGTAATGGGACGTAGTGCAACAATATTAAGGTAGACAATATAACACATAAAAAATCATGCATGATATTGTTATAAATCACAAGTAATAAAACTTGCAGTGTAGTGTAATATGAAGTAACACCAGCAGAACTTCATGAAGCATATAGATACTTCATTGTACAATGATAAAATATACATGGAATTTTGTATATAGATAGATAATTTCAATAAAATTATTGTATTTTTCTGTATAATATAACATGATAATCTACAGGAAGGATGCTCTGCCGGAAAAATACGAGTACAGGAGCAACTCTATTTAGCACTGAGTAAATGGCTATCTCGCTAATTTGGCGAGAAATCGCGAAAGGTCGCAAAGTTTGAAGACCGTTTGGCGAATTTTGCTCCGGTCCTGTATAACTACAGTGAATATTGTAACTTAAAAACTGTGATGCTGTGTGTAACTGCAATCGTAATCGGCCTTCATATGCCTTTCAGTAATTTCAAGAAGCAGAAAGTACTAGAAATTTCTCGGAGGCCTGGTGAAAACAATATAAGACCGGAGAGAGCATCAGTTTCTGAGTTGTTGTTAGTTGTTTGTTCAGTATGAGTTCGGAGTACTGTTCTCCGGGTTAGCTTCGTTCTTTAGATGCGCTTTGTACTGCGTTGTGTTTAACGTTCTTAGTAGTTTGAAGTATAACTACTGATGGTATTTTGTGATTCTGTGAAGAGTTATACAATTATTTTTATGGAAAGTTCCAGAACTTCGAAGTGCTTTCTTTGATAAAATAAATTTTGTCCTCCTATCATCGGACCTGTGTGCATTCAGTCTATTACGAACCTGTACGAATGCAACAATATATATAGCAATAAAATGCAACTGATTTCAATATACAGCTGTAATATTTTTATCATTATCAGTCTTTTGCTGTACTAAGATGCATAATAATGAAATTAATGGATATGAAGCATTTAACACTTATCTAGGAATTTGTAAAATTATTGTGCCAAGAAAAATGCTACATCAGGAAATTACAGTTATATTACTGCCAAGTTACCAAGAACATGGAGAAGTTGGGAAGATGCAAATTCCAACTTCTCCATGTTCTTGAACATTTTTGTTCATCATCTCTTTTAAGGTTCTATTCCAGCGTTCGACAGCATCCATATGCTCAGGATGTCTTGGGTGTCCTGCTTGTCGTAGATAAACAATAAGCAGGTCATCAAGACCTCGGGTGAGTTTTGCTGTGAAATTAGTACCCTGGTCGGAACAAATCATTTTTGGAAATCCGGTTTAAGAAAAAATCCACATCAAAATGTTTCATGTTGTTTTCACACTTATCTCTTTGACGGGAGTAGCTTCTGAACAGCGGGTGCATAGGTCAGCTGCACATATTACACACTGATGGCCTCTTCCGGATGGAGGCTCTAATGGTGTGATACAATTAACGCTGTATACTTTCAAAGGGCTTTTCTGTTCTAACAATAGCTTGAAATGGGATTCTCTCCTTGTATGTAAATGTCCTTCTCAATTGGTATTCTTTACAAGTTTCGCAGAACTTTTTAACATCTACGTTAATAGTAGGCCAAAAGAATGAGTATTTGATGCGTTCAATTGGTGTCCAGTAAGAGGGATTTCATGTGTTGTTCTCAGAACTTGCTTTCTTTCATCTAAAGGCAACACAACTTCCTTAATGTTTTCACCACAGATATATTCAGAATAACGTAATACGCTATTAACAAAAGCATATGAATTTTCATTCCTGTTCGCCCATTCAAAACACTTTTTCAAAGTCTCATCTTGTTCTTGAAGTACTCTAAATTCTAGTCTCATTTTTTTTGTTGTTTTCACAGTTTCTATGTCTCCTTGGGAAATCTGATTAACAACATCCAAATTTAAAGTATTGTCTTCAGCTGCTGAAGCTTTGTCGTCTGATTCATCACACTCTAAGGCAGATGCATCCCACTGATGATTATTGTGACACAGTTCAATATTTTCGTAGAGCATTTCATAAGCTGAAGAACTCAATAACAAGTCGGTAACTATGTATTTTTTAATACACAGCACAGGTAATGGGCACTCTACCATGAAAATCATCGTCAATTTTCATCTGGAAAATGTTCAATGTAGTAGTTTCTTTCTCACCAAAAGCAGAAGATATTTCTTTTACTCTCTCCTTCATAAGTCATGCCGTTGACCAGTCTCATGGACTACTGAAACTTGTGCTCTCGTGTCTACGATTCCATTTTGAACAATATCTCCGCAATTAACGTTGAAAAGTTTTAAGTCATCTATGTTTCTATATGCGTTCATGGATTTTGAGACAGGAATAAAGATCTTGGCAGTTAACACTTCTGGTTTTTCCTTTTCTGCAAGGGCTGTTAGTGTCTGGATTGAGTTATTTTGTGCTGTTCAGATTTTTTTCTTGGTATCTCATTTTTGGTCCAGAATTTAGATGCATGACATACTTTCGGACAATTTTAGCAAGTTAGTTTGGAAATAGGCTTTTGTGGCTGGTCAATCTTAAGGAATGGGTTTACTTTTGGCGTGTTGTGAATGGAGAATGATTTGCTTTTGAAAGTCTTTCCTGGAAGTGAAGAACGAGGTCGCCACTTTTCATTAGTTTTGTCTTTTGATGGACTACTAGCACTCTCTTTTGAAGTATTACGAACACTGCCATATTCGTCAAGTTTATCTGCTAATCTGATTGGAGTAACGAACTTCACTAAATCGTTAAGATGATGGTCTCTTACTTCATGAGTCACTCTTTTCTTAATTTGAACTGTGATAAAGTTTCTTAATTTCATCTGCGATAATTTCTTAATTTGATCTATGATAATTTAACCCGACAAAATCTGTGATTTCAAGGCCATTCATCCATTCTTCAAAATAATTTGTAATTTCGTAGCAAAAGTCCTTCCACGATTTTTAGCGATTTGGTGATCACAAACTTTTTTCTAAAGCTTCAGGATTTAATTTAAATCTCTTGAATAGGATGACCTTAATGTACTCATAATCTTCAAAATTTTGTTCATGTTATCTATCAATTAGTTGAATGATTTCGGATGGCATTAAAGCTAATGAACATGATGCCTAGTTTTTAGGATCAATTTTTGTTCTTTTAGCTTATCTTTTAAATAAGGCTAAATATATCATCGTCTCTTAACTTCAACTTAGGAATAAGCTTAATTAAATCGAAATTGTATTGTCCACTTTCATTTGTTGGTCGAATTTGTGTTAGTCGAATACGAGATTCAATTTCGAATTTCCTCAATCTAAATTCTATTTGCTTGCTTTTCTTTTGTGCTTCTAATTTCCTCTTTTCGCCGCTTTTTTTCTATTGCTTCTTTTCTTTGCTTTTCTTCTAACTCATTTTGTCTCCGCTTTTCTTCTTTCCTTATCTGTTCCTCAATCTCTGTTTCTTCATTCCTTTTCCTCTCTTCACAATCGTTAAAAATATTCCTTTAGCAAAGGCTTTATCGTATGTGTTACTTTGAACTATTTTATTTTTTATTGCTACAATTTTCATACTTTGATCCACTTGAATTTCTAATTCAGCAGCTAACAATAAAAAATCCTCCTTTTTCCCACGTCCCATAAAATCCATATTTATCTTTAACTTTAGTTAATGTATCATCTCTTTAGTTGAGCTTTGTTATAATTAATTTAGTTAATTTCACTAATTATAAAACGAATAATATTTTCTTTTAAATGCACTTTAATTAGTGAATCATTTATATGAAAACATTTCAGCAATACAAATTACGATATCAAAAAAAATAAAAACAGAATAAAACAAGCACAGTTTCATAATATATTTTCAAACAACCATTGGGTCGCGTAACTTCTTTCCACAGTACAGACAGTTTATGCAATAACAAACCAATCACAGGATTTTTTTTTATATTTCATGAATTTTATGAATATGAAAATGAAATAAGCAAACCTAATTATATGGTCGTTGAATGTGAAATTTATATATATTTGTATGAAATAATGTACTTTAGACATTATATTAGAAACATCTCCTGTGCATTAATGTTGTAGGGGGGGAAAGTACTATTTGTCTCGTACTGCTTAAAATTGCTGTTTCTAAAAGAGCGGAAGAACGATAGCGCAAAATCAAAATTATGATATAATATTAGACTAATAACAAACATTTACGTAAAGCAAAGCGTAAATAAGCTGATACTAAGGAAATAAACAGCAAAATTACTTCATCGAATTCATATTATAGAGTCATATTTATTTTTATGATCTGAAACGGTCTTGAAATACCGAGAGACGAACGTCATTGATCAACGCATTTAATTTGGTTCTTTAGCAAAATAACACACATATTAAGGAATTAAAAAGTTTAATAATGGGAAATTCTTATTCATCGTATGACAGTCCATTACATATTTGAAAAGTTGCAATACTTTCTTATTGGCAAAAATTTTCACAATAGATAGGAGATCAAAAATGTAATAAATGAAGGAATATCCATTGGGAAAAATCAAAAAATTTTTTGAAAAAGGGAATTTCAGTGTTTGCTTAAAGATAGTCAGGCGTATATTAATAGCTAAAATTGTGAAACTGTTGTGTTCTTCAACGGATGAAATTATATTCTTCAATAGGATCATACACATACAAAAGTATTAACTCGAGAAAAGTTTAATATTAGAAATTGTTATTTGTTGTATAATAGTTCCGTCATTATTCATTTAAATTGACGCAATATTTTCTCACTGCCCAAATCTTCCACAGTAAACAGGAGGCAAATATATTAGATGCAAATATATTCCATTGAAAAAATCAAACCAGTTTTTGAAAAAGAGGATTCCAACATTTTCCTAAAATGATAGGCAGATGTTATACGTTAATAGCTGAAATTTTGAAACAATTTCATTGAAATGTTTTCTCTCTATCCCACATTACTTTCTATTCAGAAATTTGCATTTCTCCTTGTGGATGCTCAGTGCTGAAGACGATAAATGCAACATTATTCCATGGCAGAAGGCAAGAAATGTGTAAAAATTGTTTGTTTTTCCGCTGTGCCTATCCGAGTGTGTGTTATCCTGGTTATCCATGTGTCCAGTAGCCGTGATTCTATCCAACGTGATGCATGGAACTTTGGCATGGGATATACCTGTCGAAGATGGGAGTACGAACAGAAATCTAGCAAAGTGTCACGGATAATATTTATATTAAGTACGCATGGAACTGCAGCGAATTACCTGCCAACTTAAATATTTCCTTCAGCGTTCTTAACATGCCTTCGTGGTGTAGTGGTCAGCACGCTCGGCGAGTATTCGAGAGGTCCACGATTCGAGTCCCGGCGAGGGCATTGTTCATTTTTCATCTCTCCTGCTTCGAAATAACCTAATGTCTCTAAAATGAATTGGCAAAATAGATTCTGCTGACGTAGCGCAGAAGTTAAAGGCAGTCAATTTTTTCACCCGTTATCCATCTTATGATTTTTCTAATATGTCATAGGCTGACATGCCCTGTTTTGTACTTCTGTTTTGTAAAGCGCAAGGAAAGCACCCATTAAAATCCTTTGATTTTATATAAATCAAGGATGATTCTTTGGTAGGCAACAACATTTTATACTACACATTACTCTTAACACTGAAAGTCCAACGTGTTATGGGCCCATTTTCAGAGGTGGAATGGAAAATTTCACAAATGGAACGTAACCCACAATGGTTGCTGAACGTCATGTGGACGGATGAAGCATACTTTTCACTGCATGGTGACGTGAATACGCAAAACAGTCGTATTTGGGCGACGCCAGACCCTCGTGAGTACCAGTGCCAGCCACTGTATTCTCCTCATGTGACAGTTTGGTGTGATTTCACCGCGTCTTTTATTCTGGACCTTTTGTTTTTTGAAGAACCCTGTCCTGTATCCGGCGTGAAAACCTGTACAGTCACTGCAGCACAGTTTCTTACGCTTTTGCGTGACCAAGTTGTGCCTGCATTGCAGTAAAAACATGCGTTACCTGTTATCACCTTCATGCAGGATGGTGCCCCGCCCCACATTGCATGCGACGTCAAGACGTTCCTGTTGGAATCTTTCACCGAAGACCGAGTGATAAGTCGCGGTTGTAAGATTCAGTGGCCCTCAAGATCACCAAACGTGACCCCGACAGATTTTTGGTTGTAGGGATACTTAAAATCTTCTGTTTACCGGGGCGCACCAACCACACTGATGAAACTGAAAAATGCCATTCAACTGACAGTCACTGCCATCGATGGCGACATGCTACACTCCGCTGTAATGGGCGTAGTGACGCGCCTCACTTGCCTATTACCTGTGGTGGTGGTAATGTTGAACATCTGTTACTATAAAATAAATATATAGTGTCATGTTATTGTGATCTGTTTTATTGTCTGTTTCTGTTTGCGTGATTTGAATAAAACGTATCAGTATGACGTGTGAGCGCCCTCTGTCGGTTACTTTTGGAAACTTTTTTTTACATGGAAAAAAATCCAATGTCTTTATTACCATATTGGAGCAAACAGAAAAATTTTCCCTGCATTCCTTCTTTTATTACGAATTTTTGAACTTTGCACGAATTTATGACGCACCTTGTATATATATATATATATATCATCTCTGTTAATCGGCTCAGTGAGCTTAATTTTTTCATTCGCTTATGTTGGTAAATTGTGCATTTTTTGCTTTAAAAATTATTGAATTATATTGTTCTTATCTTCTGGTTAAGGTTTTTATGCTTTTAGTAAGTCTGCATGCAAGATTTATAGAATTATCAGCAATTTAAAAGTTGTTTAAGTGCGGCTAAGCCAAATCAGTTTTCCTACGGCAGCCATATTTGTTTACATTTGAAACTTAGGCGAATACTGGATTTGTTGCCGATCTAGAGAAACTAAGCTTCGCAGCTTAGCAAAGATAACGCCTTCTTTTATTATTGCGAATTAAATCATGCTTAATCTATTCTGGAATTTATTCGAAGAAATATGTGTTTAAGATTTACTTCGTAATTTTTAATACAGATATTTTGAGATTTTATGTATTTTTGGTTGTCGCGAAGTAAGAACTGAATTAATTGAATAAAAAATACCGAATCGTCTTTGAAAAACTGTTCCCCCCTTTTTTGTTTATTTAATTTCTTTTACACATTGTTTTCGATTTATTATAGCATTTGAATAGAACATGGAGCAACAATTAGGTAATTCTCCAGCTGATATGCATAATTTTTGTGCTTTCTGATGGGTTATAAAATGAATGAGATGTAAAGCTGTTAACTGAAGCTAGCGCCAGAGTGTCGCTGTGGTAAACAAATCTAGTGAAATTATAGAGTGCCTTTATTCTATAGTGGTTTATGCGCTATCGATGAAGTAGATTTAATTCAATTCAATAAGTTTAAATAAAATGCAAAATGCGTGTAATTTAATATCCCGTACAAGGAAGTCACGGTACACATCAGATTTCTTTTTCTCGAGTATCCAAGAGCAGTTCCTTGTCAGCAGCCTACCTCCATAACAAACTGAAGTGAATTGAAAACTGCCTACGGGCTTGCTCAGTAACAACATCCTTCCACTCCCACTTTCAATTATGGAGGAGCTCAGTCTATTGTCGTATAAGTCACAACTATTCACTTGCGCCGTATATCGTATAAAGTGCATATGGAGCAAATGACATCTTTAACAGCGCCTTAAGGCTTCTTGTTCTCATTGAGAATATTTTTAGGGAACGCGTTATTATTTATTCTGGCAACGGAAGCAATTTTATGAAAGCTCACAACGAACTGTGCAGAGACTGGGAAAATATAGAGGTTAAGTCTACTAAGGCTGTTCGCACATTTTTTGGAAGATTTTAATTACAATTACAGACATATTTTACGCAAACTTTTTATTCTTTAACTGTTCTGTTTGGTAACCGTTATTCTTCACTATCTTTACACACCGCAATTTCTAAGATAATAAAGCCTGTTGAAGTATCGGAAGCGGTATTATAACCCATTGCTCTCGAACAGCCTTCCAAAGTCTAAGGAGGTTGTAGATAGACATTTGGCAACCCACTTTTCAAAAGTCCCAAAGCGCAAAAATACATTGGTAATAGGTCGGGAAATTTACTAAGGATATGAGTGAAGGGTATGGCCTTGATACCCGTTTCTTGTTATACATTTTTTCAGGAAATTAACAATAGATTTTGATGTGCGGCTGCTTGCTTTGTCTTGACAGAGTTCTACTGATTGATGGCACTGTGGATAAAGAGAAGATATTTCATGTGTGAAGTGGGTTTAAAATATGGTCCTCAGAATATGTGGAGTTGATCTTAACATTTTTCTCCACTCTCTTTATTTTTAATTTGCCGTTATATGAAAAAGCAGCAACAGTCATGAATTCTTTAGAAAAACCTTCCTTATTTTCTTTTCACTATGTTTTAAGATTTTTTTCGCCATTTTGATGACCATAAATGGATATCTTTTTATTGCAGTCATTTAAGTACACCCAAGATTCGTCTATTATTAGAACATTTTTCCCTTTTTGTACGAATAAATGTTTCTCATACAGAGCTCTGCAGCGCGTTCTGCGTTTGGCGATATGTCATAGAGGAAGACGGTGTGCATTATGTTTTTTCACTTTTCTAAGATTCAAATCGGCATTAATCACTTTGTTTAGAATAGCAACTGAGAATTTTAAAGTTTTTTTAACTGTTCTTTCACTTCGCAGATTTTCATTTAACATTAAAATCTTACTTTTGCAACAATTGAAACATTCCGTTTTTTCCTTAGATACCTTGATACCTTTTTTGAAGCAATTGTTTCATCTTTAAGCTAATTTTTTTTCTTTGTTGTTGACAACATTACCGATCGTAGCTTTAGATATCGAAAATCCGGGGCTTTCATGTTTTTTAATAACAAGATATGAGTAATCTTTCGAAAGAAAGCAAACGTAAACTTCTATCCATTTTTTTCCAAAGCTACATTTTGCATGAAAAGAAAACTGTCAAGTAGCAGCCGATAATTTAGATATTCAAAAATGTAGATGCAGTTAAAAAACATTCCAAGCAGAAGATGTCTTTTTACAATAAAGCAAAAGCATCTAAAAATGTGCGAACAGTCCCTGCACATTGAAGAAGATAATATAAATTTATTCCTCCCTCAGCTTCTTGTTGGGGCGGATGGTGGGAGCGACTGATCAACGTATTTTACGTAGGATATTAGTCAAGTTTCCCTTAATTCTGAAGTGTTGCATACAGGATTGTGCGATACTAAAAGTCTGATTTACTCACAACCTTTGATGTATTTGTCTCAAGATGGTAACGACTTAATTGCTTTCTCCTTCGATGTTCCTACAGAGAACAAAGAAAATGGGTACCACATATTTATAACATCGATTCTTGTAATATGTGTAAAAGACAGGAAAATTTACTTTTGTCAGCTTTTAGAATCGCGCCTCCTCACCTAACATCACATTGTGTGGTCAATGCCGTTATAGATAAGTGCCCGTCATTAGGAAAAAAATAAAATAACTCTCCATATACCGTTAATCCTTTCAAACCGACCTTGAAATTCGGTGCTACATGGATGGTACAGAAATGATTGACACAACGGCTCTCGCAACGAAACCATTACATGACACGACAGGGAAAACAAGTGAAATAAACGCAAGGGGACGTGAACTACTCAAAATGTATAGATGGCGCTGGCCACAGGTGAACGGTATAAGTCAGAGCCCGTCCCTTTCGCTGTTGTCATTGAGAGCGTGGACTGATGGAAAGTGACTTTCACGGTCAGTGTTGGACAGCCTGGTTCCTATGGAAGGAAGGGGTACAGGGTAGTGAGATCCATCTTTGCATGGCGTTGGTGTGCAGGAACAAAGCATCCTCATAGTGTACCGTAAGCCGTTGGTTGGCCATGTTCAGCAGTGGAGAGGAGACCTCAGCCAACGCTGTCAGCGCGAAACGACCAGCAACATCGCATACAGCAGCAAATGTGACAGCGCTTCGACTGCGCATTCAGCAATGTCATCCGGGCAAATGGGAATGACACGCGCTGTTGCAGCACGACAGCGCACGTCCCCACACTAGCTAGAACACCCGTGACACTCTCGAGGCATTCTGCTTCACTGTGTTGCCACACCTTCCGATTTCGGCCGATCTGGCCCCGTTGCATTGCGCCTTGTTTGGCAAGATGAAGGATGCAGTTAGGGGCCAACATGTTGAATCTTCTGCTGAATTGCATGCAATTGTCCGTAGGTGGTGCACCAACACCCCCACAAACTGGTATACCAAAGCCCCTCCCAGCCAGATGGCAGACGTGTATTGACTTGGGTGAGGATTATATCTAACTGCTGTATTATTCGTTTTTTGTTAATAAATTGTATTCCGCTTTATCGTAGCATTTGTGTCATTCATTTCCGTACGACCTAAATAACATTCGCCTTGCTTAACTCTACACATCCACTCAAAATTACCTGTACAATTTTGTCTTTCTAATAAATTTCCTATTCATATGGAAAATCGGACATTTAAACGACCTGTAAATCAACTTCTTTTCCATACACTACCTAATCATGCCTGTTTCACCTTTTGTCTCCAACAGATAACAAAATACAAATTTAAAAAAAAAAAGACCCAGACTAAATAATAAAAAAAAATCTGAAAGTTTTCAGATTTTATCTTACTCCCAAGGATTTTTTTAACGGTTTGTGTGTTACCTTTATTTATTAAATATCATGTTCTTCGTACCTAAACCACAAAATTCAATTTAACATAAATATCACAAAATAATTTAAAAAGTGAATATCTTCTTTAGAATTTCCGATGCACAACTTCACGCGCTGGAGATAAAAATATTTTTCACGTACAGTGTTGTCATTGCTCGCTAACCATTGCTTACTTTGAAATCATTTACTTTCCTGCTCAAAAACTCATAAATGCTTTACAAAATACGAAATAAAAAACATACTGCAAATTCCAAATTTGGGCTTCCAGATGCCCATATTTGAATGGAGGTTTAGGTTATTCAGTTATGGCAAAGCACACGAGGACTATCTGCCTAAAGGGAGGGATGCCTTCGTGGAGGACTTTCTAAAGGAAACTGGCTCGTATACACTTTACACATGGGGAAAACCACGAAAACGCCCATGCAGCCAGCCCGTTCACGGGATTCGAACCTCGGACCGAACTACCAGTGTTCAGGGTCTTTACCGCTCGGCCGCTGGTGGGCCATATTTGAATGGAGAACTACGTTACTCTAATTTTGGTCGTTTTTTTCACAATGCGAGAAACACACATACAATTAATGCAGATTGTTCATTATTTAATTTCTTTAAATATAATGAAGGGCTCTAACATTTGGTCGCAACAATTGGAAAAGTGAACCGACATTTATAGCGAACCGACGCAAAACGCCAAAGCGAAATTAATAACCCTTCTGGGCAAATTGCCCCTTTGGGTAAATAAGCAAGGCGCAGAAATCACAGACATCACAAATTCTGATTGAAAAATTATAAAATTCTTCACATGATCAGTGATCAAGGAATTCTTTGAGAGAAAAAATTCATAAAACTGGAATTTAACCGAAGTTGGATTTAGTAAAATCTTCATCAGGGGTCAAATATTAGCATGAACTTCTTGTTTAGCCGCCCAACTGGTATAATGGTTCAGATCGCAGGCTGCCCCGCCGAAGGACCCGAGCTCAAATATCGGAGAAGTCATGAATGTTTGTAAATGTAGTAGTGTCGGTGAGGCATGGCGGCACCCTAAATATGCGTCGATCCGAAATTCCTCTCGTGTGGTTTACTGGAAGGGGAGAGGGATGGGAGACCATCAGACCCGTCTCCCCGGCGTGCTCTCCATAAAAATTAGGGGCGGAAATGAGCCAAGTAGCACTGTCACCTGCAAGGTGCTCAAGGCTGTTGCCAACGACAAGCGTAATCTAGCGCTCCTTGCCACGAGGAATTTCATGGGCTTGGGCTGACTACGTCAGACAAGTGAGCATAAGCAGCAACAACAACAACTTCTTGTTTATAAATTAAATGTCAGAATCGTTCACATACATATTTAAATGGTGTTGGATAGACTTTAAACAGAGAGATCTACATCTTACGTCTTCACTTCAACAGATACGGCCAATAATATCATTTTATTGCTTTCTGGTATAACGTAGTAAGTTCTTGGAATTCTGGGTAGATTAAGGTGTTTTCCCATTTAAATTACTCACATAATTTATTTTTAGTTTTACTTCATTTCGACTTAGAAGAGCTTTGCTCTGGTATGTTTATCTGTCGTTAAGAACGTAAAACTGCGTAAAAATGTAGAGCTACACCTACTGTTTATGACGAGGTTATGTTTTTGGACTTACATAAAAAACTCTATCTGGTTTTGTTCTAGAAATAAGTGTCAATGGTGATGAATGAACAGGTGCATAAATTTCATGGTATATGTCATCAAACAGGTGTCCTTTAAAATGGCGGCTGTTATATAAGCTTGCATTCACACTGAGCTCTTCAACGGTTCCTTAAAGGGAGCACTTTGCAGATACCTTTTAATGAGCGTTGCAGAAAAGTGTATGAAAATGACTGATGAATCTTGTAAGACGTTCGAAGAATGCAAGTTGCTAGCTGATCCCACTATGAATCCCGAAGGTAATATTAATCAAAAGTTGTTTACAAAAGCTTCGTTATTTACCAAATCCTTTCTAAGGGAAAAATATATTCTCTTGAAATTTTCCTTTCTTTTTCGCATTTTATACATAGTATCTATTTACCCTTTCCATTATTTTAGGTTTAGTATTTATATATTTTAGGTTATTGTGTTTTGAAATTTGGATGCAGAAAAGTTATTTTAACTGTTTTCCCATAAATAATTATTTGTAATAAGAACTAAATAATCTAATAACGAAATTGAGAATGACGGATATTCGAAAGGCAATTTAGATAGTAAACTTTATCCAGGAACTCGAAAGATTTTGATCTGTCAAACTGCCTTCAGAATTATTAGGAAATCGGTTTCTTCTTTTTCTTTTGTTACACTACTTTCTTCCTCATTTCTGCACACTTTACTTTTCTTTCACTTTTTATTATTTCTGAACAATTGTTGAATAAATAATTGTAATAATTTGGGAAATTTCCGCTCTTATACACACGAATTTAGATCTGAGGTTACACGTTTATGCTGTGAATATATCAGTGAATATAATATTCATATTGAAGTATCCTCTGAATATTCTTTTAAAAATTAAAATCCACTAAACCTGTAGTTCATCAGAAGACATCTTTTCATTGTCTCAAAAATGGGCAGAATAAAATAAAGAAGAATTAGCGAATTCCTTAATTTTGTAGATATTTTAATTTTATAGCAGTTTTAAATTCTTTACCTATGTAACTTCTTATAAATGGTCCTTTTCGTTTAAAATGTTCGGAATTTTTTAAACACCTCTAAGAAATTTTCTTTTGGGTTTCGATAATGTCGTATCTGACATAAACGTTTTTGCCAATGGATGATGAACGAAGTCTTTCCTTTATGCATAGTATTATAAAACTGCTTTGCTGAATATAGTGTTAAGTTAGTTATATAAAAAATCATTTTACCTAGACTTTTTAGCAGTAACCATTATCATGAGTCTCATAAACAAAATAGGTTTACAACATACCGTCACAGATCGATTGTAAAATTACTGCTTCTTTTCCTTGTCTGTTGTAACGACTGCGCTAAAAATATAATCTAAGCGCTAAGATAAAATTTTGTAGTAACCTACATATTACAATCTCCTTTTTATCTTTATACATATTTTCGTTTCTTAAACAAATATTTTCAGATAATTTAATAGTTTTTAATGTTTTAATACTTACCTTTACATCTTTTTATGCTCAAAAATCAAATTCAGAAATAAATTTCGAAGCTTTCTTGAACTGAGGTTTGATGCCCTTCAATAGTAAATAATATTTATGAAATAGCAACAACAGATATTATTTTCAAATATGAAAAAGGAGAAATAGTTATACAATTTTTCTGACTTAAAATCTATTACTATAATTTTAAAATATTTTAATGTTAAACCTTTCTTTCGGATATTAAAGTATTGTTTGAAACTTTGAGATAGCAATTTTTTAATGCTTTTATTTTAAATAATGCATTTTTCCATCAAACATTCATTTTGATTTGTTAATACTAAAGATATACACATTTTTTGCATTTACTCAAATGAAATTTTAAATATCTCAGCCCGAACACATATGCTGAAAGCGAAAAAACTGTTAATAATCTTCGCTTTTTTGTCAAGATTTTGTTTTGTTTCTTTTCCTATCTTAATTTATATATTTTAAAATGTATTTTAGGGGACTACCCGTAATTTTTAATTATGATTTCTCATTTAGTTGGGCGAACGATTAATAGATAATTCTTTTGAAATTTGAATCTTACTGTTTTTAGAATATTTCATAATGATTTCTTCATAATCTATAGAAAACTAAATTCTGTAGTCATTGTCTTTTTAACAGCATTAAGGGTCCCTGAGCAAAGCGTGTCAGGACTGAGTGTTCGGTGCATATTCTTGGCAAACATCTTCGTGAACTCCTTAAGTCCTGATCTAGAACAGGGAGCTGAATGCAGCTATGTTCTGTGGTAGATACTGTGATTAAGTGTTAGAAGAACTGCACTTGAAAGGGATTTAAAATTCTCTTTTATTAAATCACAATTATTTACAACCACTTCCCAACTCGGGAGGGATACAGAAAGTAAAGACCACACTTGGGTCTAAAATGAACAATCAGATAAATTTAAACTAAAGCTAAATAGAAATTAAACAGTCGTTGCTCACAGAGCTATAACGCGAGGTTGGCCTCTAACTAAATGGTGCGTAGCAAGGTTTACTAATGCTGACGCACTTGGAATTATTTCAATAAGCAATCACGTAAAGCGCTATGGCTTAGAAATTAAATCCTAGCTAGTCAAGCGAACGTCGAATAGAGCGACGGTGATCTGAGACTAAAAGCTCTCTCGCACTGAGAGGTTTCTACCTTTCGTTTAAATAGTCGTTGGCTCCACTTCAAATTAGCATAAAGCTGAAAACGCGCGCTTCTTCTAACGGGAAGTTGAAAATGAGAAGGGATAGAAAGATTTAAATTAAAATAAAACTTTGTTAGTTTAACTAAAACCTTACAAGCGAAGTGCTAGAGCCCTTACAGCAGTCACAAAAATGAAATGTAATTTGGGATGGAGCTTGTGGGATCAAAGCGTAAATCCTCAGCGCACAAACGCGTTATGACTACCCACTCTCTTTTGTGCAATTATAATGGCAAAATGGAGTTCTAACCAGTTTTAAGCGAAGGAGTTTCCAAACAAAATATTCCAGGTGATAAGAGTACATGTAAGAGTACATATTTTGCGCATGTAAGAGTTATCAGTTCCGAGTATTAAATATAAGTGAGAATAAAAATCTGATAGTTGAGTAGGTGATATTTCAAATTTAGAGAATACAATTTCCATACTTTTGCTACTCTTTGTGATTGATTCTCTGTTTTTATAACTTTCCGTTTATGAACCGCAATTATTCATAATATTAAGGATAAACATAATAAACAGAAATCATTATACATAGTTATTATATCATTGTTATATGTTACAAATCATTATATCATATTATATATTATTATATCATTATATCATATTATTATATTATATTATTATTAATATCAAAAAGTAATTATAAGTGACAGTATTATTGCAAAGAGTAATTATAGACGACATTTTCCGTATAAATGTATAAAAGATAAAGATTAGACGTCATGTTTAAGAAACTTTTTTAGGGGGAATGAGAGTATGTTTATTGAAAAATCAAGCTCTTTAAACGGTATTAAATATACGTAGCAAAACTTAAAGTAACTAATTTAATTAATATTTCAGTTGAACGTAAGACAAGAACTTGAGATTCTGCGGAGTAATTACAAATTTGAGTAACATCATTGAGAATATAAATAAAATATTTAGAAGTGAAAATCGAATAATTGAAGAAATAAACTGGTTTAATGTATTCAAATTTTTTGCTGATTTCTTCAAGCTCTGATTTCGTATACAATTACTACTTGTAAGGAATTTCGTAGTATAAATACTGAAAACATAATTTTCTTACACTAAAATTTCTTACCCTAAATTCTTTTAATGTGAATTGTAGGATGCATTTTTTTACACATTAATGATGTAACATATATGTTAAAGAACATATATTTATAAAAGATGTTTCAAATTGATTGACAACTGCTAAACAGCTAGTTTACTGTAGAAATATGCTGTTTAAAATTTTGATAATAAATGATTTTATTTGTTTTTTTATTCACTTAATGTTTCTCAAAATTTGTGATTACGGTTTACAGTGAATTAAATACGGTTTACAGTGAAGAACACAATACTGAAGTCATAACTACTGAAACTTACTTAATAGTCATACAAGAAATTCAGGACGTGAAGTTTTAGAAAAGAAGGTTTTTATTTTTTTTTGTTGAAACCTTGAAATAGATAAACAAAATATGATTTTCTCCTTTCATAAGCAAAAAATACTTATTTTGTCACATATAAAATGTCGAAATACTTTTATATGGAATTTAAGACTTATTAGCTTGAAGAAAAATTAAAACAGTTTTCAATAAAATGGCACAAGTTTTTCTTTATCTAAATTTAATATTTAAAACCGTGTGAATTATTATTTAACATTATAATAAATATATTCTCACAGACACATTTTTTTCTAAAAATTTTGTTTAATACTTATTAGTAATTACTGTCAGATTTTGAGCCAAAATACTATTAATTACCCAATACCAAAATATTACCAATTACCAAAATACAAATTACCATAATACACCTTGCACTACTAAACTAAATTTCTCCTTTTGTGCAGGTTAAGGCTAGGTTTAAAAAATATTTTATTTAAAATTACCTTTTTATTTAGACAAAATACAAAACTTTTCGTAAACTATCTGAAGTATTTAATACAAAACAGAAAAAGAAATATTTTATCTTTGCACTGTTGAAATATTTTATAAACGAGAGTTCTTAAAGTTTGGATTAAATTATGAAAGCAATGGAAAAATGCTTTAAATTGAAGTCTGAATGATGTCATAGCCCCCAGATAGTATAGTGGTTAGGAGAGCCTACTGCGGTACCTAAGACCCGGGTTCGAATCCCGGAGAAGGCATGGATGTTTGTAAATTTATAGTATCTGCGCGGCAAGGGGGCACGCTAAATATATGGCGAGCCGAAAGTCCTCTGGTGTGGATTGGTTGTAGGAGAGAGGCGTGTGAGACATTCGAATTATCCCTCGGGGCTCTCTCCCTCAAAACTTGGGTGGAAATACTACCTTCTTGAGGCTCTGGCAATTTTCTATGGAAAACGCGGATAACAGCAACAACGATGTCATAGTCTGGTTTCTCAGTACCTATATACTCAGCGTAAAATATGAATAAAGTCTCTAAGGGAAAATAATTGTGATAGTTTTAAAAAAATATTTGTCTGGAATTTATATAATTTTTTTAATAAAAGGTCAAAGCTTCGTTTGAATAGTTAAGGAATAATAGATTCCTCTAGACTTTCTAATCAGTCCAGCTCTTTGCTATCGCGCAATATCCTTTTGCACACATGAAACCGGTGTCCGCCGATAACATCGCGGCAGAAACATCCGAACGAAAACGTCGCCGAGAAAGCAATGCTAGGGAAAAACGTCGTGGTGCAAAACAAAGCAAAAATAAAGCAAAGAGAAAACATCGCAGTTCTAAAACATCGTGGTACAAAACATCGTCGTCGAAAATAAAGCGGTTTAAAAGCTTCGCAGTTTAAAAAAATCTCCGTCGAAAATATCGTGGTAAAACATAAAGTACCTACCAATCATCGCATAATGATAACATCGCAGACATGCGTTTTTCAGGCTTTAATAATTGTAAAATTTAATGATTGTTTAATAATTGTAAAAACTCGTATAATGATTTGGGAGCTCAAGATGAAAAGAAGGATAATTTTCACTTTCACATTTTTATTAACTAATAAATATTTACTGAAATGTAACATGGAAACTTAAGCATAGAAAATTAACACAACTTATAGCAGTTAATTTTAAACTGGCATAGTTAAATAATAGAAAAAGAAAGATAAGTAACTGCATGAACTTATCCATAAAAAAATGCTAAGTTAATTATGATATTATTTTCTTCACTTTTGTTAATCTGATACTCTTATAATGAAAATTATTTCTTGTTTTGTTTAAATTTCTTGTTTTTTTAATAAAATATTAATTAATGAAAAATATGAAAGTAAAAATTATCCTTCTTTCCACCTTGCTGTCATAAATCATTATGAGAATATCCATTAACAATTATTAAAGCCTTAAAAACTCATGTCTGCGATGTTATCATCATGGGATGATTTGTAGGTACTTTATTTTTTACCACGATTTTTTCGACGACCACTGCGAAGTTTTAGAACCGCTTTAATTTCGACGACGATATTTTGTATCACGATGTGTTAGAACTGCGATGTTTTCTCTTTGCTTTATTTTCTCCCACGATGTTTTGTACCACGACGTTTTCGCCTTGCGTTGTTGTCTCCGCGAAGTTTTCGTCCGCGATGTCTTCGGCTGTAACCATAAAATCAGCTATTAATACATAGTAATTTTAGCCACGCATGATATTTTATACAAAACATTACAAATATATATTACAAAACAATTAGTGTAATTGTTCTTATATAGTTATTTTATTTTAAATTCGTTAATTTTTTCAATCAAAAAATCTTGCCCTCTGCTTTGAATCATTGCATAAATATTCTTATTTACAAATGAATTAAAATAGGTTGTTTAATTAAGATACAGTAAACCGAACTATCTTCCTCTTTATCTGGTAGAAATTATAATACTTTTGGTATTTAGACACCTGTTTAATGAGTCTTTCCAAATTTAAAGGAGCGTTTCCTTTATGGTCCGAACATTTCCTGTGTTGTGGATATACAATGCACACATTCTTTTTATTAAAAAATGATATGTTATTAGGTAATAAATATGCTTACTAAATGTTGTATTTATTTCAGGTACGAATGAAAACCAGCAAGCTTATTTTACTCGCATTTCCAGTTTTGAAAAAATTGAAAAAATGCTATGTTCAAGGCAAAAAGTATTTGACGCCACTATTGCTATAATTGGTGCTCTGCTTTTTATTGCAGTAGTAACATCCGTTGCTAAACCAGTTGAAAGCTCATTTGTAGAGCATGATCTGTCAGCTTATGAAAGTTCGATTCTCATCTCACCTGCAAAAGAGCGTACAGAAGAAAAACTAGTAGCTAAAACTGGAGAAATATTTCCTTGGAATGATGTACGTTTACCATCTTTCATAATACCCATACACTATGATTTATTTTTGTTTCCTAACCTTGAAACATTTGAAAATTTTGGAAGTGTAAATATAACATTTCAAGTCTCAAAAGCAACAAATTTTATCGTCTTACATGCAAAGGACCTTAATTTTTCACGTATCTCAGTAATTGAGAATAATGGAATTGAAATACCTGTTGTTCAACATTTGGAATATCCACAACGTGAACAGGTATATATCAGAATTAGTGAAAGTTTCGTACCCAGTCTAGTGTATCAATTATCAATTGACTTTAACAGTTATCTAAAAGAAAATTTGCAAGGATTTTATTTAAGCTCCTATAAGAATGAAGATGGTCAAAAAAGGTAAGAAAGTTTTGTTTATAAAGAAATAAAATTCATCATAAAAATATGTATAATCTATAATTTTATGAATAATTAAAATTCTTGGAAGTTTTATAATTTTGATCATGTTCTCCTGACGCACAAGATAGTAATATATATGCAACAAAATAGAATAATTTCTTTCATTCTTTGTAAGTAAATTTTCTCGGCACTTACGGGTGCAAGGTCGGTGGTTTTAGCGCCTTTTTTTTAACAAAAATTCCCATATTATCGATATCTATCATAAGTCGGTAAAGATTATCAGTATATGAAAAGAAAACATACATTAACGATTACAATGCAAATTGAAACCTTACGTAATCCATTAAAAAATAAAGCACTTATATTCTTCTTCAAATCATTCTGTAATTTTTTTGAGCTATTCTTCTCCCGAAGCACACATCTATCTATTTTTGCTTCAGAAAGTATTAGTGAATTGTGGAGACTTGTTTTAGGGCAATCCTCGGCAACAAAGGCTATCGAGGAAACCCATTTCATCGTTGTTCTTTTTAGAAAACCGTTCGCAAAATTCTGTATTCTTGCAGAAATTTTAGATCAATTTCTCCCGTTGCTGGCAAATCATACAAGTACATATTTTAAAACTAAGTTTGAGGCAAAAAAAATATTGCGATTTGTTTATAAAAACCGTTGGAACTTGGAATACAACAAAAAAGAATGCATACGAAAAAATCGCGGCGTTGCTTGACTAAAAGAATGTTATGAGTGTGGTTACCGGCAGAATGGTTATGGGCGTGGTTGCCAGAGTTTGACACATTCTGAAAATTTGGCGACTTCTACTGAGGCGGTTGCACTAATACATTGGTACCGTTTTTTTTCTCAAATACATGCGGGGTGATCCACATATGAAGATCACACATTGAGCACGAATTAAACATAAGTAAACTATTTTATTTTACTAATTTGCTAAGATGAATGGAAGTATAATGAAATGATAAAAATAGGCATATGATTGGTGTTAGATGAAATTCATTTAGATAAAGGTAACCCCACAAAATAGTTCTTGCACAGTAAGTCTCTCACAGGACTATTAATCACAATGGTCTAACTGAAATCCTTATACTTTAAAAGTCTCGATGTAAACATTGACAAGGCACGTCTGCTCTCATATGGCTAGCTACATACAAGCATCGTCTGCTTGGACCCGGAACCTAAGCCTCGAAGGAATTTTAAATCCTCAGCCCTGCTCATAAAACAAGTCTTGTTCTCAGCAGGTTCAAAGCTTATCTTTCTCTGGGCGTTGTGTCGATTGCGCTGACGGCAGATCACGTCACACCTCGATGGGTCTTTGCGGATTCAACAAACGTCCATGAGTATTCTTTCCAAATACATGCCAAAGAAAATCTATCTGAAATACAGAATTTGCCTCGTCTAATTTCTTCAAACTACATTTCCTTTCTAATAATAATTCATGCAGTTCGCATAATTTAGGTGTATCTTTCTTTTCTAAACTGTCCTCGACTTTCTTTAACATTTTAGAAACTATTGTTCTCGATGCGGTTTCTTTCCATTTTAACTAGTTCTGCAAATATTTCGAGTTAATTAGTAAATCTGTCCAAGACTGCAAATTATCAAAATTCAAATAAAATGTTTTTAAAATTTAACATTAATCATGCTTTTAACTAATTCTTGGGGCATGGTCTGACACATGGAGTTCATAATTCTTCCTTTTTTAGAAATCAGTATTTGCCGGTTTAGATGCTCAATTTGAAACAGTGAAGACCAAGGCGGCCTAGGAAAACAAAGCATCAGATGGTTTTTTGTATTATTTATCATATCGTTTTTAAACACGTTCATAAATTTTTTCTATTATAAGGTGGATTAACCTTCACAGGAATCATTTTGCGTATCATTTCATTCCTAAATTGTATGCATTCTGCTGAAAAGCAGCGCCTTCTGTTTTCTCTATTTCAACAATGGGCAGTAGAATTTAGGATTCGCAAAAGTTACACAAGGATAGAAAATGCTTAGCGCTGCCTCTTGGATTAATTGCATTGTTATTAAGTTTGTCAAGGAATGTAATCATGGAACGATTGTTCAAAGCTCCAAGCAAACTTCTTGCCTTTCATTGTTTTCTATATCTCGTTACTTTCGCAATTATTCTCTAGCTGATAAAAAAGAAGTGTTTGCTAGTTCTGGTTATTACACTTAATAAGTTTACTAAATGTTCATTAATTTATTAAACAAATAGCTTCAGTATTTTGTATTGAGTACTTATTTGTGTTTTCATTTATTTTACATGCTATACGTTTTTTTAGGTATCTTGCCACTACTAATTTTCAACCAACTGCAGCCCGATCAGCTTTTCCTTGTTTCGATGAACCTGCTATGAAGGCTACATTTCAGCTCAAAATTGTGCATGATGTACATTACAGTGCTTATTTCAATTCTGAAATTTTACAAATTGCTCCGTATTCTGAAGGGTTTTCTATATCATCTTTTCGTAGAACTGTTAAAATGAGCACATATTTAGTTGCTTTTCTTGTTTGCGATTTCACAGAACTCGAAATTACAAACATTGATGGTACTAGTGTAAGTATTTGAGATTTTTCTGTTTAACTTCTTTTAATAAACTTAATTTAATTTCAGTTCACTGGTCTGAATTAGGAATTAATCAATGAGGTTTTAATATGTAAATGAGCGTTTTCATAAGTTTTTTAATATTCTTATTATATTACTTGCGAAATAATGTTTTTTGCAATTACATTGTAAAAGCATAATATGGACAATATAATGGACATTCTTGCATTTTTTTTAATCTTAATTAAATCTTTTCTTTTACTTTTGCTCTTAATTAATCTATTTCATACATCTATTCAGATAATTTTCGTGTCTTCATGAGTTATCTGAATTGAGTAAAAATCTAGTTAATTTTTAGACTGTAATCTCGAGAAAGAAATTAGGTTAAAATCAGAACTTTGTTTTCAATGAAAAGAAATTCTTAGAAAACCTGTGAAGCAGAAAAGCCGAAACTAAAGATAAATTTGGCGATTTAATCTTAAAGTGTTTATGCAAAGTATAAAAAATA
>KK122252.1:494542-584635 GCA_000611955.2 Stegodyphus mimosarum
GTACTGCATGATTTTAAGGACGAGCGGGAGAAAGTAACAACATATGACGTATCAAAATGTAATTGGAAACTTTCTCTTGAACATTGGGCATGGGTCAGGATTTTGACTGGCATGAAGCTTAGCTTCACATTTGCCTACAAGCATCATGACCTCAAATATTTGCACATCACGAGCAGAATGTGCAAGTTTCATTCATGCATAACATTTGTATGGAAGACACGGAACAATGTGTTTTATCAATAGTGAATCAGAAAGGATTCTGCTATGAGCCACTACTATGAGCATGTTCCTCAGACAGCCCCGCCCTTTGGTGGAGAACACTTATAGGCTTGAAGGAAAGCAAAATGTGACTGAAGTGTTTGGGATTGCAAGCCATCGTTTCGTGGTCTTCTGAACTGAGTGACACTATTGTTCGATAGACTGATGATAGTTTTTCGCCCTATACCGTGGAGGACAAGTGTATATTTCGCCAAGAAAGGCCATCAACAAGCATTGAATAAATTAAGAAGCATCATGCATAGGAGAGAGAATATTATTGTGATTTGATTTTGAATAGTGATTTGATGGTAAAACAATTTTCTCTTTAAACTACAATTTTGTCAACGTCTTATTTTAAAATAACTATTAACGTTATTAATAAGGATGATATAGGCCGAATTATTATAATTAATGCAGAATTATTGTAAATCGTCTAATGCGCATCATCAATACTTAAATCTGCATTTTATAGTTTGAAGGTTATTAAGCTGATTAAAATATCAAAGTAGAAATTTTAAACATTTATAAATTATTTTTTTATTAGTATAAGCTATTAATTAGCAATATTTTGCTGATTTATTAACTTATTTTATATTTACTGTTATGAACATATCAGTTTTTCATTTCAGATCCGAATGCTAGCTCCAGCTGAACATTCGGGGAAAACTGAATTTGCATTAGAGATAGCTGCTGAGGTTCTTCAGTTTTACAAGACGTTTTTCAAAATCAATTACCCTTTGTCTAAATTAGGTAACTTTGTTTTACTTTATATACTCCAAAAGCTTCTAGAGAAAAAATATGACGTATGACAGTAACGCATAAAAATAAATTAGGCAGCCAAAGGTCTTAAAAATGCAAGCAATTGTAATTGCAAGTATATAAAATATATGTCATATATCCTTCCTTTAATAGTAAATACTGATAAAAATTCTATTTTAGTTTGACACTGAATTGAAATTATAAAATGTGCATTTTGCCAACCAAAACATTTTTCCACGCCTTTGAAAGTAAAATAAAATTTTAATTCCATGATAGTTTCAGTAAACACACACGTACATGCACAATGCTTTCCTGTTAGATAGTTTGCCACTTTAAGTTGATATACAGGGTGTCTCAATATCACCTTTCAGAACTTTTGGCAGGGATAGTGTGGATCCCCGTTGATTCGAAATTATATAGCAATGTAGGGTCGGAATGCTTTACTGACGTGTTGGTGTACACAGAAACATCAGAAATCAAAAAAATAAAGTCAGCAGGTATCTGATATTTTTATGGAATAGGATTTCCTCCCTTTCAAGCAATAACATCCTGCATCTTAAGATTTTACACCATTGTCAACTTTCTTTCTTAGAGGTATTTTAAAATTTAAATAATTTTTCCTTTTTTATATGTTTAGTTTTGGGTTAAATATTGTGTGTGTGTTGAATTGAATGAATTCCAATAATTTCAAAACTTAAGCAATATTCTGAGATCCAGGAACGAAATTATTCAATTTACATTAATTTCTATGACGAAAACTTATAGCATTTAAGGGGTTATTTGAAGTAGCTAAATGCCGAAACGCCCCTCATTGTTACTAAATGTACTCCCTTAACACACTAAAATACCTCTAAATATTACTTTAAAGCTACAATGCGAATTATTGCCTGTAGGTTAAACTAGCTAGGAAAACACAAACACGCAAACAAGCCTAACATTACATTAGCTACATCTTGTGAGTTCTACAGTATTACAGAACAAAATATGATTCCTTTATTTCTCAGCAAATAATTGGAACTTACAATTAAATTGGATGCGTACGCACGTAATTTAACTCAGCGTTATAAGATCCTTATGTGGAGAAATATAATCTAAACCAAGGCTAGCTTTTGAATCTTGAATAATGTCTAACAAAATATCTCTTTCGAGCAGATGCTTTTTGATATAAGGCGGCAGCTGAAACTCATTCAAACATTTTTCTGCTACGTGTCATGGTTTATGATGATTTTCTTTCAATTTCTAATATGCTTGCCAAGCAAATCTGCAAAAACATTTAGACTGAGGGTGTAAGTGACAACACGAAGTAAAAATATAAAAATAAACGTTTAAAAATTAGTTAAACACATATGAAATATAAAAACCTCAACATGAAAGTGTGGAAAAAGAATTCCAAACAGGATTTAATTAATACTTTTTTCAAAGAGCAAAATTGTTTTAGTCGCTATATAAAATATACAGAAGTTACTACTTTTATATTATGATTGTAAAGTAAAATGAAAAATGGTGCGAAATCGTTCTTTCTCCAAAACGTTTTCCTCAACTATAGTTCCATAGAGGTTAAAATACCCTGACTAGAATTTCACATAGATTAGGATGCCCTCACTATTTTCGTGACTAGAAGTTGAATTGAGTAAAAGAAAATCTACTTGAACTCAAGAACGTATATCAAAACATTTCCAATAGTTCTTTTGTAAAGTTTTACTGAGTTTCTGTTTTGTAGAATCTTGAGAAATAGTGATTGTACTGAAAAGGGTTTAAACTGCCCTTTATTAAACTCTTTCAATTATTTACAATGCGTCAACTTGACGCTAACATACTACGCATCTGCTTGGGCCGTAACTAAAACAGTAGAATCAAAACTCAAGAATTCAAAATAATAACAAACAGTAGAATTAAACTAGAGGGCTCATACAATCCTGTACCTTACAGCGCGTAGATGAGTCTAGTGGCAGCAAGATAATAGCGATTAAGACACGTCTATCCAGCAGTTACTGCTAAGCGGAAGTTTGCGTATAAGCACGAACAGAGATTTCCCAGACTCTCTCTCTCTACTGGAACGTCGGTATTTAATTTATTCTCCCACTGGTAGGATTTGCATTTCTTACGCGCGCTACCAAATTTAAATATTCGGGCACTGACAATTAGGGGAATGAAGTCTCATAAGAAAGTAACTTAAAATTAAATTTAACTGGTTATTTAAAATAAATATAAGTCCCTACATTTGTCCATGCCAGAATTTAACAGACTTGGACAAAGGTCCTTAAAGACCTGTTACAAACTGATAAATTCTACAACTGACAACATGTAAAATTTGCAATACAGGCTTTTATTAAGTTCTAACATTTTTGCATTTAGCTTAGCTTTCTCAGCTTTTCTGAATATTACGTTTTTTCATGCCACAATCATTCAATTCACATTCATGCTAAAATTTTAAACTTTAATCCCCTTTTGGCTCTAAATAATGTGTGGTGTGAAACCGCAAGTATACTATGTTATAGTCGACAAAATCTCCACCTAAACGCACATCGACTGTTAGCACATAACAACCTTCTTAGACAAACCCTAAATTCATTTTTAAGCTCTCCATGAGCTAATAAACCTGAAAATTAACCTGAAAATTAATTAAAAAATTATAGTGTTGGTGGAGAGCCCTACAAAACACATGCATACCAAATATTTTCTACATTCATCTTAAACGCATGCAAGCTTTCGCTTAAAATCGCATGATTTGATTTAACTAAAATTTCTTTTCAGCGAACTCAATTGACTACATTAAACTTTAAATGCATTACCTTTTCTTGAAGTTTTAGCCCTAAATACATATTATATCTTCTCTTTTGAGTTTTAAACTTTCGTTAAACGTATCATTTACTTTAACACAATTAGCTATTTCAACATTTTACAAACAAATACTTTTAAGACAATAGAGAATAAAATGAAAATTTTACTTGAATGAATCCTTTTCTTCGCCAAAAGTGCGAACCTAAAATAAATTTTCATTACCAAGTACTAATACGAAGCTGCTTGTATCAGGCCAGATCTTTTGGTGCGTTAACATAAATAGTCTTTCGAAAAACAAAACCGAACTACTAGTTCTTTACTTTAACATAACAATTCTATAATACACTATACATTGTGCTTTCGCCAAATAAAGCTGCAATAACTTTAGTCTTCAATCGAGGCAATAGATTTTGTCATGTAACTTCGTATTTGAAATATTTTCATGCAATTTTACATAACAGAAAAGATTTATAGAAAAATTCACTTATCTCTGTTTTTTGAAGCTTGAAATTTGGCCATTCGTTTCTTGCAGAATTCTGTCCATGATAACTGGTTCATCAATGAGACTTTCCGTCTCTGCTTTCTGTGCGTTGGTGGGAATTGGCTTTTCCTTTTTTCACCTCTGATGAGTGGTCTTTTAGGACGTACTGGCAGTATGTCTTATCTTTTCCTTTTACTTCCGGCAAACTGGTTCTTTGTACATAGGTATTCGAAGACGCTTGTCTGTAAACTCTAGGTTGTTTCGCTCTTTGACCTGTGCCTTCAACTTCGGTAGGCCTCTTCTTCATTTCTCGACGGGTGGTGTTGCTTATAGTAATCTTTTAGTCCGCCACCTCCTTGATGTATCCTGGCGCTGTCTGCTGCGAGACCTTGTCATGACACCGATGCTTGTTTCTAGCCGGGACGTTTCTTTCACCCTTGAATTTTTTCTTCGTTGGATCTTCCACACGTAGAGGGATTCTTTTCTCCGAAATTGTTCTGCTGATTTGGGAACTTGTAGTTTCTTTGGTTCTTTCCTTTTTCGCGGATGGTGGAAGTTGTGGTGCGGTCAGAATTGCCCCTGGGGAAGCCGCCTCTTCTGATTTGGAAGCCTGGAAAAAATCTTATAAGACATCGAAATCTTTACATTCATAATATTTCTTCAATTGATCCGGACGAGCCTTTATTCTTTCTCCTGATTCTGATTTTAAGTAAATTACTGCCCCAACGATCTGTTGTACTACATAAGGCCCTTCAAATTTATGGGCGAATTTTGATAGGACGTTTTCAGGTGCACTAGACAATGTGAATTTTCTTGTCAATACCTTATCCCCCAGTTTAAAATCTCATTCGCGGCGTTTCCTATCATAATAGATTTTCCGCCGCTTTCTTGCTACATCGGAATGTTTCAAAGCTTCATCTATCAGCTTTTGAATATTTGCCTGTTTAAACTCTGGTTCTCGCTCTTGAACAAAAAAAGGTTTGTCTAAAGGAGTCAACATTTTCCTACCCAGAAATAATTCAGCGAGCGTCTTACCCGTTAGATCATGCTTGGCAGTTGTTAAAGCATAGGCTAATTCATCAACGCAGCCGTCCCAGCGCTTATAACAATTTTTAACGTAACTTCTAATTATTTCAACAATGTTTTCATTAACTCTTTTGCGATGTTTGCTTGTGGTCTGTACGGGATCATTTTCTTATGCTGTATGTCAAGCCCATTACACAGGTTCTCAAAAATTTGTCTAACAAATTGTCTACCATTATCGCTTATTACTTTTAACGGTGCACCGTATTTTAAAATATACTTATGTAAGAACGCATCTGCAACAATTTTATCTGACGCTCACTTCAAAGGAATTATTTCTGCCCACTTAGAAAAATTGTCTGCAATCACCAAAAGATATCGGTTGTTATTTAACTCGCTTTGGGAAAAAGGCCAAGAAGGTCTATTCCGAGGATATCGTTAGGAAAATTCGCACGAATACTATTTAGACACCCGGCCGGGTTATAATTAACGTCGTTAATTAACTCACATAGCTTACAGAACCTGACATACGCTGTTACTATCTTCTGTAGTTGCGGAAAATACGCCGCCTCGCGTACTCTACGCACCGTTTTCCTTACCCCTAAATGACCCGCTGTGGGGCTAACATGAAGTTCCCGCAAAATACTAACCCATAGTGTGGCGGGGATGGCTGGTTTCAGTTCGTCCTTTTCATTTGTTGATTTAGAATAGAACAACAGATTATCTATGATCTCGTAATTTCGGACCCTATTTCTAATTGCAGCAAGATCTAGATCCTTTAAAATTATCTAGATCCTTTAAATAGGCATAAATATCACCGAATTCTGGATCCTTCCGCAATTCAGCTATAATTGTTTCACGGGAATCTAAATCTTTAGAAGTTAACATGGCACATTTTATTTGATTCCCATTTTCATCCAGTTTAATTCTTGACAAGGCGTCGGCCACTGTATTTTCCTTGCCGGGAGTGTGCTTAATTATTAAGTTGTATTCTTGTAACTTTAAGGCCCATCTAATTCATTTAGGAGTTAAATTCTTTCCAGAATATAAGCTGCCTACGGCCGCATGATCAGAGTAGATTGCAACTGGGGCTTTTCCGAAGTTGACTCTAAACTTTTGAACTGCCATTAACACTGATAATATTTCTCTTTCTGTCGCTGTGTAGTTCCTTTGAGTCTGACCTAGAGTTTTGCTAAAAAATGCCAAGGGGTGCCCTTTTTGCATTAAAACTTCACCCACGGCGTAATCTGAAGCATCCGCCACGATCTCCAAGTTCTCGTCCTCTTCCTGGAATTTTAACACTGGGGCATTTCAATTTTTCGAAAGCGGTCTTTGCCTCCGCTATCCATGCAAACTTTGATTTCTGTCGTTTTAACATTAGCAAAGGTTAAAAAATATCGGCAAAATTTTGGATAAACGAAAGATAATATGAGCACATCCCAATAAAAGATGAAAATTTTTTCGCAGTATTTGGCGGAGGATAATTTTTAATTGCTTTTATTTTAGAATCCTTAATTTCGATATCTTTAGGTGAAATTTTGTATCCTAAATATCGCAATCCCTTAATTGTCGAATTTACATTTTGCAGCGTTAATAGTTAAACCTGCTTCTTTTAATAATGAAAAAACTTCGTGGAGGGGTTTTACGTATTGTTCAATAGTGTCACTAGTTATGATAATGTCATCGAGATAAATGAGAGTGAATTTTCCTAAGACGGAACGTAAAATTATGTTCATTGCACGTTGAAAAGTTGACGGAGCCCCGCAAAGCCCAAACGGCACTCGTAAAAATGCATAAGTGCCCGATTTTGTAATAAACCCTATTTTATTCACATCTTCTGGTTTCATGGCTATTTGAAAGTAGGCTGAAGGAAGATCAAGAGTGTTCATATATTTTGTAGACCTAATTTTCCGTATTATTTCTTCTATTACCGGGAAAGGGTAAACAGGGAATTTAATCATGCTGTTAAGTTTTCTTTAATCGATCGCAAAAGGATAAGCTTTTGGATCAGAAGAGGGCACGTTATTTCTCTTTCTGCATAGCACAACTGGGCTAGCATATTCACTATTGGTGGGAATAATTATTTTATCCCTTAACATTTGTTTTATGTGGTGGTCTATTATTGCTTTTTTTCTTTATCATAACGATAAGGTTTTCCTTTACAAGTTTCGCTTGATTTTAATTCTATCGCATGAGTAACAATTTGTGTATTCCCTGGCTTCTCAGAAAACAACGTATTAAATTTACTTACGAGTTTCTCCAGCTTGGCTCTTTCTTTTAGATGCTGGAGCTCGATTTGAGAAACATTTACCTCTTCCACCACTTTTGATACCATATCCAAGAATATAGAATTTTCTGCAAAGTTTATCGTGGCGTTCGCAGCCCTGAAGAACGTACCTAAAATCACATTGTTTTGCAAATTTTTAACAACAAAAAATAAAACTTTCAAAACTTCGTTCTTTACCTGAACGTTCAGCGATAGCTTTCCGACACATTTGGAAACTTTCCCTTGTCCGGCCACTATTTCTGTGCTACAATTTTTAAACAATCATGTTCACCGGAAATTTCTATACTAGAATTTTTGGCTTAAAAATTTCTTTCCGCGCCGGTTCCACGATTGCTTCTTACGGGTACGTCGTCTAAAAGAACCTGGATTACCGGTATTTGGGAATTCTTGACTACCACGTTATTTACATATAACTTAGAGGGATTTTGCAATGTACAGGGAGTCTGAATCCTCAATTTCCCAGGCCCCTCTATTCGTTTAAATTCGTTTTTTTTTCCTGATGTTTGCTGTGTACGCTGGAGATCTTTGGCTTTACCGTTTTCATTCTTGCTTGTTGACGGCTTGGTTAGAAAACGTTTTCCTCCATTGTATTTGTTTCTTTCTTTATGCGACTGCTAATTGTAACCCCGGGTAGGAAATCTCGAATTTTGCGCTATTCGCCGATTCTGAAACATTACGGCTAGTTCGAAATAGTTCTTGCAGCATTCGTGGGTTTCTCAGCTCCACGAAATCTTGTACTGCGGGTAATAATCTCAGTAATATAATTCAATTATTTCGCCATCGGGCTTCCTTCCGTATAGCACATTGACTAGTTTGACTCTACGCAGGATAAACTCGGTAAGGTGTTCAACTTTCCGGTGGTAAAAGCTGTAGATTTCGGCTTCCAGCTTCGCACGATCCTTCACGATCGGGAAGGCCTTCAGGAGTGCCGCTTTGAAATTTTCAAAATTGTAGGTGAGGCTTCCGACTTCCCCGAGTAATAATTTGCCAATCCCTTTCCACCAAGACTCCGCCTGTCCTCGAAGGGCACTGGAGGCGATAGCTACTTTTTGCCTTTCGGGTACCGGATACAACTGAAAGTGCGTCTCAAGCGATTCCAGAAATGAAATGACGGAGATTTTACCGTCGAACACCACTGCAGGCTTGATAGCTGCTCTCATCGTCTGTATTAAAATGCCAGATCCATCCGATGGGCTTGTCACCATCGGATCTACGACTTCTGTCTCTTGTAAGGATGATTGTCTGTCTGGATTACTGGCCTTCGGGAGCCAGATGTAAAGTTCTGTTGTCTTTCTGTTGTGTAGAATCTTGAGAAATAGTGATTGCACTGCACAAGTGTTTAAACTGCCCTTTATTATACTCTTTCAATTATTTACAATGCGTCAACTTGACGCTAACATACTTCGCCTCTGCTTGGGCGGTAACTAAAACACTAGAATCAAAACTCAAAAATTCAAAATATTAACAAGTAGTAGAATTAAACTACAGGACTTATACAATCCTCTAACCTACAGCAAGCAATATAATAGCGATTAAGCCACGTCTATCCAGCAGTAACTGCTAAGCGGAAGTTTGCGTATAAGCACGAACAGAGATTTCCCAGACTCTCTCTCTCTCTCTCTACTGGAACGTCGATATTTAACTTATTATCCTACTGGTAGGATTTGCATTTTTTGCGCGCGCTACCAAATTTAAATATTCTGGCATTGACAATTACTGGAATGAAGGCTTGTAGGAAAGTAACTTAAAATTAAATTTAACTGGTTATTTAAAATAAATATAAATCCCTACACTTTGAATAGGCCTTCGATATTCATAGGCCATAGATAACTTTAAAAATGCATAAATTTTGGATGTGAATTTAAAATAAACATTAAAATTTGAATTTTTTATTTAAATTAAGAGTGATTATGGATTTTCAACATTATTTTGAATCCTTTTCCTAAAACAAGACTTAATACCTGTGTTATTTCCAATTAGACAGTTTCAATGCTTCAATTTCCAGCTTAACGTAGTGGCAATTTCGTCATCCGAACAATTATTTCGCTGTTTGATAGATTTCGAACCTTTGTACGAAAGCCATTATCAATAAATATCGTAAAGAAAGATGCGTTATCAATCTTTTAAATTAATCAATTGTCGCAATTTTTGAGAAGTATCAGACATAATACGGAACGTGCTATGATTCGAAATCGTTTTTTTTTCTCTTTTTTACGGTAGAAAAAAGGAATATGACAATGATTTTAAGGTAAACTATTTATAAACATAAAATAGAAACATACTTTCAGTTATGCATTAACAGTACTTATAAATGCAAAAGAAATAATTTAATGATTTACATATTTGCTGAAAGACGAATTACCTTTTCTTAACAGTGCTTCTAATGCTCATCTCTACTGATTTTAGCTTTTATCATTTATTTTTGGAATTTCCTTAAAGTGCCTCTTTTGTAATAATTTTAAATCAAGAAATTAAGAAAATTATAGAAAAGAATTAAACTCATGTTTGAAATCGTGTTTAAATTTGGTCCTTTCAAATTCCCTTTGTTCAAGTTTTCTATTATATTCAAGAAACGCATTAAGCAGTGAAACGTAAAAATTTAAATATTATGTTCATCTTCTTTGCATTAAGGGCAGCTAATTCGTTACTAAAACCTTTTTATATTACAAAAGTGTACAAGTATTGATAATTAACTGAAGTAAAGTTTAGCAATTTCCTTTCATTGTTTTATTTATTTATAATTTCATCAGCGTAGACTTGCCACCAATTTAATCAACTTTCTCATAGGTATCTTTATGCCTTTTGATAACACTTTTTGTTTAAATTTTGAAACAGATATGGCAGCTATTCCTGATCTTATGGATAGAGACGTGGAGAATTGGGGCCTTGTATCATTTCGTTTAACAAGTATTTTGTACAGTTCGTCAGAAACATCAGCTTTCAACCAAGAAATTGTGGCTTCTATTGTATCTGACAAATTAGCTCATCAGGTTTCTGATTTAAATTTTTATTTTATAACATAAGCAGTGTCTCATAATATATAAATTTGAAGTAACTCAATTAGTTCCCATATTATCAAGGTAACTCAAGTTCAATAATTCACAGGCAAAAAAAAATTTATATTTAGGTGAGTTCTTAAAACATTTTATAAATTGTTGACCTCGTTTAAAATTTTAATTTGCTAATAAATTACAAATTTGGAGGAAGAAGCATGTAAATGTATATTCATCATATGTCCTAAATGGCTTGGTGTTACTAAAAAAGAGACATCTACATTCATACTTACATGCTACTGAAAAACTGTCAAATGTTGCCAGAGGAGAAATTCTACATGCTACAATTCTGTGCCGTCTAACTATCGGGTTGAAACATAAGTAATAGCCGTTTTTTAATTTCAACATTTTTATTTTAACAAAACAAAAAACAGTAAATTAGTCAATAATATCCGAGTTGTTGGACTTTCCCCATAGACCCAAGATCTCGAACTATAGCCATTTGGCTATAGTTCGTTCGCTGATTCTCGAGTGCTCTGACGCGCATCTTCATGCAGAAGTTGATTCAAACGTTCTTAATCAAACTCATTTGGTTGTCCGGAACGCTTTGAGGCAAAAATTTCCATTTTTGAATTTGGCAAACAAATTTCTCACAGTACGTTCAGGCATTTCACCTTCTGCATGCGCTATCTCTCGGACAGCTTGTGCAGCATTGGCACCTCGATTAAACGCAAAAAGAAGAAGGTGTCGAAGATGCTTATTTTTGTCGACCTAACATTCAATTTTAATGATCTGAAAAATAACAAAAGTTAGGCAAAAAAAACACAAATACGCCATCTTATAGAGGAAACGTTTCTCTTTCGAATAATACAAAACGTTATGCCAATACAATTTATTTTTGCCGCGTAATTTTAAACACAACATAAACGACCATTACTTATGTTTCAACCCCATAGAAAAGAAATTGACCAAAGCAAAGAAAGATGTTATAGCAGTGAAATACGGAATCTAAACATTCTTGTAGAGTTAAATTAATTATATTATAATTTAACATAAAGTATTGTTTTGTATTCTTTATTTAAACATTCTTTTCATATCTTGAAATTCTACATTGGGGAAAGGATCTATTTTAATTCCTTGAAAATTTATATTGTTCATTTCCTATGCATGATGACTAAATAAAATAAAATAAAACATTGAAATTACGTGATCAAATCATACAGCAGTTTCTAAATAAAACAGAATTTTTACTTATTATATTTTAGAATCTTTTTTATTAATATTAATATAAACGTGAACAATATGTGAGTTTTAATCGGAAATATTTAATATTTTTTTTCTTATACCAAACATAAATTCCTCGTTATGTATAAAGACCCTAGTTGAATTGCTGGATACAAAACTTTATGGAATTCAGGTCATATGTTACTTTACCATTACAAATACTTCGCAAAGTTAGTAAGGCCATAGTTAGATTTCTTCAGTGGAAGAGAACACCACAAAAACCAAATCAAACATCGTTTAATGTACTGCGATTAATTTTCCATGTAAAGAGTTTTTATTATAGGATTCTAGGAGCTATAGAACTGATACGAAATTGTAACAGTTAACAGTGAAAACGTTTTGAAGAAAATGTTGCGGATAAAATAACAATAACGGAGAAAATGTCAAACCCCGTCTTAGAAAAGAAAGCAACTTACAAAATCTCAGTTGCAAAATATCGTGGTATAAAACGCAGTGGTAAATAAATTGGTGATAAAACTTTGCAGTTTTTAAAGCATTTTTGCACAATATACCTTGTTAAAATATAAAATACATATACAATATCATATAGTAATAACATCGGAGGCATTCCTTTACAGATTTTAAAAATTTCAGCTGCATGTTCGCTATTGCAATATATAATGATTCGGAGTGCTAGAAGGAAAGACAAGTATTTTACCGGCTATATTTCAGAATTTTTGAAATAATAAATAATCCTTAGGAGAAAAATCAAAGAAGAAATTTAGATATTTAAACCTAAAGAATACTTAGACATGACAGTTATGCATAACAAAAATTAACAAAATTGAAAACTTGCTCAGTGAGCTATTAGAGTAGCTTTTTATTTAATTATGCTTATGAAATGAAATATTTCTTATAGATTTTAATTAAAAAATATTTGTGGTTCTATATAGTTATTATATGTTAACTAGAAAGAATATCTTCTCGGAAAAATAGAGTGAAAACTTATGGTAATTTGAAAACCATTCTAATACCTAGAAATTCTTTTTCAGTTAAAGACACCTTTTGGAAAAAAAAACTTTTAATAAAACTAATTATTGCTGATTCCATGCAAAAAGGCTGATTTTTCAAGAGCTTATTAACCTTTCCCGATATAATCAGCAACAGTTAAGGAAATCTGAATCGTGTTTCCTCTTCCCAGTCTAGGAAATTCGGTTTAATAGAATCTTTACAATCTGTATTGTTGGTGATTATATCGAAAAAAGCTAATATCCCTCGAAAGGTCAGCTTTTCTGCATGGAATCAGAGACTTGACAACTGATCCAAGAATTTTAAATATATATATAATTTCTGCAATAGTATATGCACACACATGTGTGCACTGAGTAATTGACCCACGAAGAAGAAATTTGTCAGCTGCGTAGGCGCAATAGGCCGCAGTCGTGGCAGATTTAAATATCATATTTTTATCTTAATTTAGCATTTGCGGCCACAAATAACTTGGTATTTATTATAATAGTTCCTGTTCCAGAATATTTACGTTTTTGATATCGTTCCGGTAAGAAGAGAGCAGCGCAGCCGCAATCTACGTAGGTTGAGAGTAGAAGTGAAGTACGTCGTAATCCAAGATTGAGGTTTAGTTCAAAAGGCGAAAGCTTTTGGTTTCAAATTTTGACTTAAAATTTCGAATTAGCTACGTCATTCGCATACAGTCGTACCTGGAAGCCCGAATTTTAAATTTCGAATTTTTTTATTGTGTATTTCACATTTTGTAAAACTTTAACGAATTTTTGATTTTAAAACTCAATGATTTCAAAGCCAGCAATGGCAACACCGTAAAGAAGAAACTTTTATCTGCAACGCGCGAGACTGTCAGTTGAAAATTCTGAAGATATGCTGTTTTTAAATATTTTATTGTGTATTTCAAATTTTGTAAAATTTTAAGGAATTTTTGATAAAAACCTCAACACTTTCAAACCGAGAAATGGCAACATTGCGTGGAAAAAAAACCTTCTTATCTGCAAGCCGCGAGACTCTCTTTCGGAAATTCTAAAGATAGGCTTATTTTTAAGTATTTCTAGCTCAAAGGAATATTAGCCCAAATGCTCTCGAAACTTGTATGTGTGTGCAAATGTAAAAACGCCCCTCTGAGCGTAATATAAAATACGAAAGTTTTCAGATTTTTTTAAAATTCTTTTCGAGTGGCGTTTCAAGACGTTTCTCTCGAAAGATATGAATTATGTTTCTTTTACTTAATATCTGATTCTAGAATGTACTTCAAATTAGATACGGTGAAATCTTTTAATTTTCAGTTGTTAATGTCACAACCTGAGTATCTATATAAGTCATATAACAAGTATATCAAACTTGAAACTGTTTAATTTGGATGTCTCATTTCTTTAAATGCTTAAAGTTGTACTTCAAAATCTTTAACGCTCATCTGATGGAACAAAGAAAGTAGCGTGTATGCGTAGCATGCTTAAATGAAAGAAGGATACACTTAAATTTATTGTGATACAATATTTTTAATATTATTTATCAATATTAGTATTACGTATTAATTATTAATAATTCTATTTAGCAGCCAGGTCAGGTCCATAAAACTATTGATCGACATCTTATCTAAATAACAGATATTTCGTTAGTCTGCATTTAACTTCTTAATAATTCATACTTCTCTTTCTAGCTAGATTGCTGTCACTGCTTTCTGTACTTACCGCAACGATTGAAAACGGTAAAATTTAAAACTGGTTAAAAAACAAGGCGTGCTGTAGATGCCAAGTTAGTCTTCATAAAAAATGTTTTAACAAGAATAAGAAGTTTTCAATCTGCCAAGCTTACGTATATATACGCGCGTATGAAAGGCTGAAAAAATTTCAAAAGCTAATAATAAACCAAATTTTTCACCTTACGCACACAAAACTCACGTTTCCAGCAGTAGCAGTTCTCCAAATTTTTGGCGTGCTGCTATGAATTCAATGCTTACGTTTACTGTTGCCTCGCAGAAGTCGTTAGCAAGTTGGCGTCATTGTTAGAGAAGGCTTTACTATATACACTGTTTAAAGGATCCAGAACTGTGATTACAGTAGCATGAATTTCAGTTATGGCGATTGTAGTTTGCAATTGGGTGGAAGTCTCTGAATTTGCATAAGAAATTGGCAGCATTGAAACAGAAATGCTGCAATTGTGACAACAGCACTCTGCGTTGGTTACCAAATTCGCCAGATCTTACATTATACGATTTCTGCTTTTGGGAGTTTAATTAAAACATATGCACCACCATCGCCCAAATCAATATAGGAACTTCATGATAGAACACGCATGCACTGGAAATAATTACAGCCCATACTATACATGAATTTGAGATGAATTAAATTACAAGGTAGATATGTGTCATGTGACTCAATGTAAACAAATTCAAGACTTATTATTAGTGCATGACGAACATGGACATTATTGCTGGTGTTGGTAAATGTTATACATACGAAAGGGAAAATGTTCAATTCAAGCTTTAAAATATTACTATTCTTTTGTTTATATTCTCTATGCATATATGTTTGTGATAACTCAATAAACTGTATTAAGTAAACTTCAGGTAATGCAAAATAATACAGGGTGTTTATAAAGTCCCGGAACCATTTTGACGTTTAATAACTCGTAAAATAATGAAGATATAAACAAACTTATGGCATTTATTGATAGAATAAATTATATATTTTCCTTTTCAGGTTTGAATATCTTTACTTTTGTAAATATCGTGTGTGCGTGTGGTTAATTTCAGATAATTTCCTTTTCCAGGCTAAATATCTGTACTTTTCTAAATATCGTCTGCTTATTAATTGCATTTTTCTCTCTTTTGTTTTTGGCAACTATTGCCTATTATTATAGACTTAGGGGGATGGCCTTTGCAACAGATGTGCTAAGGAGGATAGAAGATGATGCTAAATTTCTAAAGCGCATAATGTTCTCCGACGAAGCATCCTTTCATCTTTCTGACATTGTTAATCGCCATAACGTGCGCATATGGGGATTTGAAAACCCCCATGAATACCGTGAGGCACAAAGGGATTCCCCAAAGGTTAATGTGTGGTGTGGACTAATGGACGACCGAATCATTGGGCCTTTCGTTTTTACAGAAAAGACGGTCTCATCAGTCGTATACTTAGACATGTTGGAAAACTTCGTATTTCCACAACTAGAAGAGCTTCAGCCACATATCTTTTTGTAAAAAAATGGCGCACCACCTCATTGGGGTACCATCGTTCATAGTTTTTTGAATGACCGTTTTACAGGAAGATGGATTGGGCTAGGAGGTCCACTTCCTTGGACACCCAGATCACCTGATATAACGCCGCTGGACTTTTTCCTGTGGGGATTTGTAAAGGACAACGTTTACAGTAGGAGAGTGTCGAACATTGATGACCTAAAAGCCAGAATGACAACCGCAAGAGCCTCTGTGGATGCCGACATGCTTGCCGGTACCTGGCATAAAATTGAATATCGACTTGATATTCTCCGTGCGACGAAGGGGGCACACGTGGAAGTTCATTGACAAGGGTCATGAAACTTTTTGAGTCTATCTAACCGTTTATGTTATTAATTTTAATCTATCTTTATTATTTTATGAGTTATTAAACATCAAAATGGGTCCGGCACTTTATAAACACCCTGTATTTTGAGAAGACTTGTGCACGCTCATTACCTGATCAGAAACAAACTGATCCGTAACGACTTGAAAATCTTCCTATAGAGGACCGCATTACCAAACTTAATAAGTTCTTAGTAAGTACTTAATAATAAATAACTTAATAACTTCGAAACTGGTTACCTAGCTGTTATGTTGTAAATTTTTCGGAAGTTCTTAGTTATCAAATCATTTTAGAAGATAATTTGATCTGACCATTTTCTTACATGCTTAGAGATCACAACTTCGTAACCTAGGTTTGACTGCCAACGCTTACTTGTTTTCTTGCTCTGCATGACTTTATCTCTCGTCGCTTTCCATTAGATTGGCACACATGCGGTACAGGAGATAATGGTCTTCCCCCCTTTACCTCACTTTCTTCGATGTTTTTGGTGTTTCGTCTGCTAGCTTGTAAGAATGTGCCCTCAAAGGCTTAATTATCGTATCTAGCTTATTAAGGCTCCTTCTGGGGCCACAAAAACAACTTGATAATTTTTACCCTAATCCGTATAAACAGAATTAAGTTCCTTGAAAATGAATAAAATTATTGAAATGTCCAGTTTTAAAATTCAGTCTTCGTCAAGAAACAGTACAAAAATGGTATGCATGAATTGTGGCATGATCTGAGTATGTAATTGACTAAATTTATTGCTGAGTTATTGTATTTTAATTGCTATGTATTACGCTGCATTCTCTTTCTGACATTCAAACTCAGCAATAAAGATTCTGTCAAAGTCTGTCTGTCTTCTTTAAAGCGTTATTAACATGTGTGGTATATTTGCGATCATTGCTTAAAAGCATTTAGGGTTTCGCATTTGAAACACTCAGAACACCCCCCCATACGAAATAAGCGTAGTGGCTGATGATTCCTCAGTGAAGCGCTAAACATTACCATTTTGGTTCTTCAATCTATTCGTCTATTTCATGTTCTAATGCTGATAAAAATTCATGGACAATGTAAGAATTTGTAATTTGTACATTTTTTTCATGTTTGTTGCATTTTAAGCTATTAGATGTAAGTTTTAGTACTTCTGAATTAGAGTAACTTTTTTAATTTACTTATGTTTACAGGTTTAAAAAATGGCTAAGAAAGAGATATCTTTTCTTTAGCCAAAAATTTAAAAATAATGTAATAATTTTCTGCATACTTAGTACTGAAGATCTTGTGGTATATTAAAAACTTATGCTTTTATTTCTAGTGGTTTGGTAATCTGGTCACCATGCAGTGGTGGAATGACTTTTGGCTGAATATTATTTTTGCAACTTTTATGGAATATTTTGCTTTAGACAACGTCAGACCGGAATGGAGAATGGTAACAAAATATGCATATTTTTTTGCTGTCATGAAGTGCCTCTTCAAACGTCTTGTTAGTTTAACTCTCTTGAATAATTAATGCGGGAAATTTATATACCTTACGCTTCCACCGGTGAGCAAAATTAAAGTACATCTTTGGTAATAGTATTTAATAAAGAATTTCCCTCACAAATTCTGTGAAGGTAAATTGATATACTAAAATGAAAACGCAGAAGTAATGCAATTAGGGTATTGTTTAACGCTTTAATTATGCACGTATGGAGAATGCGAATTCAAGAGCTGGTACAGGCAAAAGCTGGTCTCGCATAATCAAATATCCAGACATAAATTTCTCCTTATAAAAGTATCTGAGAGACAAGGACACAATTGCGTAGCCTTGAAAATTGTTTTCATGCGGCAAATCAGTCAAGTTGCTGTTTAAAATCTGAGTCTTAACTTCTTTTATTTCAAGAAAGCCTGAAATACACAACTTTCTGCAATATATCCATGAGAAATTCTATTTTCGTAACATTAATTTGGGTATTTGAGAAGAGAAGCTAATAAACGCGTGACTGACCTGCTTATTTATAGCAAAGGTTCCATAACGGCTGAAGATACCTAGGTAAGATCCCATATTCTGCGATAAACCATTTAAAGTCCCATATTCTGCAACCTGCAAAGTACCAGGTTTAGTGTATTATATATTTTGTACTACATCCTGTCTCACTTTCATACTTCCCTTAGTGTAAACATGACTATGCGTATAAATGCTCTCGTTTATTATTTTGATTTTATAGAATATTCATATAAAACTCCTGTCTCTACCTAATTTTTTATATGTCTTAGGTACGTTCTTATAAATACTAGCTTATTGTGGTTTAATTCAATTGCGGTAATAATTATTTGAACAATATCTACCTCATTTCTATAGTTTGTTTCAAGGTTATGTATCCTAAAATTTTGTTTTAACGAGAGTTTGAATAATACGCTGGGGTGCAAAATTTAAGAACGGGATGATTTTTCCAATGCAAAGACGTGCAGTACTATTCTACGTCAACTCGAACTTGCCACAAAATCTGCAAGATGTGAATACATGAGACAAGGGAGCAAAACAATTCAAACAAGGAGTCAAATCTATAAAATGACACTTTATTGAAAACATTGTTCCGAGCACAAATGGAGAGAAGACAGAGACTTCCATGTGGCAGGCGTATAACAAGAAAAATCCAGTCTGTAGAAGGGGCTGTGATAACCACCGACTGCGGTACAGGAATTACAATGTCTGCCCATGCTGATGACGAAGATGTTCAATGAACCGCTGAGGCATCACCCTCCCCCCATTCCTCTTGTAGCGCTAATTTCAGCTGCGAAAGCTTTGCTGGCAGGTGGCCACGTGGCAGCATCCAGGTATTTAGAGGATCCCGCACATGTTTTGAGAGATTTAGGTCCGGACATTTAAGAGGTTAACACATGCGTTGCATATTTTAACTATTCAAGAGCTCTGTCACAGCTACTGAAAGATGAGTTATAGTGTTGTTGTCTATGAAAGGAAGTCCAGACCCACAGCACCTATAAACAGATGCATATAGAGAACATTTGTATGTAGATCACGTTTGTGGGCCTCATGGTCACATCAAAACGTGATATCGGACGGTCAGTAGTCTGTTAGTGTCTTGCGATATCTCCCACTCTCTGACATTTCTTCTTGCCAATAGGTCATTATACCTATCCTTCACTTCCCTTGTTGCTCGTGGACGACCGCTGCGAAACGCTCGAGCAGCTGTTCCTGCCATTTGAAATGCTTTGTAGGCTGGTGAAACGATGCTGTGAGCGAATCCTTGTAATCCTCCTCCACATCTGTCATACTTTGATTCTCCTTCACCATCTAAATATCGCAATCTCGGATTAACGTCTGCCATATCATATCTCCTGGATTGCCTGTTGGCCATACCCTACAGTAGTACGAACTGGTTGTCGTTGAAATCACTGTACACCTTGCTTTCACCGAATTCCTGAGCGTACACCCCCGTATGCGTAATACTTACGAGTCATGTGGCATATATGCACATGCCCTACTGCAACGGCCTCAAGCCAATTTCTTGATTTTTTTCGGCCCATTCTCTTGTCTTGTTCCCCTTTTTTGCTAACGTTTTCTTCCTCGTCCTTAATTTTTACACATTAGTGTATAAATGCCTCAGTGATACAAAATAGTTGTACCAAATGTTCAATATGCGAACACATTTCTAGGAATTTCGAACCGCAACATTTGATTTAATCATAAGATTTTTTAGAATTATAATACTTATTATTTGAAATTTTATTATATTACTTAAATCCTAATATACGAGTTTCATTCAATACATGCTCATTCATGACATCATTTTTTTCCATTACAGAGGGAGGACCTCAGTGTTATGTTCACTCAGCATGCTTTGATGTTAGATAGTTTGTTATCTTCTCATCCTATAGTAACTGAAGCTGTTGATTATTCTGAAATATACACATCGCTTGACATCATATCTTACAGAAAGGTCTGTATTTGTGTATAGGACATGGATTCCAATAATGTTTGAGTATATTCTGCTTGTAAAATTATAATAAAGGATTTGTAAAAATTATACACTATTCATCCGAAAGAAAACATTTATGTTAGCAGGTTTAACAGACATTTTTAATGCAGAGAATGTGACTTAAGATATTTTTCATAAACATTAAATCTGATTTAAATACTTTTACAGTATACTTCTACACATTAAAAAATACAATAATTAACTTTTTAGTTATTTTGCTTTTATCAAAAATAGCATTTTTCTAGATTAACTATTTGGGGCTTGGTATTTCATTTATTTTATGTTCTTAAACACCAAATACTTGTAAATACTTATATTCTCTGTAATATGCTTTTTAGATTAGTGTGCTTAGGCAAAGGTAAATGTGCTTCATGTAATCAATCATGTTTTAAATGTTTTTTATTATAAGCCTTGAGAAGTTCCTTTATGCTAATTAAGCATTTATTTTATGGTTCGGATCTGTAGTGTCACTTCTCCTTTTCGTTTTCTAGGTTGCTATTTTCTGAATTCTCGTCTTCGGCCTTGCATTATAACTGCCGAAAATTGAATTCCACGCCTATGAAATAACTTTACGTTAAACTTATTGTGTAGCCTTCAGCTACTAGTTTATTTGAATTTAATATTTTATACATGTGACTTATTTGTTAACTTATGTTAATAGCTCACGACATGTGGCTGACTGAATTGTAAGCACAGGGTATGCCCTTTGTTCTTAGTTAGTTTTAGTAAAGAATCTTTTACACCCTTCTTAAGTCTGAATTATTACATATCAATAATTCACTTAACATCTATCAAGTGTTTAGACACTTTGGATGATTACTAAGCACCTTAAACTCTACAGCCTATTCTATTTCTTTTTATCTGAGTACTGAGCATATTTTACAAATATTAGACGTTATTGTACTACCAGACATTTGCACGTGTCCATGTCTGATATTTTTCTTTTAATGTCTTTTTTATTTTATACTCATATTCTCTAAGAAAAGATTTTTGATTGATGAAAACATTGATTTAAATATTATCGAAAATATTATTAATTCTTCAACTTACACGTTCATAGAAGTTCGCATGGTCTTTTGAAATGTTGCAAAAGGCTTTTTACATTTGACTTTCTTTTTCAAAGATAGACAGCTTTCTTAAATTATTTTATTCCTTCGGTTTATCTTTGTTTTCTCTTTCCTTATTCATGATATTAATAATTATTTCTCAGAGTAAAAGTCTATATTTTATCCTAGCTATTTGTAGTGTATTATTTTAGTTACATGTGTTTTATTTTATTTCATTTAATTAGAACTATGCTACTATACCAGCATTTGATTTTATTCACCACGCAACCCTTCTGTAGTGCAATAAAAATGAACTGAATTCATTCTGTTGGCATAGGGTCCTGCTGTACTAAACATGTTAGCAAACTTCCTTGGCGTGGAAACTTTTCAAAAAGGGTTATCAAGTTACTTGAATAAATATAGTTTCCAGAACGCTCATAGTGAAGACCTGTGGAATGAATTTACTGAAGTAAGTGTTTTTACTTTTAAATATAAAACATCCAAATAAAAGTTTGTGGTAAATTGATACACTTAAATTCAAGGAAACATCTTCATAAAAATGTTTTGAAATTTTCGAATCTGTAGACGTAACAAGGAATTCAATATATGATTATTTAAAATATTAAAGTTGCTTCTATTTTAAATGTTTCCTATTAATGCAATTAAACGTTTTTTGCACTATTTTTCTTATGAGGCCTTTTCTCTTCACATAACAGATTATTATTTGGTTTTTTGTTAGTTTAAATTCTGATGTAATTCGTATCCAGAAACCATTAACGCAGCAGTAAAAATGAGTTCTAAGATAGAATTGAACCGTAAACTGAAAGGTATTTTGTTCGTAACACATATAGGTTTTATATATTCTACTGAAACATTACTTATTTATTAACTGAGTTTAAAAACTAGTGCAGACAGAGTTCTGCCAAAAAAATATCTCATCCATCTCATTTAATCTTCTTACCATATATATTATTGCCATAAAAGTATTTACTGGGTCTATATTTTTCGGAATGTCTGCTCATAGAGATATCTTTCTAAGGATAAGAAGTATTAAATGACCCAAATAATCATGTTTTAGTAGTTTTTAGTTTTAAAATATTAGCTTTATAAAAATTACCAATGGTAAATTTTTGCACGTTTCTCTGGTTCCTATAATTATGTTTAAGAAAATTTTATACTCACTTTAAGAAAACAAACAAAATGATTGCTCCCGTCTGACAAACACTGACCAAGATTAATTTCAAAATCTGGAATAATTGACTGTATTTTCTACTTCCCTTGAGGAATACGTTTGTAGAGACATTAGATTGTGTGAGTAGGAGATGTGAAAATTGCGCAATGGCCTAGCTGGACTTAAACCTGGACTTCTCAAATATGCGCCTAGTGTGCTACCGTTACACTACGAAGGCATGCAGACAGGAGTGACAAAATACCTTATTTACTCCCCCTTTTAAAGGCCAGCTGAAAATTAAGAGGACCCAATCGCCAAACCCTGGTGGTGAAGAATCACCATCCCCCACTATTTAGTTTGGACGCAACTCTAGAGTCATTGGATTTTTTGAAGAAAAGGCATGAAAAATATGCAATTCCTTCTCCGAGACTCGAACCCGGACCTCTAGAGTACGTGTCGAGTGTGCTACCATTACACCACGAAGGCATGCAAAAAGGAGGGAGAAAATATAATTCGAGATTCTTTTCTTCCTTAATTGTCCTTCAATGATATTCTTTTGAGACTTGTTAGTGTGTGATATTCTTTAATTTATAATTTTGTTAAAACTAATAAGCCGAGGAAATTAATAAGCAATTTGTAAGTCACAAACAATTTATAAGTTTACAAACTCTAAAATGACATTATTAATAGACTTACGAAGTGTTATTATTTTTTAGAACCAAAATCTGATAGTTACAAAAAATTCATTACACTAGAAGTATTTTTTGATTTTTAATTTATCAAAACTACAATAACTGAAGCTGTAATTTCATATTCATGTCATCTAATTTATATGAATGATCTTGACAAACTACTGAATAATTCAATTAAGTATCAATAATCTGTTGATATTTCAATCAACAGATTATTGATAATCAATAATTTGTTGTTTGACTTCTAAATCAATAATCTGTGTAACTTAAAGCACGTGTAAAATTCATTCATTAATGTAAAATATGTGATAATTTACAGTTTAACTTTTTAATCCATTTTGAATTTTAAAATTAATTATAGTCACATAAATTATAAAAAAAGTATTTATATGTATACGTTTATTATTTCTTTTATTTACTCTAGCCTAATCATTATAATAATTTTGTTCTTTCAATTATTAAAAATATTTTGGAATTTTCTGCAAAGTTTTCATCAGATTGGCACATTTTTTATTGATTTACTTTATTGTATTACTTTTCAATGCATTTATTCCCCTCGTTCATCATAAATGTAGAACATGGGGTTTACAAAAGTAAGTTAACTGTAATTTACAAAAGTAAGTTCCATACGAGTATGAAATTGCAGCTATAGCATTACGACAATAAATGTTGCACGCATAAATACAACGAACGAAAACAGAGAACAGCTGTCTAGACTTCACAAAAACAGATAAATTTGCTGGCCAAGTCACCCCAACCCTTTCCAGATCGTTCTGCAATCATAATCCAGAGCTATCGAAGGTAGGGCTGGAAAAATTTAAATGTTCAATATCTCGAGGTACTTTTTCTGAACGCTCACATAAATATTTCATCTTACATTGAAACGAAACAAGTAACTTTCAAATTCACCGTCACCAGATAAAAACTGGGAAACTTTAAAATCAATAGAGAGGAAACCCTCGGAATGCAGTCTGTGGTAAATAGAGGAAAGAACGTTTTGGTTCCCTCAGCCTAAGAAGATTAAATATATTCCCCATTCCACTTAGCTAAAAGATTCTTATAATGAAAGAACTTCCAACAAGTATTTTGAATGCTAATATTGATATCTATGGGTAAATTTAGAGCATCTTTAGTTAAGAAATTAGCTCTTTCATTTTCATGGAATCCATAATGATCACGCACATAAGCAAAACGGATGTCAATTCCTCTGTTTCTAAGTGAACTGACAGTTTTAATAGAGTTAGATTACTAATTTGTCGCTGCTGGTAGTACTGTTCAAAAGGTGAAGAAAGAAAATCAGAACATATAAGGTACCTTCAGGATTCTCTACCATTATCCATTATCCACTTGATGGCAATGATAAATATCGAGAAGTACTGCTTGAAAAATTGTACATTTATTTCGAATACGGTGATTAAAATGGCAAACCTCAGACTGATCTTGAAACAGAACAAATGCAAGAACACTTTTTTAAACTGGCTTAGATATGTTACGGTGAAACACCGAAATCTGGAGAATGTCGACTTTCACCGGTGAATGTCAACATTCACATAGTCGCTTGGTGTATGTCCGAAATACACTCATGTCCATAAATTAAGAATAATGCAAAATCAGGCAAAGGAAGAGTTAAAAGCAAAACAAATTTGACTTATTTGTAAAGCTTAGTTATTAAACAAAAGGTAAAGAGCAAAAAAAGATGCTATATGTTTGATATTATTAAAAAAATTAACGATTTTTTCTTCCTGGAGCAAATTACAAAAAAAACCAATTTACAAAAAAACAATATTACATGGTTGGTATGATTGTTAATACATTGTATGTCTCCCAGACGATGCCATACAGTCCGTACAACGCCCAGGCATGCTGAGTATCAAATCATCGATCTGATCTTGGGGGATATTACACCACTCAAAAAGTAATGCTCTCCGGTAGACATGTAGGAGGAGGTTGCAGACTGCAACTCGTCGGCCAAGCATGTCCCACACGTGCTCTACTGGATTCAAGTCCGGTGAGAATGCTGGTCAGTCCATACGGGTGATATCCTCCGATTGAAGGCATTCGCTTACGATGTTTGCACGGTGAGGACGGGCGTTGTCATCCATAAACACAAATTGTGCGCCCATGGCGCCCCGAAATAAACGTACATGTTGAATGACGTCATGATAGATATGGCTTGTCATAGTTCCAATTTGAACATGCAGGTCAGTTCTGGAACCCAGAATAATTCCACCCCAAACTAGCACTCCTGCACCACCATAACGGTGTCGTTCAATGATGTTTTCTTGGTGGTAAGGGGTACCTGGAGAACGCATCTGACAGGTCTACGAGCATATAGACCAATCTGTCCTAAGCTTCTGTATACGTTCTGCCTTGAAACTGTCGTACCAGGGAGTGAAGAGAGCTGACGAGACAGGTCTGAGGCTGTGCTCCGCCTGTTTCTTTTGGCAGTAACTGCCAAATACCGGTCCTCATTCAGCGTTGTAACTCTGGGGCGACCTGTGCTGTAACGTCTACTCACATTACCATCGTCTTGGAATTGTTGCCAAAGCCTGGAGATGACACTCTAGGCAATTCCAAGTTCGTCTGATACTTCCAGTTGGGTAAGCTCCCATTCCAGACGGCCGATAATTCTACCACGTAAAAAATCATCCAAATGCGACCTTTGTGTCATAACTATTCGGTTATTGCACTGAAATGCTTATAAAGCGCCTGCGAACAATTTTACTTCTTTGTCTGTATTCCTTATATATCACTCTCTTACACTCTCGTCATCGTCTCGTCTCGTCTACCATCGGTGTCATCTGGTTACTTCCTGAAATTTGCATATGATTCTTGAAGATGTATTTAGTGATTTTACAGGTGATATATTTATTTTAGAGTTCGATTTCCGCGTGACTCCCAATTATCCTTAATTTATGGACATGAGTGTATTTTCCAAAAACTCTTATTTCTGACTTACACCGGTAAATGTCGACATTCACCATGTACTAATGGTGAATGTTCAACATATAATAATATTATATTTTCTTCTCTGTAATTAAGTCGCGAAAAACCGAACTTGAGATTTAAAATAAGATTTTAATAACATAAGAACTTAAAACCCACAGTACATTCAAAATGAGAAAGCAAAATAATAGAAGTTAAAAACTTACTTAATTATACAGTACGTTCTAAATGAGAAAATAAAATAATAGCAATAAAAAACTTACTAAATTATGTGATTCAAATCTTATTTATTGCAACCACTTAAACTATTAAGACACTTTGAATTGCACAAGAGAACCTTGCTTTTTTACAACTGCATTTATCGGAAACAGCCAGTCGCCTCTTTGTCTACTCCTCTCTTTTCGACCTACACCTGAACATATCTGTGATTGTCGACATACACCGGTGAGAGTCCGAATGTACAAGAATGCAATGCTATATTCGATCTTTCACCGGCGTATTTGGTGAATGTTGACATTCTCTGGTGAAAGTCGACATTCTCCAATTTCGGTCTTTCACAGTAACAGATATACTAAATACATCTTTTTATGAAGTGATGCAGATTGTTTATTAAGCAGTAATACCTCTCATGTACAAACAGGAAAATTTAATAACATATTAATGTCAGAAATGATAAAAAATCAAATATATGAGAATTAATGTTTTCTGATTAAATTTTCATTTTTAATTTGTAGGTTGACGTATCACACATAAATGTATCACAGGTTATGGATGTATGGATACGACAGAAAGGCTATCCTCTCATTACAATTACACTTGAACATTCTGCAATAAAGGTAAAGCAAGAGAGGTATCTTCTTAAAGCTCCTGCATCCGATGATGCTTCGTCTTCAGATGTGTCTCCATATGGCTACAAGTGGTTTGTTCCTGTTACGTAGGTCACTAATCTTTCAAATAGACAGAACACCTACTGGTTAAATATGTCTAACGGTACGATCTGTTATTATCATATATATGTTAATACCCCCTTAAGTACTTAAGTAAAATTATCTATTTTGATAAATGGTGAAATAATAAATATATAAAAATATTTTATTAAATTTGATTCTTTCGGGATGTTGTAAGACTTGATATAATGAAACTATAGAGAGGAAAGGAAAAATAAAGTAAAAAAAGCTACTGATGCAGCAGAATAGCAGAAATTTTAAAGCGAATATATTTATTTATAAAAATTAATAGAAATTTAGAGTTACATTAGTAAAGGAATTACAGCTAACATACTGCGTAAATTGACATAATCATCATTCATTTATTAAGATCTGTGAATTGTGAAAAAATGTTAAGAAGAATAAAAAGGTCAAATGTGCGTATTATGTGCAAAAAGAAAAAATTAGCAATGATTTTATAAAGTACTTTTTGCTTTATTACTGATGTTTACAGTTTAAACCATAAGTTTTAAAATAACGAAGGCTATTTCAAAGACTAGTTCAGTTCTAAAAATAGTATTTTTGTACATAGAGGTAAAATGCCATTTTTCAGAAATGAAATTCGAAAATAGTAATAGATTTAAACAAATATTTTTCTTTGTAGTTGAAGTTTATAGTTTAATGCGTAGTTTTTAAAATAATGGATGCTTTCTGAAAAACAATAATTTTGATTTAGTTTTAAAATATCTTAATTACTCTTAGGTGAAATGTCATTTTAAGACAGAATTACAAACATGAAATTTGAGAAATTGTCTTTCATAAAACGTTTCAATTAAAATGTTCGCTGCAGTAATGTACTTCATATATGAGAGAAATCAAGTACTACATATCAGAAAATAATAGGTAAGCATTTAAATTAAATGCAAACACTGACAGACTTACTGCATATATATATACTGAGTTTTAGATTTACAATTTCCCTGAAATATTTAAAAGGCATTCTTGTATAATGACTGTATGTAAATTGTAATTACTGATAATTCATTTTCCATTTCCAAATAAAAGATATAATACCATGAAAAACAGAAAAACTGTATATACGCTGTATATTTAGAGGCCATTCTTAAATTTAATGAAATTTATAGTGAGTAATAAATGTAAACTATTTTTGATAAATTATTCTGTTAATTTATTAATGGCACAATTTCTGATGTTTTCTGGGTTTTTATGCTATAGATAAGAACTAATAATTATGAATTAGAAATACAAATTATGAATTTGTTATGTAATAACAAAACATTCCACTGATTCATTTGTTTCCAGGAGTTTATATTACATACACAAGGATTTACATTAATTCTGGCTTACATTAATTAATTAAAATTTTCATATTTCTGCATAGTAATTATGGTGTATACATATTAAAAATTCATATTGAACTCGGAATTTCTATAGATAATCGGTAATATGGGACACATATTTATGCTCAATCTTTGAACACGATTTCTTTATCTTTCTCCTTGCAGTTAGCTATCAAAGAAGTGCTTAAGCTGAGTTAAATATCTTGACTTATTTCTTATTTTCAAGTTTGCTTTGTGAAAGCTAAATACAATTTGCTACATTTCCAAATAGTTTGTAAAAAACTTTATGTCACCTTAAATTTTAGTTGTGTCAGTAATGAATGAAACTTTATTTGAGTCAATAATGAATGGAACTTTATTTGTGGCAGTAAATTTTGAAACTTTATTTCAGTTCCATCATTTTAATTCAAAAGAATTATGTTATCTTTCTTATATAACAGAATTTTGCCCGATTTTGTACCGGTGGCAAATGAATGAACAATGAACTTTCATGTAATATGAGATAATGTTTTTGTGTGACTCCAAATAAAGTATAAATATAAATTTTAACTGTACTTTTCTGATTAAACATATTTTAGGAGAATTTACTTTACCTGCTGAAGTAGAATGGCTAAAAGTAAATGTGAATCAGACTGGTTTTTATAGAGTTATGTACGATATTGCCTTATGGAAGAAGCTAACTGATGTTCTACATTCTAATCATAAGGTAAAATATTTTAGATTTTGCTATTTTCTTTAATGTTTTTAATTATAATTAAACCGTTTAGATTGCTCGTTAAAATTAAAGGATAATGTGAAAGAAATATCTTCACTGCCCAGTGGAATAACTATTGACATTAATTATCTGAAATTGAACGCAAGTTTGCATAGAATATGCAAATTAGATGACTACTGTGCATATTGGGATTCGGCTGTATAGTGTTATTTAAATATATTGCGGTTTTTGAGGCTGATGAGTATTCATTAAGGAATCTACGAGACTTAAGATGAAATATAAAGTTCTCAAATTCCATGAGTCAATTACATTTGTAACTTAAAAACATAACGTATGTCTGTATCTATATCCATATATCTAACTAACTATATATATATATATATATACGTGTGTGTGTATGTGTGTGTGTGTGTGTGTGTGTGTGTGTGTGTGTGTGTGCGTGCGTGCGTGCGTGCGTGCATGCGTGCGTGTGTGTGTGTGTGTGTGTGTGTGTGGCAAATAATAATTGACAAAATAATTGGCGACCTCAAAATTAACATTCTAAATTTGGTGCTCTCCCTCTAAATTCATCCTTTCTCCCAAATTCGAGATCATTCGAAATTACGTAACGTTTTAATGCGGGTATCTCCTGCCCAATTAAGTAACTGCAAAGCAAAACGTTTCACTAACTCAAACTAAAACCATCACTTCCTCAGGTCTTCCTTTGAGCTACTGTTTTAAATTACTTTCGCTTCTTCGCCTGTGTGCTTGCAGCTTGTCGCTCAACCTCTGCTAGCGATTCGCAGTTAATTAAAATGTAATAGCATATTTAAAATTATGGGGCGCGATTAGCACCCATACTCTTCTACAGTTATGTATTAAGAAATTCGTCATTCAAGAATAAATGATGTTTAACTATCAAGCTGGTCCTGCTTCTAAAATTCCATCCGATCATCCATTACGTCATAACATCCAGACATCTACTCAACAGTTTTTCGTCCATGACTAAACGTGAATGGTTTTTATCTTTCGCCAAAACAACTATTATTACATATGTGTGTGTGTGTGTGTGTGTGTGTGTGTGTGTATGTGTACGATAAAAATATATGAAGCAAAATTCTAACTATAATTTGCAATCGTTCCTTTATTTTAATTTGGCTATTTCCCCTATATCTTCTGAAAATAATAACTGTTTATAAAAAATCCCTCTAATATGATTTCCAGGCTAAGCCATTATGAATCTTGCATAAATCTACTGTGGATGAGATTTACATAAACGGGTTCAGCGAATAAGATTTCAGTCAAACCTGAATATCATTTTGAGAACCACGAATTTTTTACTTCTCTCCCAGGATTTATTTTGAATGCGGTATGTTGCTTCCTTTCTGCCTAACTAATGTGATGCCTCTAAGCTCTCTATTGTATCAATTATCTTATAAAATATAAGAAGGCACAAATGTAATGAAGAATGGGTACAGGTTCAGCCCTTTATGGTGTGCGGTTTATTATTAAATTGTGCTTCCCAGGAATTGTTTTGCTCAGAAATATTTTTTTTTTATTATTTATAAAAATATTTGATTGAAAGTACGTATTTATCCATATCTGCAGGCCATCATCATCTACGACATTAGCCATGATTGGAAAAATCACTATCTTCTCAAGCCGTGATTGGAAGAATCAGTATCTTCTCATACAAATTACGCACATACCCGCATATATATGTGTATATATAGGCTGCATGAAGATATATAAGTTGGCTAGATGAAGCCAAATACTTACTGCGTTTTTCTTCCAAGTAATACACCAATTGTATACTTGAATGTGACCATCTTTATTTCAAGTATAATTTACATTGTGATGCCGCCTGAGCTCTGAAAAGGATAGACCCGTTATTTGTTAGTTTCAAGCAAGCATCTTACATTTTTCAGTATTCAAATATTTGGCGAGAAAGAAGGGAAACTGCAGAAAATATATTCGTGAATTAAATGTAAACGTAGGAACAGAACATCGATTACGATATGGTACTAAATAAGGAATCCTGAAGTTACGGTTCTGCTTTATTTCAATTTGTTTTTTAATATTTTGGTTAGCAAAATTTAACATCATTATTGACTTTAAAATCATTTTGTATTATGTAAATGCATATGTCTTGAGAGTTATATAAGAATCATATGACAAAGATTAATTTTAAAATGATGGAATTAAAGGATTTATTATAAGACTGTCACTGTTTTAGAGCTAAAGGAAAAATAATCGGATGAAACGGGAAAGTAATGGGTACCACAAATTAATGATGAAATTTTATCCTGAATATTCCTTTTTGAAATATGTGGCTTACCTTATCTGTATTTATATCTATATATAAAATGCTCATATTTCAAAATATGTTATGTTTTATTCATTAACCAGCTAAGATTTATATTTAATATTTCCTTATTCTGTGTCTTTCAGATTTTCTCACCTGCTGATCGAGCTAATCTTGTGGATGATGCCATTTCATTTACAAGGTAATTTTAGAAACTGAAAAAGACTTTTTTGTTTAATTTACGAATTGTTATAAGGTATTTCCACAGCTTCTGCAGATTATAGAATGCAAATGAGAAAACTGCTAGGAATGAAAATATTTTTTAAAAAAGTACTAAGTTAACTTCACCGCAGCTAAATTAACATTGTCTGCTATGCTGCTTAGAAAAATCATGAATGTATTTTAATAAATTAGAAATTGTGTTATTTTACATGCTTTGCTTTTCAGCAAATCCTGGCTTATTCACTTGAGAGTAAAGAATTTTTAGTGTTGGTATAAAAACAATTTTGACAGCTTCCACTTTTAATTTATAATTTTAATTATATTACTATTATAATATTTGTAATTTATCATTATACATTCGTGATTAAGGTAGGGAAAAAAATACTACTTTGCCAAAATTACTTGCATATCATTTGCTTAAAATCCCCTTTTTATGCGAAATTTACGTTTTATTTATATAACTGTATATGAGTATGTTTGAGTAACTGGAAAAGAATTCGATTGATTTTATATCACATTGCGCAATGACCTATTCTACCATAAGCAGTTCTAATGAAATACTCATACAACGAAAGCTTGTCTTTTTATTTGTTGGGTAACAAATAATAAGTACGTATTTCATTTTATCCTCAATGTAATTCAGTGTTGACACATTTTGGATTAATTTTTTTCTTTCAATTATAAGAACAAAGAATAAGTTTTATAACATGCATCATTCTACTCAATCTTGAAGAATAATTGGCATGAGAGCGCAGCCTATATATTAGTAATGAGAAGAAATCTGAAATGAAAATTTAAATATTATGTGTAAGTATTCAAGATTGTTTTTAAGTAATAAATATAAATTTACAGTTAGTTTCAGTTACTATCATAAAGGTAAGAAAAACTCCGTTGCTAGGCAACTAAATATTTATACATCAGGAATCGTAAAATATTTAAATGTGAAAATGGCAAAACATGAACATTTGGGGCCCTTCAAATGATTTTTTGATTGGAAGTATCTACAACAATGATTGCGAAAATAAAGGCCGGGTAAAGAAGGACTGTTGTGGGCACGTTGTGCGTGTAGAAGGCGTCTAGGAAAGAATTGATAAAAAGAAAAAGCCACTTTTATCCGAAATTAATGTGGTTATTTCATAAAGGGTTGCAGACTCTGAAAGAATTACTTTAAAGCTTTCAGTATAGCTGTAACGCATTTGCTCTTGTTATGTCTAGGTGACAAACTTTCTTATTTCTCTTGGTATGTGCCGTTCTATTGTCCTACTGCTTCCGTAATTCGAGCATACTAATCTGTTAGAAATGCTCAGTCATTCGACACACTCATCCATTTTCAAACCCACATAAAAAGAAATTTACAAGACGTGGATTCCGTCAGTCGCCACACAAAGAAATTTAAAGGGATCATGTATCGCAGAAAGAATTTTAAAATTGTGCGACGTATGCAGTAGATAAAACTTTACTCAGACAAATTTAACGTACTTCGCTATAATCCAATCCAATCTGTTTACATTGCCTGAAATAAAATATTTTGTATTTCCTGTGTGATATATTATCTGGAACGAACAACGTAAATCAAAAGTTCTTACTGAAAATGCCATATGTTATATGGTGATGGGACCTATGGGTGGAGCGATATGGTGATGGAGAAGAAGAAGTTTGAGAATCTGCAGTAATCACGACTAATTTTTAAAAGTACGTGTGCCGAAATGCTATGGAAAAAGCTTTAGGAAAGCAAATAAATAAATAAATAAAAATTAATTAATTAATTAATTAAATATTTATATAATTAATAATAAAGTAATTAATAATTAAATAATTGAAATTAAAATTCAATAAAATGTAAATTGATAAATAAAAATTAGAAAAGAAGCATGCCAATATAAAACTCAAATTAGGCAAGATACTGAATATATTTTGGATAAAACTCTATCGATTTCAAGAGCGATTAGACCCCGGTCCATTTTCTTCAAAAGCAAAAAGAATTCTGTTGATCAAGCCAAAATAAGACTGTTGTTTTCGCTAATTTTAAGAAAAATAACAATTTAAGAATTTATCAAATTAATGATAAATGGTGTTAAATCTTAAAATAAAATTTGGACATCTTTTTATTTGGGCCTTCAGCTGGAATTACAATATCAGTAAAAAATTAAGGAAAGCGATACCGGGATCCGGCTGAATTTAAGTGAATACCGTATAATACATTATTTCAAGGATGACAGAAACGAAGACAATTCTTTTCCCAGCAGTGGACACATCAGTGGAAAAGTTAAAACTGTTATAGTCTCATTAATGAGAAAAAAGGAGAATGCTACACCAGTAATAAAGTATGGATAAAATTTTAGCGGAGGATTCGTAGGTATGAAAACAAAGAGAGAAGAGTCCAACACTTTCTGAATACGATCCCCTACCAATATATTCTAGCTGTTAAACAAAATGTGACAGGGGAAAATATTCTTATCTCAAATTCGAGAGTTAACTGAGAGTAAATCTTAAGGTTCTGTATAAGTGACAATTTTGTTTCCTCTCATTCCGGTGCTCTTTTCCGTCAGAAATCACTAAGGCTGGACGGGCATGACCAAGGTGATCACTAATAATACTTTTGATAAAGAAAAAAGCATTCATTCTCATAACTTTATTGCACTACCTGAAAACTAAGCTTTTGATATGTGGGTGGGAGGATTTTGTTTCCCTTAAGAGCCTCAGCCTCCATCTAAGAGTTTTTATCCCACGGAAAGACATGAACGAATTAAGAATTTTCTGTTGAAATTTTGGTTCAGCGGCATTAAACTCTTTCACAGCGAAGTCGCCCGTAACGCTCGTGCATTCAGACATCTGCAGGTCACCCGAATACCTTCGTACATTTTCTACTTGGTACTTCCTCCCCTCACACTAATGCATGGTTCTTTAGTTTCGCGAGTTGCTAAATGACATGCCAATCATTCTTTTGAAGCGACTTCCCTTTCCTCTGTTCATTGTCAACGTTTTGCTACCAATGCTTGCACAATCTTGTCCTAACAGGAAACTGCATAAAGTGCGTGAAACCGCACAAAGATCCCCAAGAGAAAAATAAGCACTTCACTTAAGTAGGTTATTGTTAACCTTGCAGTATGCTACTTGAGAGGGGGAAGGAATGCATTCCAAGAGAAATCGGTATATACAGGCGATTTAGGCGCTTGAGGGGAACAGATTCTTGCCTCTTTCGATATGAAAGAGTTAAAGAAGTGGCGGAGCTCTCTTAGGGATGTGGTGCATTGCGTTTAAAATTATGATTTAACTCCAAAAGTAAGATTACCAAAACGGGGCGTCGGCGCAATTTCAGAGCTGGCTGTAATATATCCAAATTTATTCGTCGTTTTAAAACTGAGTTTTACATCGCATCCAATATTGTTCTGAAGAAAGTAAGGTATCAAAACAAATTCCAAAGCATTTATATAACGTTTTGTATATCAATTTCATAGCAAAAAGATATTTTTTTTATCTTTTAACTACAATAAATATTAAAAAATGTTGCACACGCTTAAGTAAAATACATGTAAGGACACTACATTACAGAAGGTCCTGATAATAGCTATTCGTCGTTCGTGAGTATTTTTAACATCTTTCTGTTTAATTGCAGACATCATCATTGGTATAGCCAAGATTAATCAGAGTTTGAAAATGCATAAAAGTTAGTTAACTGTTCCTATCACTTTCTTGCTAATTATTTAAAATTACATTTGAGCACAGCACGAATCGATCCTGTGTTAAACAGAAACTTTTGACGGACAATTTAGCTTGCCAGTTAATCGCGCTACCGATAAATAAAAATTATTTGAGATTAAAGAAAAGAAATGTCATGTTTCATGTCGACGAATGAGAGGTCATTTGCATGTTTGAGGCAAAATCCTTTTTTCTGTGGCATAAACATTTTTAATTTTACATGTTTAGTTTGTTGAAGAAATGTAAAAGGACTCCTTTCAAAAAATAACATGTTATTCTTGACTGAAGGCACATTTTATAAAAATCTTCTTTTATGAAAGTCATGATGAATTATTCCTTCTATTCGAGGAGCCCACCAGCGGCGGAGCGGTAAAGACGCTGAACACTGATAGTTCGGTCCGAGGTTCAAATCCCGCGAACGGGCTGGCTGCATGGGCGTTTTCCCTATGTGTAACGTGTATACGAGCCACTTTCCCTTAGAAAGTCCTCCACGAAGGCATCCCTCCCTTTAGGCAGATAGCCCTCGTTTCAGTCATAGTCCTTGTTACGAATCTTCGTCCAATCAAAATGCACTGCTAGTCATTAAAATTGCAACACCATGAAGGAAAGCCAGTAAAAAAAAAATATTCATTGACACAAACAGACAACTCATTACATGCTGCTTCTTTGGCGTGGCGGGCCAGTCTCTCAGCAACCCATGACCACATGTTTTCAGTGGATGACAGATCTGGAGACTGTGCAGGCCAGGACAGCAATGAAATGCTCTGCGTATGGAGGAAAGTCAGAACACGTGTGGTCTTACATTATCTTGTTGGGAGATGGCGTTTCGCAGGCCTCGAAGATAGGGCACAACCACTGGGCGTAAGATCTCAGAAATGTACCGATCTGCGTTCAAATTATCATCGATCCGAACTAGAGACGTGCGTGTCGTGCACCTCATGGCTCCTCAAGCTATTACACCAGCTACAGGGTCCCTATGCCGATATCGAATGCAAGCAGGCGACGGGCGATCTCCTCGGAGCATCCGAAAATGTATACGGCCATCAGAGTACTGCACGAAGAACCGAGACTCGTCTGAAAAGACGACGTTGTGCCACACCTGTATCCAGCTTTGTCGTTCGACGCGCCAGATTCGCTGTCCCTCTCTATGCTGCATTGTCAAAGGAATCCGAAATAATGCTCGTAGTGTTGATAATCCACGCGACTGCACGTCGACGCACCGTACGAGCGGATACTAGGCGTGCTGCAAATATGCCCATTTCCTGAGCAATGATCCGTGATGTGGTCGTACGGTTTTGCAAGGCTAACTTCACAATATGTCTGTCCTCTCGAGCGTTAGTCTTAGGAGGGCGCTGAGATACTACATGCATTCAATATGACACTCAGCAACCCAATGGTTCCATATTCGCATTACAGTGGCTGGATGTTGACCACTGCGATAGGCGATATCACAACGATAATCCACACTCTCGATAAGCAACGATCCTGCCTCTTAAGAATTCCGACACTTGCAGGTAAGCATTTCTTTTTATTATTCGAGACATAATACTATATTGAGCAAATTCCGACCTTACAAAGAGCTTTCCGAATGAGAAATCCACTACAAAACTTTTCTTTTATGCAGCACTTCATATGTCGTTTCTCCCTCCTGCGTCGTCTGAATGTGCTGAAATACTAATCAGTTGCATATTCCAACCTCTTCTTCCTTTCATACGATTTTGACATTCGTCAGATCATTCCTTCCTGGTGTTGCAGTTTTAATGGCCAACAGTGTATTTTTGGAGAGACGGAACTCGACATTTGACTGTTTTCTTTACTCTTTCATAAAGCAATGTACCCTGAATTTAGAGAATTTTTTATCTGGAAAGAAAAGAGCATATCTCTTTCTGCTACTCATATAAATTTTATTAATATGGGACGGAGTTTCAGTTTAAAAAATTAAAACAATATGACATTTTTTGGAGGGTTACAAAATGTAGTCGAAAGTTTACTTGAAATCCTTCCTATAATTTATTTTAATTTCAAATCTGCTGCGTTACAGCTTTTGATTTTATATTAAATTTTAAAATGCTTCTCTCAATTTGGAACAAGTATTGATTTTTTAATGGTGATAGTGAGGAAAATGATAAATTTTATGTAAACTGGAAGGAATGTTTTTAATGTGATAAATAAATAGCTCAAATTATAAAGCGTTACTTTTAAAATTATAATGTCTTTTATAAATACCATCAAAATTGTTGTGATAAAATGACGTATTTTCTTTATATTATATTTATATCTTTATAAGAGTATTTTCTCTTACATTTAAATGCATATTTAACATATTTATCATACGATTATTTAAGATATTTATTGTTATTATCACATATGCTTTTCGTAAGAATAATTTTTCTGATTTTTTATCATTTATCCTTAAGAATCTTAAAATTCAAGACTTGCATACTTATTATTCTTCAGTATAAATTGTAAACATTTATTCCATGAATGATCAAATTACTTTTGAAATATTTTTCATTCCTCATTAATAATTTTCATTTCTATATTGAAAATTTTCAGTAAAAAATGTATTTAAATTTATATTTTAGATCAGGAATTTTGGACGCCGAACTTGCTTTTAACTTGACACGTTATTTAGAAAAGGAAGACGAATATGCTCCTTGGCGATCAGCCCTTTTCCGTTTTGAACACATAAATCTTATTATGAGAGATAGTCCTCTTTTCCTGCCATTTTTCCAGGTATATATGTTTTCTAGAGAAGGGATATTGTGTGTGCTTGACGGTAATTTTTTATAAAAAATCAGTTGCTTAATAAGTTTTATGTGCAATAAGTGCAAAAGGTTACGTCAGAGCCTCTTTTCAATAATACGAAAAAGCTGCTCATAATAAACATATTTAGCTAATCTCGTATTTGAACTTTTGCGTATTTGAGCTCATTTATAATTAATTTTCCTTAATTATTTTTTTCATTTTTTGTTATTTTTTAACACTTTTATGCACACCTTAATACGTTTACAAAGACATGAGTCACTGCTATTATGACAGGACTTATTTTTTTCACGTCTAGTGTCTATTTTACTAGAAATACATGTACTGAATTTCCTGGACTAATTTGAAATTTTTCGCAGCTAATGAAAATGTTACTATTCATTATTTTTCTGTAACTGCATACACCGTCTCCAGTGTCATCCACAGTTTTTGAAAACGTCACAATATGTAATCATTACAGTTTCAAGCAAGGAAGGTTATTAATTAATTCAAAGAAAATTTTCTATATAATGATAGCACTTATTCAACACACGCCTTTATGTAAATTTAGTAGCAATGGCAAAGACCTGAATTCAGTCGTATAAGAAATAATACGATCAGTAACTTATAATCAATTAACCGATGTTCAGTATTTTTTCAGCATTGATCCGGTAACTGCGAGTGATACCTTCCAAACCTTATTAAGTTTTAATTGATAAATTAATCATAGTAAGGCATCGTCAACATTACGTAAGAAACGGAGAAATAAATGAAAAATGAATACATATACTGTAAAATATAATGTACGGTAAATCATTAAGTTATAATCTCGAATTTTTATTTTCTTCTTCAATGTTACATGATCTGAAGTTTATTTTATTCCATATAATGTGGACTTCATTTGGAAGAACACTTAAAAATATAATGTTCCGCAAAGCCAATTTCCTGTTTTTTTATTTGGTTACTTTGATTCGAAACGCGCATGCAGATGTTCATCGCGCTCGTTGTATGACAGGAAAACTAAAGCAACTAAAATGCTATTTAACAGAACAGCATTACAAACGATCTTCGCCGTATATTTCAAAATTTATTAACTGCCAGATTCTTGCCCCTCGGGCCTATCATCGTTATTATACTCACACGACCAGCTATAGCAAAAAAATGTAGCCAAATTTTAACTTTCAGAAATTTCACAACTACTTACTCAGCATTTTCGTTGGGCGTCACTATAACGTCTAAGGGTGTCAAAATACCTAAATAAATACGTCTACTCTATTCACCCTTAGAAGTTACCTTTGTGTACCAGTAAGTTATCAGCTTAGCTAAATTTTGAGGACACACGACAAAACACAAAATGTAAAAGATAACGTAATTTCTTCACCGCAGTTTTATCCATCTGACATCAGCTTGCTGAAACTTTACAGTATATCAACTAGCAAATCTACTCGAAACTACAACCTAACTGCATTGAGAACTCAAAGCTCAAACTAATTCACAACACTTTATATATGTACTATATATATATTCTGATCAGCATTTTCCTTTCTATACGCAAGCAGTAGCGGCGATTACCTCTTTGACATGAAATCTCGATAACCTTCCGGACTGAGACAATACGATGCGAGGCATACAGAATAATTAAATTTCATACATAAATGTTCGTTAAATATCTAGAAAATGGTAAAACTTTTTGTAATTTTTTAAATATTTATTGATGAAACCTCGTTAGGAATGTGCAAATATAATCTTTTGTGCACGTATATCATGCATATATACTGCATCATACAAGGCTTCAGATTATAATGTGAGAAATTCACTTTAATTTAAAAATTTTACTGAGTTTTTCTTTGTATCAGAAAGCATGCTTCAATATTGTTACGGATTTCGTATTTATTTAGCTATTTATTTAGAATTGTAATTAAAATTGCTTTATTTTCCCCATGCAACGCATACGATTTTTGAAGAGAAAGCTACGTCGAAAAAGTAAAAATAAAAGATCGTGTGCATTTAATATGTAATAAATAAATATCTCGTAATTACTGTTGCTATATCCACAAATATCGAGAAAAAGCGAGGTTTTACCAGAATATTCTAGTAAATAATTGAAACGCTTATAAAAGCCGAATAAAAACACTTCATCTCAGTTGTAGCTGTTTAAAGAGAACTGCTGTTTGTTTACTTAATGCTGTGATTAATTGTAGCGAATTCGCTGTGAGATTGGATTAACTTTATCTGTTTTGAATTGAATTCTCTTTAACGTTTGAAACATTGTCATAGTGTACGAATATCTCTGAGGAAATACTTCAGTATTTTGTTTTATTTCATGTGAAAAGAATAACTTTTATTAACTTTTGAACGACTTGTGAATTCAATCCATTACGAACCCGTACGCACGCAACAATTTTTGGTGTCAGGAGACGGATTGAATGCCCTTAACTAGAGCAATGGAAGAACAATTAAGGCAGTTTATGGCAGCCTTTGATGCATTTAAAGAAGAGATTAAAGCTGTCCAAGAATCCGTTAAAGAGCAGATGAAAGCAGGTTTAGAAAGGATGGAAGTCTGTCAAGCATTCGTTAAGGAAGAGATGAAAGCGGTTCAAGAAAAGATGGAGGCTGCTCAAGTTTCTAATGCCCATGTTTTTACCAGTTCAAGAAGAGATGAGAGCTGTTAATGCAGGTCAAGAAGAAATAAAAAAGGAAATTGCTTGCATAAAAGAAAATAAATTTGAGGCTATGGAAGGCAGAATAGACGCGGTTGAAAATAGTTTCTTCTGTCAAGGAACAAATAGAAGAGAGAATTTCTGCCGTGGAACAACAAATCGATTACAGAGTTTCTGATGTGAAAGAACAAATAAAAGAGAGAGTTTCTGCAATGGAACAACAAATTGATGACAAAGTTCCTGCAGTTGCCAAAGAAGTTGATACCTTAAAGAAATTCGTAGAGACGGTACGAAGCAATACCAATGGATTTAAATTTTTACCCATGCTTGCTCGTCCCTCCCTGAAGCTATTTACGTATGATGGGAAAACCTCTTGGCAAGTTTATAACACACAATTTTCAATAATTGCGTATGTGAATGGATGGGATTCCCAAGATAAGGCTTGTCATCTTGCCGCTTCTCTAAGAGCAGATGCAGTGGATATCCTGCAGATCCTTCCTGAAAACCAGAGACCAGACTTCGAAGCTCTATCCGGCGCATTGGAGCTACGCTTCGGGGAGAAATGTTTGAAGGACTACAGTAGGCTTCAATTAAAATTCCGTTAACAGAAGCCCACTGAAACACTCCAAGAACTCGCCACGGATGTTGAAAGGCTGTCTCACATCGCCTTTACGAAGTGCCCAATAGAAACAAGGGAAATACTGTCCCTGCAATACTTTAACGACGGCATCGTGGATCCTGGAATACAGAAAGCTTTACGAATGGCGGATTTGAAAGATTTGGAAAGCGCGTTGGTATACGCCATGAAGTTCAAGGCATCCCATCTAGCGACTCGTAGAGACCGCCACCCAATCAGAGCTGCTCAAGTCCAGGAGATCAAGTCACTGTTCCTCTAGACGATATAACCAGACAGCTCAATGCCTTGAGACGAAGTATTAGTGACAAGAAACCGACCCCAAAATGTTGGAACTGCGGTGTGGAAGGGCACATCCGAAGAAACTGTAGAACAGCCCAGAGCACGGATATTAAAACCATGCCTATCAAGAAGAAGGAAAACTAATTAGTGGCCAACTCGCGGTACGGAAATTGCCAGAGAATAAAAAGCACCAGTTTCAAGCGCTTCAGATTTCCGCAGTGAGTGGCGGTAGTAACGATCTTTTCATCAGGGGAAACATCAATGGAATTCCTTGTAATCTAACCATCGATACAGGAGCCAATGTTACCATCATCCGAAAAGATGTCGCTGAACAACTGAAAAGCAAACTCATAAGGATGGCGCCCTGCGTTACCCTCCAGACTGTGTCAGGCGAGAAGATCGAAATCGAAGGAAAATTAAACGTTAACATCACATTTGGAAATGCTGCTTACCATAACACGGCATATGTAGCAGAGATTACAGACTCTCGTATTCTCGGATTGGACTTTCTAAAGAAATATAATTTTTCTTTGGATTTAAAAGTAACGAACTGCATTCTGCATCTGAGGACATAGCCTTATTCTGTATTAATGATGAAGGAGTGAAATCTATCCACAAAATCATAGCTCAAGACGATATCACAATACCGGCAAGGACAGAAATTTTACTTCTTGGATCCATAGCCGAAAATAGGAATTTCCGCTGCGCCGTCATGGAATATCCCAAGAACTGTAATAGCCCAAAAGGAGTACTCATAGCCTCTGAACTAGTCGACCTATCGCGAACCGTTATCCCAGTGAGAGTTGCCAATGTAACTGACAAGGCGAGAGTTATTAAGAAAGATGAAGTGGTTGCAGAATGTACCCCACTAACCAGCGTTGGAAGAAAGAGTGACATCCCACAAACCGTGTCTGCAGAGAACATTACATCGGAGTTATTGCAGAATGCGCAATTAAACGATGAAGAGAGGAATACTGCCGAACGTGTCATTAAAGATCTTCAAGATGCTTTCTCCCGCTCGTCTTCTGACTAGGGTCTAACTAGTTTGAGGCAACATAGAATCGATACCGGTGATCATCCACCAATCAATCAGCATCGAAGGTGTCTACCGATTGGTAAATAGGAAGAAATACGAACACTTTTAAAGGACATGCAAGAAAGCAATGTCATCGAACTTTCAGCAAGTCTCCCATCGTCCTCGTCAGGAAGAAAGACGGGTCAATCAGACGCTGCGTTGACTATCGCCGGTTGAACGAGGTTACTAAGAAACACAATTACTCTTTTCCTAGAATTACCGACATTCTGGAAACTCGTTCTGGAAGCAAGTGGTTCTCGATGCTTGATTTAAAGAGTTGGTATTTGCAGGTAGAAATACATCCTGATGACCGAGAAAAGACAGCATTTACTATTGGACAAGGATTTGGGCAGTTCAAGGTGATGCCGTTTGGACTGTGTAATGCTTCGGCTACATTTAAACGCCCAATGGAGACTGTTTTAAAAAGTCTTTTCTACGAAGCCTGTCTGATATACCTGGATGACATCATCATCGTCGGGAAGAGCTTCGAAGGACATTTAGAAAATTTTAGAAAGGTGTTTCAGAAACTGAAAGAAGCCTATCTAAAGTTGACTTGCTAAATACAAATTTTTCAGACAGGAAATGACTTACCTCGGACATGTCATCTCTGCTGAAGGTGTACACACGGATCCTGAAAGAATGTCTGCAGTTAAGGACTGAAGATGTGCCGAAAATGTCCACCAGCTGAGAAGTTTTCTAGGGCTTTGCACCTACTATAGGAGATTCGTTAAAGATTTTCTTACATCGCAAGCCCTCTTCACAAGCTGACAAAGAGCAAGCAAAAGTTCTTGGGAACAAAAGAATGTAAGGATGCATTTAAGAACCTTAAGAAAGCTTTAACATCTGATCCAATCCTGACGTATCCTCAGCTCGACAGACCATTTATTCTCGACATGGACGCGAATAATGAAAGTGTAGGCGCTGTTTTGTCCCAAGAAATAGAGGGCTAAGAACGTGTAGTGACTTACTGGAGCAAGTGCCGGTTACTGGAGTAAGTGATTTGACTCAACAACTGGAAAATATATTTATCTGGACGCCGCCCAGCGTTACCCTCCAGACTGTGTCCGGTGAAAAGATCGACATCGAGAGAAAATTAAACGTTAACATTACGTTTGGAAGCATCGCCTACCATCACACGGCATATGTGACAGAGATTACAGATCCTTGCATACGCGGAATGGACTTTCTAAGGAACTACAATTTTTCCTTGGAATTTAAAAATGACGAGCTGCATTCTGCCTCCGAGAGCACAGCTCATTTGAAGTTAACGACGATATCCGTTACAGTTTTTATTTAAGAAAATTCCTATATCCATTACAGTTCCTATTTCAGAAAAATTATACTGTGCCCCAATTTTTTATTTCATAGGAATTATTTCCAATGAAATCGCTTAAAGTAGCTCTCCCAAATATATTTTTTTTTAATTTCTTTGTTCAATAATCATGCTGTAATAACTTTTCTACAGTTTCATGTTTCTTCTCACTTTGCCTTTAAAGGAATCCTATTTTAATGATTTTTTAAATCATTGTCTCAGCTTTGAAAATGTAAATTTTGTCAAACTTCCGAAGCTCGTTACGCCTACTACCATTGCGAAACGCTGCATCTTTAAGCAGTTCAGCTTGATAAAAATATATTCTTTTAAACATATAACTGGATCCCCCTGTCTAGATTTTAATGTAGTTATAAGAAAAAAATGTATCTTTTATGAATTTTGAGTCTGCTCATGGATACACTCAAGTAAATATTTCTTCGAACACAGAATTCTGAAAAGCTTTTTTCTTATCAACAGACCTGAATAAGAAACAGAATGCTTATGCATTATAGTATTCGTATAAATCGAATGTAGTAATTAGAAACTGATAACGAAAAAAAAACAAAAACATCTGAAAGCTTTCGTATTTTATATTACGCTCAAAGAAGCGTTTTTTTCGCTTGCACATACATACACATTTCGAAAGCATTTACACAGCTGGCCACCCAAATTGCAACACCAAGAAAGACAAGAGATATCACAACAAAATTTACTTTGTAGATAACATGTTGACTAAGTATCGAACGATTAAATTTATAAACTTCCGTAAAATGTGGTCCCTTCCAGAATCAGTAGCCAGAGTAGCCGCCATTGTTGGAAATCACCGCTACCACACTCCTCGGCATTGACTCAAAGAGACTTTGGATGTGTTCTTGGGGTACAGCAGACCAAGCAGCTTCTACACGTTGCCAAAGTTGATCTGGTGTGGCAGCTTGGGATGTAATCTGGGTCAATCGTTCAGCATCCATGAACCACGTGTTTTCTATCTCGAAAGATCCGGAGAGCGAGACGCCCAGAGAAGTAATTCAATCTGGCGGTTGACGAAGAACTCTTTGACAATAAACAACAGTTGATCTTTGACAATGATCAACAGGATAATGCTCTACGTGTGGTAGAGCATTATCCTGTTGAAATATGGCTGTGGGCAAGCCCTGAAGGTAACGAAGGACAACTGGCTCCAACACCTCGGAGATGTAGCGCTGGCGTACTAAAGGAGCTCGTCAGTAAAACAATTTCATTCCATTCTGCCGTTCACATCCTTCTTTCATAGCACCATTGGCGGCGGAGACGTCTGTGGTTCTGCGTCAAGGGTAGACGAAGCAATGTATGTCTTGCGGACAGACCACTCTGCTGTAAACGGCGTCGAATGGTACGCGCAGACACTGGGTGATGCGTTATAGACTGACAGTGGTGTGCTAAGGTTCGTGATGTGACAGAACGATCCGTCACTGTCATGCGCACAATGTTCCTGTCATCACGTGAAGTGCTGCACTGAGGTGAATGCGATCGAACACGTCCGTCCGTCGTACCCTCCTGCATCCAACAGTCACATATCCGCATTGCAGTTGTTTGGTTTCGTCTAACACGACTACCGATTTCCCTGAAAGATAATCCACACTCTCGGTAGGCCACTGTCCTTTTCTGCCGAACTCGGATACTTGAGCAAACGATGATCACTGTTTAATACGAGGTATAATTGATCGTTTTTTTTTTTGAAAAAACCACAAGAAAAACACAATTGCCGAACTTGAAATCGTTGAAAACTCCAAGCCTTAAATAGCGCTTTGAAGTGGCGCCACAGGCGCACGTGATGTGCATTTGCGCTGAAACTCTAATCATTTGCATATCTCACCTCCGATAATGCATGTTATAAATTTCATGTTATTTGCATGCTTCCTTCAAAGGGTTGCATTTACGGTGGCCAGCAGTGCAGTTTGACGCTCCTTTGGTCTAAAAAATATTTAGAAACAGCACATCTTTAGAATTTTTGATAAACAGTCTCACGCGCTGGAGATAAAAATATTTTATTCCGTACAGTGTGTTGCCATTGCTGGCCTTGAAATCGTTAAAGTTTTTAATCAAAAACTCATTAAAGTTTTAAAAATATGAAATAGATAATAAAACAAATTCGAAACTCAAAATTCGGGCTTCGAAGCACCCATATTCTGCTGGAAGACTACGCTATTTAAATTGTGATGGCTCTAGGTATCGTTGGTTTTTCGCATTGCCAGAAACATGCATACATTCATGCAGGTTCTTCATTTTGTAATTTCTTTAATACAAGGCGATAATATTTGGTGGCAACAATCTGAAAAGTGCTACAGCCGTTTATAGTGATTTAACGCAAAATGCCGTTTCGAGAATAATAGCCCTTCTGGGCTAACTCCCCTTTGGGCTAAAAATCTCAGTTCAAACCTCTTTAAAAGAAACATTTTGAAAAGGTCACGTGTACGTTATTTTACATTCTTTACCTTAATTCTCTACAGTTTGGTGTTTCCATTTTAAATGTGATATAAATGTTTTGGAATCAACACATTTCAAATTATTTTCTTTTAATGAAAATTAAAAAAAATTGATATTTCGAAGGTTAATTTAGTTGTTCTCCATTTAAAACAAATTCAGAGAAGTATGTCTCTATCTTCAGCATTTCTTATCTAATGGCAATATTAAATTTCATAGTAAATTGCAATAGCTATAAGAACGCGAAATAGATAGAAATATATTTCTTGAAAATTTTAATTCATAATAAATCTTCATATTTTAGTTGTATAATTATTTTAATTAAAGATCGTGAAAATGCCAAAATTTAATAAATATGCTGCTTTCAGAAATATGTGCGTTATCTGCTAAAACCTGTTATCAGTACCCTAGGCTGGGAAGATACTGGAAGCCACATGCAGAAGTAATTGTTTTATTTTTTGTTTTATATTTTTCGGTGTTTTATTGTCAGCTTTTATTGCTTTAACGTGATGATTCCTTTCAGAAAATTGCGTTCTGCTATTTTAGAAGCAGCAGTACTTTACGGTGAGGAACACACTGTTCGTAGAGCAAAGAAAATATTTCAAGACTGGATGCAGAATGGTGTAAAGTAATTAAACAATTGATTTTTTATTTTTAAAAAAATTTATGGGAAATGTAATGCTGTGATATATTTTGCAATTCTTAGTTGTCAAATCGCAATCTTAAAACGCACTGAAACTTCAAATGTCCAAAGAAGCAAATTAATTCCTTTGAATATAAGTTCTTTTAAATATTGCACTGACGTGCATATAATAGTCTATGATTTTCTTAGAAGCATGTTTTATATTTTTTATAACTAGCCCTTAAAATAGTTATTCCAAAATTAAATATATATACTATTAAAAAGAAAATGCTCCATATTACATCTCCAAGCAACGGAAATTCAATTTAAAAACATCATAGAAAAGGTATTTTTCAGAATTTAAAAAAATATAGAATTTTCAGTCCTCCTTCCTTTAAACAAAGTTAAGGAAAAACTAAAACGCAAAAATGCCAAAATCAAAAGTAAACTTTTTAAGTATTGAAAAACCAGTTATTGTTATTGATAGCAGATTCATCCACTTATCAAGGGGATAAACCAATCTATCATCAATCAACAGTAACTAAACTAAGAGAGAGTGTTTCATCTTACTTCCAAGTAAGCATCAAATTATTTTCTAGATTCAAATCACTAATTGATACTCAGTCAAAATAAAGATATTAGTCATTAAACCAAAAGAATCCTGTTAAAAAGCAAATAATTTTTAAGATTTAAAATTTTTCACTAAGAACACAATTAATCTGAAAGAGATGCTTACTTTAGAAGACATATCCCCTACACTCTCTTTTCATTTCAAATACAAAAGTAAAAACAAAAGTAGATTCAAGGACAAATTTTAAAAAATCATAAGAAGAAATAATCCATAAAATTAAAGTTGAAAACTGTGGTAAAAAAGAAATTTAAAATCAAACTAGTAATAAAAATAAAAAATAACCAACTTGCCTTCGAAATTTTAAAACCAAATGACTGGAATGCAAGTACGTATTAACAGATAAGAGAGAAATATTCTCTCTTATTTTAGTTACTGTTAATTGATGGTAGATTGGTTTATCCCCTTGATAAGTCGATTAATCTGCTATCAATAACAGTAATTGGTTTTTCAATACTTAAAAAGTTTACTTTTGATTTTGGCATTTTTGCGTTTTAGTTTTTCCTTAACTGTGTTTAAAGCAAGGAGGACTGAAAATTCTATATTTTTTTAAATTCTGAAAAATACCTTTTCTATGATGTTTTTAAATTGAATTTCCATTGCTTGGAGATGTAATATGGAGAGTTTTCTTTTTAATAGTGAATTATTGCTTTATTTCTTTGCAGCTTTAGCGCAAGTCTTGGGCTTATAAATTTACTTTTAATTACTTTCATTATGAATATAAATTCAAACTAATAGCAGCTTTAGCGCTATTTTAATAACAGCCTGCTCTCTGAATAAAAAAAGCCTGCTCTCTCAAAATATTTTCAATAAAAATTGAAAGATACAGAAAAACATAAAACACAAGTACATTTAGAACAATTTAAAAAAATTTTACAATTAAAATTACAGTTTCTAAGCAAAAACAAACTAATAACTTAAATGATACTTTCAGAGTGAATTAAGTATAATTTAATTCGTAATAATAAAAGAAGACATTACTTTGTTGTTGCGAAGCTTAGTTTCTCTAGATTGACAACAAATCTACTGTTCTGCTAAGTTTCAAATGTAAAAAAATATGGCTGCTATGGTAAACAAAAATTAGGCTTAGTATTTTAAACAACTTTCAAACTGTTGATAATTTTACAATTATTGCATGCAGATTTGCTAAAGGCATAAAAATCTTAACCAGAAGATAGGAACAACATAATTCAATGTTTTTTTAACGCAAAAAATGCTCAATTTACCAACATGTAAGAATAAAGAAACTGAGCTCACTGAGCCGAGTAACAGAGTGGAGATATATATACATATATTTACATGCTTTCGGTTCGGCAGATTTAAACCAAAATGGGAGGTACACATCTACATGTTATGGCAGTACTATACACAAAATTGCAACGTTTTGAGACTACTCGTTTTGGAGTTATCCGAGATAAATTCATACATACGTACATACGTACGTACGCACAGACGCTACGAAAAGATCTCTGCAGAAGTCATTTTAAATCTGTTTTATAATTTTTGGGGGGAAAATGAGTCCCTTATTTTATCCTTACGTATAGATAGATGTCAAACAAAATCATCGTTAAATTGCATTCGATATCAATATTTTCGTTGAAATATGATATGCGAAATTTTTCGCGATTACAATACTTCCTTTTTACTTTGTACAAGGAAGTAAAAAAGGAATTAATAATAATGCAGAAATACTATAAACGATGGTTGTTATGGAACGACCGTTTAATCCTTTATTATCAAATCCTTTAACAAAATAAAAGCAAAAGAAGATAAAACAATTGACATTTAAAATAAAGCACTGCTAATATTTACTAAATGGTAGAATAGCATAGGAAATATAATATAAATACAATTGAGAATATCTGAAGGAACGAAATCAGCTAATCCACATTTTATATCTCAAATTTATTTGTTATATAGTAAGGTATTTTGTGAAGAAAAAAATAGAATACGTTAAAGCTTTTTCCTTCATCCAGGTCTTTCTGAAGCGTAATTGAATGTAGTAGCATATTAAAAAAATTGTACAATGAACTGGGCAGTATTCATTACGGATCATTGCATAATTTTTATTCCACCTAAAGTCTGGAATCGTTGGACTAGAAAAACTGATTAAATTCACCTAATAAAAAACCTTTAGTTTATTATTTAAATTATCAAATATTTTTATAAAATTATACCAGCCGGATCCGATGAAATTATGCTAACTAGATTCAATAAAACCCTTATATTTTTATAATAATTCTGTTAGACAGTGGGTAGTGCGTAAAGGGCCAGTTTTTTAAAATATAAAAGCAGTATTTGAATATTGCTTTATTTATGACTAGTTCAATATTCTTTGCATCACTTTTTAATTTAAAGCTGGTTTTTAATTCCATCGTATAGAAATGTAATGGATGCATTTAACTTCATTTCGCTCTGTATTCATTAAGGTTATATTATTAGAATTTAATGAAGGAGATCCGATTTCAATATAAAACTTGTAAGTTTATCCTAATTTTATTAACAGTTATTTTAAGTTAATGCTCCTGTCCTATCAATTCTTGTTTCAGCTTACAATTTCTTACCAGAATGTAATTTCAGAAACGCAGTTAATGCAAATGAGTAAAGAGTAGTATTTAAGTCGATGTTTCACCGACTTCGAGAGACAGAGTGAGTCTGAGTTTCTGACTAGCCTGCGTTGGTCTTTTGGCTACGTCTCTCTTAAATATTGCTACGCTCGGCCATACTTTAGGCCCTTGTTTGGCTTCGCCAACTTAATTAAGATTTAGGTGTCAACTGCTTAGAATCTTGATAACTTAGGTTATATCTTCAGTTAGCTTTAGTTAAGCTTAGTTAAGCTTAATTTCCTATTCATTTAAGTTCAAGCCCAAGTGGAGGCTTTGCTATACACTGCGAGTTAGGAACTGATTGCATTTATTCTGAGAAAAAAGGGTAGTTAACTCTTAAGTCTCTGTTAACACACTTAAGCGATTATTCGCTTGTTAGTGTTTGTGGGGTTCAAGGATTGAACACTGAATTAAATAAGTTAAACCCCACAAATTAAAACTCATCACAGTAGCATCACATACTGTGCCTAATAATACATATGTTCGTTTTCTTAATGATCCAATATTCTTAAACATTTTCTGTTTATAAATGTTCTGTTTACTTCTTTCTGAGAGCATGCATATTCTTTATGGCCGAAACATTTGCGTTTGTAACATTTTATTCCACATATTTTATTTTTGCATTTAGAAGATTTACGATTTGCTTTCATTAAAATACTTGAAAATCTGATTTTTCATTTATTCAGTAAAACAGCTTGATAAACAGTTAATAGTTCTTGTTAAAGTTTTGAAGCGATTAATTCTATCGATCTAATTGTTCTATTCTTCTTGATCTTTTATTTGATTCTTACGTTGCAAGTAGTATGTTTAAAAGTACGTTTATCTTTTTAACTTGCTATAAATGTTACAATGCTACATGTCTGCAAAATGATCACGCATCTTTTGTGGTGATTTCTGACCTTAATTAATCGGTAAAATTTATATTTACACCGTTAAAATGACTTCCGACCCAGGCGTGACGCAGTATGGAATTTAAAAATCATTGTCATCCTACAGAATAGAATTATAACATTTGCTATACCTCAGGCTAGGCTCGAAATGGCAGATCAGACAGTAACTGATGCTATGTTGAACTGATACAAATTATAAAATTCTGTTACAATTAATAACGTTATATGTGTGACAGTGAAGCATGCCCGCTGCATTAGCACAGTAAACAAGTTATAAAGACAGATATAAATAGATAAATATGTTATGTATGCACATGTAAAAGAAATGCAATTAAAGTTTGTACTAATCAATGACATAATGAGAATGCATACACACACTCATCAGAACACAGATGTAAAGTTAAGTCAGGGAGCGAATAATGCGTTCCTCTCAGTCCATGCATCTATCTATACTTAAGTACACCTATGCCTGTCTTACGGGTAACACCCACATATATATATGTAATAGATTTTGTAGTAGAATGCAGGCGGTTGAATCCAGCTAGAATTTCGATGTCGTAGAATGGTGAACCGCCGATCCACAATGAATAAGAAATTTGGCAGTCAAGGTATATTTAATTCAACTTTTGTTTCAGCAAACATGTGTTGGCCACAATCAAGTTGGCACATTAATTGCGCCTATTCCAGAAAATTTACATTTTAGATAAATTTGCAGTAAGAAAGAAGGAGTAGGCAGACTGGAGTCAGGCTAGGCGGAAGTATAGAAAGAAATGCGTTATATTCAGGGTGAAATCTTAACTCAGAGTGAGTTAGTTTCGATTCTCAATTCCTATTTAACTGGATAGTTAAAATTGTCGTAAAATTACTATTAGCTGTTTTAGTTCCAATTACATCATCAGAATTACGTATATGATATAGATTAATCACGAAATGACGCACCGCAAATAGAGGTTACTATTTTTAGAATACAGAAGGAAAATTAATTTACGTCCCTAATTTAATCTTTTACATATTCTTTATTTTTCATACATACATACATACATACATAGGTATTTCTTAATTACAATACAATTTTTCTTAAATCTTAATATAATCATGCCAAGTATTTTCCCGCATTAAGCTGCTGAAAAATATCAGTAAAAACATCCTAGGCATCATTATTTGTAAAGATCTTTTTCGTAGTTTAGGTTGTGTTCTAACTGAAAGTACTCGAAGTTTCTAATTATGCATAATTCAGTTCCGTTTAGATTTAGTAATTTCGCTTACGTTTTCAATTCTTTGGCTAAGTTTTCTTTGTTTAAAGGTATAATTTTTTATTTGAATTTTACAGTAAAGTGTTTTATTATTTCACTTTCGTTTTCAATTCTTTGGATTGAATACTCTTTGTTTAAAAGTAGAATTATATTTAGAATTTACTTTGTCTTTTTACCTTGCTTTGGGAAGGGGCCAGAATTTTCGGCTAAGCTATTATAATTAAAATACATTAGAATGGTTCATCGACTAATTCTGGATACAGAAAAGCAAAGATTTGTTTTGGAAGAGGAATTTCAATTGATTTCAGTGTTCTTCGTCCTGATGAAGTAGCATTGAAGTTGATTGAATTCCTCTTCTATTATATTCTTTTTTCTTTAAATTTCATTGATTTTTTTAATCAGGGTATTAATTGTTTACAATTTGTAGTTTTAACATTGACTAATTTTTTTTTCATTTTTAGAATTTTATGAAATTTATTACTTCTGAATTTCAAATATTAGTTCTTGTAAAATTGGCTCTAAATTTCTTACTTTATGTCTTTATATATATATATATATATGCACACACAAATATACTACACCATTTTGCTTCAATTTAATCTCTAATTCTAGATTTTTCAGTTCATACTCAATCTATATATTTCCTAATTTCATTTCTCTACCTATTTTATGGTTTTATTTCGTTTTTCCTTTCCGCTCTGCTTTTTCTACTCTAATTTTCTCTTTGTCTTACCGACAATATTCGCATTAAATAATTTTCTGTTAAATTCATCATTGTAACTTCCCTCTTCAATAGTTACAATCCATAACTCAAACATTTTTGGATTTGACAAATTATGTGCTAATGCAATTAAATCGACCTTACGGGCTTTAGATAAGCAAGCAACCCATTTTGTAAAAATGGGAAAAATTAATAAAAACTGTATTTACTATTTGAAGCTCGTTTCACACCTATCGTTCTTTTTTTTAAGCCTAACTAGTTAGTGCGAAAGAAATCTTTTATCTTTCATTTTCTCTTCTCTATGCCTCGTTCTGACACCAGTTTTATGGTTTCGGTACCTACTTAAATTATACTACTTGGCTGCTGATTACTTTCATATAATAACTCGATGCTTAAATTAACACAATTTAATTTTGCACCTGCATACAAAAAATACAAACACAACTGATAATTACATTTTTAGAATTCTAACCCTCGGCGTAAAAATAAATAGTATTCACTTTTGTTGACGAGAGGTTATTTGAATGCTTTAAAACCGTATGCTTGTGTGTATAAGCCTCCCTCTTAAATTTTACCTGCAATTTTGAAAAAAATAATTCTCGAGGATACGCTGCGGGTAGCCTGTCAGCCATCACTGTTGTTTAGAGGAATAAAAGTAGCTAACGTGAAAGCAATATTTACCACACACTGAAAAAACACTTTTATTGCATAAAAAACAAAAATCTGTGGGATACTCTATTTTAAACTGTTTTTAGCCAGTCCAACACAAAATTTTCTTACATGCAGCTCTTTTCGTGGCAGTTACGTACATCTCTAGCTTTGTCAAAGTTATTCAGGCTTTAGCATCTTGCTAGCCGACTTCAAAATACACTCCGTTAATTTTCTTGAGCTAGTTTAAGTAGTCTATTGTGTCCAAAGCGTCAGGCTAGGTTACCTAATTGAAATAAGTTCATTCTAAACTATGTTAATACCCGCAAGTAGCAGAAGCTCGTCTACCGCGCAAGTAGTGCCTCTGTTCGTTTAAAAGTTAAATAAAAAGGTTATTTTAACCTTCGTATGACTTGTTATTGTTTCAGACCAAGAACTCTCTTCAAGGATAATAAGGTTTGCAGGACAGGAACACAACCTTATAGACACAGCAGAGCCCTGCAAAGCGCAATATAAAAATAGGAAACGAAAGAAACACAATAAAAAATACGAAAAATGCAAAACTAGAATTGAAAGCAAGAAATATGTTGAATAATTTTGAACGGATGATTTTAAAATTAAATTGAATAATTTTATGTCAAATATTAAAACAACTGCAGGCATACATGAAGTGCATCCGCCATATTACTTAAAATCGAATTTCTAAGCAATTAAAATGTGGGATCTTGTTTCTAAAAACTTTATAAAATTGAAAGTAATAATGATGCAAAAAATAATTAAATAAAAGTATAATAAATCACTTTTTTCAAAGCTTCTGTTTATATTCTTAATTTAATTACCTTCAAGTTATTTATGGGCTATTACCTGTGTTAGGATTATATATTATAGAGAAAGAATAAGGGGTTGAGAAAGCAAACCATTTCCTTAAAAAAGTTCGATGCAAAAAAAAACCCTGAGGAATGCTTATTCTCTTATAACTTCGTAGCATACCTTTTTTTTATCTTTTTGCTTTTTAATAGAAAAAAAATTTTAATGATTATGAATGGTCCTTTAGTTGTAAGTGATATATAAATCTCATCTTAGCCATACATAACTTGTATCTAATATGTTTGATAGTATGTTCATAATTACTTTAATATCTACTCATGAATTACTCTTATATGTTCACATTCTTAAGCATATTAATCAATACTTTTCACAGAAATTTTTATCTTAAAAAGTCTAGATAATTTAAAAAAAGATTAGACAAAAAAATTTCTTGATAGTATAAAGTTATTTCAAAAATTTTTATGATGCTATATTTCTATTGCTTTAAAGCTATTTACCGTAGGATCTTTGGTTTTACTTTGTTTCTTTTACTTCTGCTAATTTCAATAATTTAAATTGTTAGAGTTCCACCCAATATACGTAGTGCTGTGTATAATGCTGGAGTGAAGTATGGTGGTAAAGAAGAGTGGGAATTCTGCTTAAGCAAATACCAAGAAACACAAGATTCTTCTGAAAAATACCTGCTTTTAATTGCTTTAGCAAGTACACAAGAGTCCGCAAGATTATCTCTGTAAGTTAATGTTTTCCATTTTGATGTTTTAACTAGCAGTAAATTGAAGGTGGTAATAATTAATACTTTAAATGAAAGTACTAACGAACGTACTGCATATGGGTTTAACTATTTCAGTGGTTTATTGTTTTCTTCCTCCTCAATGACATATATTAAAATTAGGTGCTTATATTAATTTTCAAAATGATCAAAATTATATAAAAAAAATCTAAAAGCTTTCAGATTTTAGATTACGCCCAAAGGTACGTTTTTTGAACGTTTTGCTTGTTACCTTTATTTATTAAATATCATGTTCTTCATTTAAACCATAAAATTCAATTCAACAGCAATATCGAAAAAAATTTTTTAAATGAGCATACCTTTGGAATTTCCGATACACAGTCTCGCGGGCTGGAGATAATTTTCTTTTCGTAAAGTGTTACCATTACTCGCTTTGAAATCGTTGAATTTATTAATCCAAAATTCGTTAAAGTGTAACAAAATATGAAATCGATAAAAAAAATTCCAAATTTCAAATTCGAGCTTCCAGATATCCTTATTCGGTGGAAGATTATATTATTCAAAATTTGATGGCTCTAGGTACCATTGCTTTATCACAATGCGACAAAAATGCATGTATTTATGCATATTCTTTATTATTTAATTTCTTTAAATATAATGCAAGGCTCTAACATTTGGTGGAAACAATTTGAAACGTGATACCCCGTTTATAGTGATTCAACGCAAAATACCAAAACGAAATTAATAGCCCTTCAGGGCTAATGTCCTTTGGGCTAAAAATTAACATTAAGTTTATAAAAATTATAAGATTTACAAATTCTGAAGTTTTCGAGAGAGAAAATGCACATAATATTCTTATGTTTTAGATTTTGCCTCCGCGTATGTTACAAACATGCGTATGAAGGGTTAGAATTTTAATTTCTAACGACTGCCTAAGCTGTAATAATGGCACAATGATCATTTCGGCATTCACTTATGAACCTGTTTTAATGGAAGCACATATTGAAACTATCTTAAATTGGTGAATAAATTCTGTTTTACCGCAATTTATGTAAATTTACGTAACCTACATATGATCTCATATTATATGAGATTCACATTTTCCAAAACGTGAATGGGGTATAATGTGTAACTGTATGTAAGATAAATAAAATAATTGTGTATGCCATTATGTAATCTTACTACAGCGAAGTATTATAAAACATACACCTTGCACACAAAAAAGAGAGTTCCATATCTTTCGTTCTACTCGGCCAATTCACAAAATATAACTTGCTTTTTTCATATCTCGAAAACGCGATTTAGGATATATATTAAATTTATATATAGCACTGCTCTAAATTAGGTATTTTGACACAAAGTAAGACTTTTTTTAAATAACATACTAATTTGTTTTCCATATTTCGAATCTATGATTCAAATTATATTCAAATATTGAATTTTGTAAAATTTGATGAGAAACTTAACGAGAATTTAAAACTTTAAAAAAAATCTATGTTTTTGTAGGTTGGCCTAGAAACACTTTTCTTTAAAGTAATGGTAAGAATTTGATAGGTTATAATTCAAAATGGTTTTCGAAAAATTTATAAAAATTACTAAAAAATTCAAATTTAAAAAATAAATCAGAAAATATCTATGAATTTTGTTTGGATTGAACTTAAATTTCGAAGTGTGAAAGAAGGAATCAAGTAAGAGTAATAATAAAAAGGAGATATACTAAATTCCATTAACATTGAGCTAAGCTTTTGAGAGCTAACTTTTTTAAAAGCTACTCGTGTGACTTTCACAAAACTTGGCATTTTGGTATACTTTGAGTCGTAAAATTGAAATGTGGAAAAAAATGGGTATTTTATTTGAGAAAAAGTCCGATTTTCTGTCCAAATACCTAGGTTAGAATAATACTATATATCAGGGGCTTTCAACCGGTGGTACGCAAAGAAGCAAAGTGTTTTTAACTATTAAATTCAAAAATTAAAACTCTAACATCCTGATTAAGTTTTTTTTCTCTAACACTGGTAAATTTAAGCGACCTGAGCTTTGCTCAACAGTGGTAGTGGTAGTAATACTTTGTAGTGGTGGTATTAAAGGTTTTCAGTGTTTGTTTGGAATGGTACGCGTTAGTCAAAAGGTTGAGAACCGCTGCCATATATGAATCTAATACATATCCTAAGTCGCGCTTTCCAGGCATGAAAATCGCAAGTTAAAATTCGTCAATCGGGCCAGTAGAACGACAGATATAGAAATGCCACTTTTTTTGGTGCAAGGTGTACAATCAAAATGACCTTCCATATCTCATTAATTAAACCAAAATACGCATAAACTGCGTTGAACTAAGAACTAATATATTTATACTAACATGCTTAGTCAGCAAACATTACAGCAGGGTGGCTGCAATAAATAGAGAACCACATCATTTAAATAGAGAAATAGTTAATTTATGAAAATCATGTTACGTTTTATTTTTTACGTGAGGATATTATTTACTTTAGATAAATTATTTGACATTAACCGGAATATATATATATTCACAAACGTACACATATATAAAGACTTGTGAAATCGTATTAAGTTTGCATTAATTAATTTATACCAACCAATTAATATAACTATGTTGTAAGATCGCTATCGCTCAGCTCTAGTAATTCATTTCATATTCAAATCCCTATAAACTGAGTGGTTGCATGAAGGTTCTCGCAGTTTTCCTCATACAAAATAGTATCCCTTAAAATGTCCTCTACTGGGGCTTCTTCTCCTTCGACAAATACTCCTCATGTGCTGTGCCCTTATTTAGATAATCTTTAAGAATTTACGGCAACTTAGTGACCGTCACAATTATTTTCTTCTAACGTTTGTTGATGCTAATACTACGATGTGTGCAAATATGAGTTAAAAAGGGAAATTAAGAAACAAAAACTTGTGTGAAGTATCTTCTAAGTTCTACTGAGAAGAAGGAAGACGTTTTCCGGAAAACTCTTTACCAGATGCTTAAGGATGCTTCCTTATGAAGTAATCCTCTCTTTTGAATATGGATATCAGCAGATTCAAACCCCAAACAGCTTGCTCAAGCACTCGGAAGTATGATAAGTGATACGCCTCATTTTTGCTGGGATAACCTATGACTATTGATAATCGGTTGGTGACACATCACCGCAGACAAAACCGCGAATTCTCACAGTTCTTTCTAGTGAACAGTGGAAACTGATAATGATCAGTCGGTTTACTGAAATCTTGTTCGCGACATTACCCATTCTCTGTTACTCTGAAATAGGCATTTTAAAGTTTTGCGATCCTCCAGTTATGTACAATCGTAACGGACAGGATTAGAGAAATTTATCAACTCGACCATCTTCGTAAAGCTCGTTATCATAGTTACAATCTAAGCTAGAAGAATAAAATGTTCTTTAAAGTTTCATTCTAAAATAACAGATACTAGTGTAGATCTTTAAATGCAAGAGCATAGTTTCTCTAACAAACGTTATTAGGCCAACGCGTCTACATTGGCCGACGTTGCTCCGCTTTGATTCCAAAAGGTCAGACATATAGGTAATTCTTTCCAGTCTCACTAGGAGTCACTTCGGCCACAAAATCACAAACTGAAGATAACTACAACAAATTCACGAAAACAGTGGGCATCACATGTGAAAACTAAAAGCACTTAAAAAAGGACAGGAAAATACCAGATCATTACTTATTAACCAATGGCCTTTAGGAGAGGCCTTGATTTGTGTATCATCCTAGTTTCCCACAGGACATTCACAATATAAATAAAAAAAGTCGCAGATTGAAAGTCTTTTACCCAAGCAAGTGAGGAAGGCACGTAGTGCGAGCAAAAGAAGTCTAATGGCGTGAAATCAAATCACGCTTGAAAACTTTATATTTAGTCTAGAAGAAACGCGTAAGTGCTATCTATAGGCTTTAGGAGCACAAGATTCATTCAGTTCACATCAGAAGAATTATACACAATATTTATATGAAGATATATGCATACTATATTACTCACAGATACATGTAAAACAGTATCAGCAACACATTATGATGAACTGTTCTTGGCTCTTTATAAGTGTGTTTAATAATGTAATCATAATTACTGGTTCTCTGTATGATATCAAAGTCTAGACTGTTGAATTGTTTAGAGAAATTAGCCACATAAATAAGGATTTCGTGATCTTTATGTTCAGATGTCATTATGCAGAATTGAATTTATTATAAACTAAGGCGCGCGAAGAATCATTCTAATAGCTTTGTTTTGCAGTCTTTGAAACATACGTCTGTTAGTATGAGCTGAAGCTGGTCAGATAGGCAGAGGATAAAGCATGACTAAATGAATAAATCTTGCATGTATAAATTTCTTTTATAATATTTGCATTTCAAGGAGTGTTTATTATTATTAAAGAGTAGGCGCTCATCATGCTTTTAAAGGTTTGTTCCAAACTTGATGAACATGAAATTGTTAGTTTTTGCTGAAGAAAAACATCTAAATAATTTACTCTGTTACATGGTTAGTATGATTATTTAGGTACAAATCTTCAGCGTTGGCACTCACAGACTAATTTCTATAAACAAGAGTATTCTTCTGTAACTTTATTGTAAATGAAGATAAAATACTAATACAATGATATTGAAATATTAGGTTTATTTATTTAGTATAAAGTGGAATGAACGCATAGAACTTAAAACGAAAATCAGTGGCTCATAGAACATATAGAAACAGACACTCTGGAAAATAGAAACGACATTCAAAAAATATGAATAGGTAAACATGTCTACGCAAACATAAACAGCCAGTCTTAGTAAGACAAGCAGATAAACAAGGCCCATCATAAATTACGCTTGTGGTAATACGATAGAATGAGAAGTATGTGGCTATGACAGCAATTAAGATAGTGCATACACGAAAAGATAGCGATTGCTGTCAATATGAAGTTGATAAATAATATTTTCGAATAACATAAATTCCCGAATATAATGGTAAGAAATTTTTAGGATACTTTATGTAGTACTTTTTTGAATTTAGCTGTCATTGTATTAAAATAATTATCGAAGCACATTAATATATTATATTAAATATCCTATAATATAACCATCTTCCCCAAATATGCTTCATGCTGCTGTATAGTATATTATCACCTATTCACTTGGAGTTTTGTATCAGTTTTTTTTTTGTTAGAAACCAATCTACACTTCACAAATTAGTGAGAAAGACTTTGGAATCCTGTTTTCATTGCTTGGCATTTCAATTTCAATATGATCACCGACCAGACTAATTAGACGTACATATTTTGAAAGAATGGAAAATCTACTATAATTAGTGATAGCTACTTTCGAAAGTCCTCTTGATTAAAAAATAAGCAAGAAATTTGTATTTGTCTGTGTAATATTGATCCTTATTATAGTAACATGCCTACTACAACAAAAGTTCACTACATTTGATTTAGTACCTTCATGACCTACGTAGATCTGTACATATTTTCAATCATAGCTAGAGGGCATAAACTGGTTATGAAAATGCGGTTTGATAACCAAATTCGAGGTACTGAAAAGCAAACTAATGGACTTAGTTATAAGTATTTAAAAGAATGTAAAGAGAGGAGTTACAATATACGAATATTAATACATGATAATATAAGTTAAGAATCCAAGATTCATATATGCAAGTAATCCACAAAGTTTTCTTACATCAGTTTTCTTCTAAATATTCTTATATTTTAAAGCATCATATTTGTTCAAAACTGATTTTTCATATTATATTTTATAGGTATTTAAATTACAGCTTGAACGAGGAGAAAATAAAGCTTCAAGACGCGTTAATAGCAATTGTTTATGCTGCTCGTAATTTAATTGGTCCTTCAATTACATGGCCATTTGTGCGCTCAAACTGGAATCTGCTTTTGCAAATGTATGCTAATGTTTTTATTTATATTTTAATTTATTTAAAAATTCACATGTTTGATGATATTCTTGTAACATATCTTGCTTGAAACACTCACAATACTCCAAAAATATTATTCAATGTAACATAATTTCGAATTTTCCCAGTCAATGTTAGCCTTATTTTATATTCTGTTTAATATACTCAGAAAACGTATCTACCTTTTCTAAACCGTTTTGACACAGCAATATTATTTTTTTTTAATTTTCAATTATTCTTAATGAAGAATTATTTGTTGATTATGTTCAAAAGTCTAATGATTTTCAGAAATAAATTCCTATATGTTGCAGGGCGCATGTATCAGGCTATTAATATATAATATATTCTTCATTATTGTCTATAATTTGATAAAATCTATCAGATTTTAATATCTCTTACATGTAGAAGTCCTCTAAGGTGTTTCTTGCGCAAGAAAACGCAGACTTAATGGCCTCTACTACTGAAGTAGACAGATAAACAAGGTCTATCACAAATTACGCTTGTGGAAATAAACTCTGTTGCAGGAAATCAACAGGTGCTGTTTGCAAGGAACTCTGTTGTTCCCTGCAAAGATTCTCTGCATCCCCATCCTAAAAGACACTGTGCAACAAATGGTAGTGGTGCTAATCCATTGGAGTAATGTTCGGTGAAGAGAGAAGTGCGATATGAAAACTCAGCCTTAAACGTATTCCGAATTCCAGCTGGTGTATTGTATTGTCAATTCATTGACGACTCATCAACGATGAGGGCTTTTCTCTCAGGACATTGAGAAGGCAAACGGCTGTTGCTTGTATACCTCCTCATTTAACATTTGGTGCGAGCAGAATAAATCACGCCCCTGAATTCCAACCCATACTTAACAGAAAATGTTGTGGATGTTATTCTTGTTTTACAGTGCAGCTTGAATATTTATCTGGCGATGCGCTTTTTAGTAGAGCATTATTGCCAAATAAGCCATATGTATAGTTTGCTATGCTTCTGCCGTATTGTATCCGAAATCGTATTGACGTAGAAGAAACATATTTCGTATGCTCCTTTTGAATCTTCATGTTTTCTCTTTTTTAATGCATTATAATAATGTGCAACACCAGTAGAAGCGTCTTTTACTGAATAGAACACTGGACAATCCATTCTACTACCAAGAATTTTAAAACGACATTGGACAAGTAATTTTACTATCACCTAATGGACACTGCAGATGAGCTTTCAATATAGAAGCAGTTAAATCAGTCAAATTGGAAAACCTTACTATTGTTCATTACTAGACTCTATAGTTCATTACTTTCTGTTATAATTCACGTTTTGCAATGAAACAAGCTCTCATTTTCGACTTATTTTATTAGGTTTTGTTAAGATTAGAAATATATAATATTAGAGATTAGATTATATATGAGATTATCATATAATTGAGATTAGAAATATATAAATAGAATATATTGGGTCAATGCTTAAATAATGCGTTCCTATGCTGCTTTTATTTTTCATAATTAAGATAAGGAAAGTTCTTTTTTTAACTTAAAATATACGCTGCATCTTGTGATAGTTCCTCAGTACTGTTGAGGGTCTTTTATTTCAACAGAGTTTGTAGAACGTTATCTTTCGTCTCTGAAAATCTTCCATAAAAAAGCTTTTCTTTTTGGCTGTAGTTTCCAGATCGGAATTTCTGTTACCATCATTGACACTGGCTTTATTGCTCGATTCCCGTATACTTCATTAATATACTCCTGTTAAAAATTTACTGAACTCATAAAGAAAAATATGATAATTACGTTCCTATCCCTTCCATTTAGCTTAACATTATTCTACTAGATAAATTAACTGTTAAAATTGAAGTGCACTCTTCAAAACGTTCACTAAGAATAAAAATAAGAGAAACTACTACTTGCTTTTGTAGCAAGAAGATGCACGTAATTTATCCGTCCCCTTCCTTCTAGTTCAATTGAAAAACTCGCATTATTTATGGGATAAACCAATAGATTAATCAAATTTTTTATTCATTTTGCTGCACAGTCAAATGAAATAATACAGACATTTTTGTTATTTTGTTTCATAGAAAATTATGTGCTTCAATCAGCAACCATTTACTATCGATCACCATTAGCACTTACAAGCATAATTCGTTTTAGTACAGTCCTGTGTTACAAGATTTTATTATTTGTTTACTTTAATACAAATTATTATATAAATGTTCTAAATGTTACTATGCAACTTTTTATTACATGTCGTTCTTTTTAGAATTCACTATTTATTATTTATATAACTTAGATTCTATTTATTATTTATATTATTATTTAACTATATTTTATTTATTATTTAACTATTTATTATTTATACAACTTTCATATAACTTAGATCCTAATTTCAGGTTTGGTACGGAATATATGGGCTATGTTGTAGACGAAACAATTACTTACTTCACCACTCAAGAAGATTACAATGAGGTTCGTATTTAGAAAACATATTTCGATTTATGCTGTAGATTATTACATAATACTTATATGAATCCAAATTTGAATCAAAATTTTTCCTTTATGCTTTTAATGTTAAGTTAGTTAAAATTATAAACTAAATATAGTAAACTGTATATGGTGTTTTTAATCAGTGTCGATATGTAATTCAAATGTTTTCGAACACCAACCAATCAGGTTTTAAATATGAAGAATTTTAGCTGCATTCCAAATGGTGAAAGAATGTTTATGTCTTAAAAATACATATATTTAGTTTTTAATTAATCACGGTAGTTCACTTCCATACAGCTTTAATCAGACATGCATGCAATTCCATTATTAGCATATTTTGTGCCTTTTTGTTTTCTTTTATATATTTTTTATTGATATTCATGTAAAAGAAAGTCATGTAGTACTACAAACATATTTTAATAATTCTCGAAGAAAACATGTATTCGAGAATTTCTCTTAAAGCTGTAACACTGTCTTACATTCTATAAAATTATTTTGACATTCTGGATCCCTTTTTGCACTAGCCTCTAGCCAATTAAACTAAACTTAAATCATGTAACTGGATGAAAAACTGCTTATACCTCTACTTACTTTTCAAGCCCAGAATGCTTGAAAGGAAAACTGAAATAATTCCCTTAACTAGCATTTATTAGCCATTTTCACTAGATTCCTGTGGTTTCTGCAATTCGACACCAGGTTCACATGGGCTTAACGTGAAGATGCCTGTTGCTGTTATCTCAAATGACCGATAACTTGTCATTTTGGGCGCTTGTCGGGAATCAGCAATACCTATCGGTCGTTCAGCCATCTGATCACCAAGAACGTTGCCGAAAGGGCATCACAGCGCAGCTACGGATTTTACACCTGTAAGATAGAAATGCTCCCCCTCAGTTTTGATTTAGAACGCACTCTCAGATTTGACGTAGACACAATTTTATTATAGGGGCGAATCTAAAAGTCTCCCATCCCTCTTTTCCTAGTACAAAATTCCTAGAGAGAACTTTAGGCTCACTAGCTTTTTAAGTATACCAGTGAAGTACAGACATTCTGTAGGGCTTTAGTTATGTATAAATTTAAGTCAACGTTTTGCAAACCCTACTAGACTGAAAGCGATTTCTCTCTCTAATCCCATTTAATATGATAAAGTCATGACAAAGTTAAAATAACCTTCTTATCAACTTTTTAAACTTACCATTTGTGCTTTAAGTTAAGTTCAAAATAAGAGATACATATTAAGATATCTCTTATTTACCTAATAATCTCTTATTTACCTAATAATCTCTTATTTACCTAATAATCTCTTATTTACCTAATAATCTCTTATTTACCTAATAATCTCTCTTAAGATACCTAATAAGAGATTACGTTAAGTTTAAAATAAGAATACAAGCAAAACTCCTCCACTTGCGATTATTTAGAATAAGATAATTCGAAATTCAGGTTCAAGTAACGTAGTCAGAGACTACACAAAAGGGTCTACTTAAGTAGGTCCAAATATTTTAATGTCGGCTTGCAAAACGCTAAGGTCGGGATAACCTCTGACAGAGCTGCCGTTAGAACATAAACTGTAGATAAGGCTGCTTACAGCTCTAACTCAAACATTCAAAACCCTCGACTTAAACAACTGATATGCATTCTGATAAGGACTACGGAACGAAACTACCGCGGAAAGAAAACGTTATAGTAAAGGTTTAAATCATAATAATTTGTATGCTTATAAACATCTCAGCCTTCTTTGAAACTTGAGCTTTGACCCAATGAGACAATAGTGCGCAGAGCTAATCAGCTTACCTATCATGGCCGCTTATCTGAAAGGAGGCTTGACCTGAATCTTATGCTGACAACGATTGTAACCATTGTAAGTTATATAAAAATGAGACCCCTAAATTCAAGAATCGTTTCTGCGCTTCGTAAAGATGAGTGCATTGTATCCAGCGTTATTAGTTTACTGTGAAGCTAGAAGGCTATCGCATGGAAAATATTTGCAACGTGTTAATGATTTACAAAGATGAAATAGCCATTTTTCTAGAAGGAAAAATCTAACAGGAAAATCAACTAGAAGTCGAGAAGTTTCGAGATGGTTTATTTGTGATAAAATTGAGCTACTTGGTCGACGTATTAGAAAAATTAAATATCTTGAATTTTTACCTCCAGGGCGTAAATACGCATATGTTGGATATGAGTGATAAATTAAATGTTTCTTTATAGAAAATTGGTAATTTGAAGCAGAAATGTAAAGCAAAGGAATCTAGAAATGTTTGCAGATGTAAATGAAGCGTTAAAATTAATAATGCTGAAGAACAACATGCAAAAGTTGTTTTTAGATGCATTGAAAATCATTTAGTTATACTGGTAAAGAATTTTAAAAGTATTTTCTTGTCGACTATAACTCTGTAGCAAATTTTGAGTAGGTTAGGGATCAATTTCAAAGTAAGCACGAAGGTCTAGAGCCGAAGAAGAAGTTTTCATAGACTTCAAGACAAGCGACGAAATTAAAATATAATTTAGAAATAAATGACTACGAATTTTCTGCACCAAAAACAACAATATTTCGTATACTATTGCCACATTAAACATTCTACCTTTGCGTAATCGGATTTTCTGCAGTGGCGGCTTTGAAGGCAAATTATAGATCTCAGTTAAATATACGTAAAGAGCTCAGAGTGTCTAATATTAAATCTGTAAAGACATTAGGTATTTTTGAAGCAGGAGTTGCGAAAAATGAGCCGTGGTCTCACCGGCACTCGAACCACGGGTCTCTCGAAAACGCGCCGAGCGTGCTGACCACTATACCACGAATACTAATGAATAACTAAAGCGATTTAACCGGAGCTAACACAATTTCCAAACTAGTTGGCTCGTAATATTAAATTAGCTAGCCAAGCTATTAAGGGCACGTAATACGGCCGAGCGTAGTAACTGCTTAGAGAGGCGTAGCCAATAGGCAAAAGAGCGCTATTCAGGAATCCTAATTCTCTCTACCGAAGTAAGTAGAACTTAAATTATCTACTACTCATTTGCATTTAACGCGATTGTAAAAACCCATTCTGGTAAGGAACTGTAAGCTGAAATTAGGAGGGATAGGAAAGTATGACAAACTTAAAATAACTGTTATAAACTTATTATAAACCGTTATTATCATTTTCTGAATGAACTTTTTAATATTACTATGATTCTGACCAATTCAAGTAAGCGTTGCTTCAGTTTGCATTCCTTTTCCTTTTATGGTTTCAACAAAAATTCCCTTTTTTTCACTTCTTCGTGTTTTAGATTTTTCAAGAAATACCATAGATAATTTAATGTTCATTTTATTACTCGTGTATGATTAGAAATATATATGAGAATATTTTTCAAACTCCTAAATGGGAGGTATGGCTGACTTTTTTGCAATTTATCATAACTGCACCATTTATTGATTCATATTCAATTAAAGAGCAATTTTTGTGATAATTTATTAGAATATGATGTTTAATAACCCATATAAAAATTTCAATTAAAATTATTATTTTCGATTTGAATATTAATAATTTCACGTTTCATGTGGTCAAATCGTTGAATGTTCCAGTTTACTCAGAAGTTACACCTGGTTTGTGTAACAAATCTTTAATATTTTGTCTTAGATCTATAATCTCACTTTGAATTTTTTTCAAATAAAGTAAACGTTTAAGCTACAACAGTTTTACTAATATGACAAGTTTTAATAAAATATCCCGAACTTAAACTTTTGTATCTTCCTCTTAAAAAAATGTGTGAGCAAAACGAAATCTTTCCGTTGCCAAATAAATGAAACACATACCTAAATTTTAAAGCTTTAGCAAAACATCAGATTTAACCAAGGTATCAGAATAAAAATTTTGCAAGATTGTGTGCAACAAATAAGCTACGTATATTTAAATGCTAATTTCTGAAACATGTGTTTTACATTAGAAAAGCATCAATTCGTTAGAAGCGTTCATTCAAATTATAGCTGTAGAAATGCTTAAATTTGAAGTTTTGTGTTTAATGAAATTTAGTTTTTGACTCCTCAAGAATAATTTTTCTTTTCTTTGTGGCTTTCCTTTGTGGTATAATTTTGATAGTTTTTTCTAAGACAATTTTGCACTCATGAGACTGTTTTTCTTCCTGAATAGATTTTAGCAAGATGATGACATAGTTTGCTAATTCGAATACTTTCCTAGATGGACAGTAAAAAAAATTAGATTACCTTGGTCTTGCAAGAAGATCTCGTGATCAAAATTGTCATAATTTAAAAACATATTTGCTTGTTATTCATTTATTAAATTTAAGCATTGGTCTAAGACAGGGAATCATTGGTCTAAGATACAATTACAGGCAGCTATGTATATTCAAATGCGAAATTCTGATAGATACATTTTAGATTAGAAAACATTTATTATTTAGAAGCACTGATTCAAATTCCGTTTCAAGAAATATTTAATTTGTAAATCTTTTTACACAGCTTCCATATTATAATCAAAATTTTATGCATCAAATATCACAAGAACTGGATTTCACTTTCGAATTTTACATTTAGAATAAAAAAATTACATAGATAATTTTGCTTGAAGTTTCTTTGATATGAAACGTTAATGTTTCGTTGTATTGTTTGCTACAGAATATTTATCCGTGTATTTTAAAAATATTTTCCAGATAAAAGCTTTCTTGGAAGAAGCAAATGCGGTTGCCGTTATAGATTCTGTGAATCAAAGCCTTGAGACAATGAAAATTAACATCCAATGGCGTCAAAACCTGGAAGGCTTTGTCTTTGAATGGTTGCAAGAAAATGTTAATTAAAATTTTAATGTTACTTATAACAGTAGCGAGATATTCAACCTAACTGATCACGAAGACTAAATTTTAACTCATGGTTTTTGTAGTTAAATTTTCAATGCGTAATAACGTCCTTAAGTGAATGTATAATAAAATACATTATTACATTTGTTCTCCTTCTTGTAAAATATTTTCTGGTTTATCTGGTACAATTATTCTCTAACATGGACTACATGTCTAGACAGGATTTCTGTTCTGCACATATTGATTTTTTTATACCTGAAAAAACTCCCTGACTTTTTATGAAGTTACAATGATCACTAAAATTTCCCTTTTTTTGAGCAGATTCATGGTATTTTTATAATCTGAGAAGCTTTCATATAAAAAAAATAATTATAAAATTGACGATTTTAATAAAACTTATGTATCACATTTCTTAATCAGAAAGCTTATAAAATATGTCTAAGTTTTAAATAAGTGTAGCTGTGGTATGCCTTACTGTTTTCTAAATTTGAATTATTTTGAAACATTTACAATGACTGCTTTATCAAATGCATAGTATTGCTAATAGTTTGCAAATTCAGATTTAAGAAACTTTCTGATGTAATTTATGAATAAATAATTGCATTCATTTTTTACAGCAGTACAAGTATCTCTGTTTTAAATTATTTATAATTAGTTAGATGCATAAATAAACGAATTTAGCTTCGGGTTGAGTAATTTGAATCGTACGTTATGAATAAGTCATATATGTATGACGGAAGTATGATGTCTGACACTGTTAAATACTAAGTTGTAAAATACTAGTAGTCTAAACAAATTAGGCATTGCGTTGTGTTATTTTAAATGTCGTTTCAACAACCCGAAGAGCCTGGCTGCTGGTGAAACTATGTTGTGTTATTAGAAAATTCAAGTAAACACATCAAATCAATAATACTAACTTAGTTTATTACTTCCTTAAAACACTGATATCAAACAAATTTACTATCATAAAATTATACTAGTCCCCGGAAACTACCTTATTTAATTTAGAAAACAAATTGCTAAACATTTATATATTTTCCACAAATACTGCAATCTTAGAGAATAACCACTTCAATTCGAATACTATTGGTTAAGTAATAACTATTTTTATGAGTTAAGATACAAATTAAAATTTTCTATATCATTTAACAGTTTGTAAGGTTCTTGCACCTTATTTATCCAAGAACATGTGAAAGTTCAAAATAATTAAGTACAGAATTAAGTAATTATAGTGTTGCACCAAAAGGAAAAAAATTTAGATTTTTAACTAGAGCAATTTAAGACTGCTCACAAATTTCTTCAGATCTCAGTTAAATCAACAAATCCTCAAAGATATTAAAGATTTAAATTTTCTACATTCCAAAATTCTTTACAGCAAACATTTAAATAAAAAAGTTAAATTCTGATAATAATAGAATCTTTTAAAAATCCAAGAAATAATTAAACCAGAGAATTTTGGATGAAAAAATTAAGAATTTTTAATATTAAACGTTCAAAAAGAAAAACTTCTTAACTGATGGATGATGTGAACCTGGAGATGAGGGAACCCGACGGCAGCATGGCGGAGACCGAACATTCGAAGAATACCCAGTACGCAGGAACTTAAAGTTGCGGATGCCTTCTGTATTACGAACTTCAGAACCATCAGGAAACTCAAGTCGGAACGCAGGTAGCTTGACTTTTCTTTCTGTTCTTTTAAATTGAAGGGGCAAGTAAAGATCATCAGGTGGTAGAACTGACGAAGAATAATTACGTCCAAAGGGGCGTTTATTTAACATTTTGTGTGTTACTTTTATTTATTAAATACTATGTTCTTCGCACTTAAACCATAAAATTCAGTTCAACAGCAATATCGCAAAATAATTTTAAATTGAGCATATCTTTAGAAATTTCGGTACACACTCTTACGCGCTGGAGATAAAAATGTTTTTCTGTAAAACGTTGGTATTGCTGGCTTTGAAATCTTTGAGTTTGTTATTGAAAAATTCGTTAAAGTTTTAGAGAATATTGTTACGAATTTCACATTTATTTGGCTATTTACTTAGAATTGTAATTAAAATTCCGTTTTTTTCCCGTGCAACGCAGACGATTTTTGAAGAGAAAGCTACGTCAAAAAAATAAAATAAAATAAAATAAGCAGTAAACTGAAAAGCGAAACGACGCAAAATGCCAAAACGAAAGTAATAGTCCTTCGGAATTCAAATCCCTTTAGACTAAAAATACACAGATATGGGTGAAAGGTTATTGTATTGAATCTATTTCTCGTCGATAACTATAAATCACTGTAAAATAATACCACAAATATATTTGAAATAACACACTCTATATTCAATATATTTATTTCCCGAGCGACACTCTGGCGCTAAGTTCCTTTCTTACAGAGTCACATTTGAATCGCAACTCGGAATACACAAATATGTATATCATTTTGAGAAGCTACATGTTCTATTCAAACTGCAATAAATCTAAAAGGAAATAAAAAAGTATAAAAACAGTTTCTCACAGACGATAGTTCAGCGTTGTTTCTAGTGCGCATGCGCTATTCGTCAATATTCTCTTTTGTCGGAGACAGGCTGAGCTAATATTTCTCAACTAATACAAAACTGTTCCGGCGTTGAAATTAATAATTTCAAAACTATTATTACAAAGAATATTGATATAAAGGCGCAGCAATAAACAAGAACAAATCATACTAAAGAATGTACATGGTGTTTATAATAGAGATAAGGCAATCATTCTACAGGAAGTATACGTATATCTCGAACATTTCGTTTTAACAAATTTTGATTCGGCAATCTTACAGTTATTACTCTTACTTTGTTATCTCAACCACGAAAAACCTCAGCTGTTTTCCCACTAACCACTTGGTTGAATGCAAATTTTCATCTTTTATTAATACAAGAGTTCCCAACTGAACGTCTTCCTTTAAAAATTTCCACTTGTGACGTTCTTGTAGATTATTACGATAATCACGTTTCCGTAATTTCCAAATTTTCTGTGTATACTTAGTGATTCTTTGCCATTTAAAAAGTCTGTTTTCATTTATGTTGGATAAATCTTGCTCAGCAAGAGTTGTGATAGGTCTGCCAACCAAAAATGTGACTTGGGGTCAAAGTTTCAAAATTGTTGTAATGAGCTGAAATTGGAGTAGGCGGTCTTGAGTTCAATACTCCTTCAATTTCTGTTAAAATAGTTAAGAATTCTTCTAAAGTTAAACACTGATTGCCAATAACTCTCTTCAAATGAATTTTAAAGGATTTAACCCCGGCCTCCCGAATTCCGCCGAAATTTAGTGACTTAGAAGGAAGGAATTTCCACTCTATATCTTCAGTAGTATAAAATTTTGCTAAATTATCATCTGGACACTCAACCAATTTTTGATATTTTTAGTTATACATTAGTACCAATAAAGGTTTTAGAATTATCACTCATTATTCTGATACATTTTCCCCTTCTAGAGAAGAAACGTTTTAAGCTTGCAATAAAAGATTGGCTAGTTTGGTCTGTCACAAAGTCTATGGCTTTTGTACTCATACATACATATACTACAATATAGATTTTGTTCAAAACTCCCTTACGTTGATTCTTAAACTTTATAGCAAATGGGCCGTAGAAATCAACACCATTTATGTTAAATGGGTATGATGTTGTGACACGCTCTTTGGTGGCAACTCAGCCATTATTTGTTGAACTGTGATGGGTTGTTCTTAAAACATGTCACACATCTGTAGACTATCTTTCTACAATTGTTTCTGCCATTAAGTGGCCAGAATCTTTGTCGTGCCTGATGTAATAGAGATTGTGATCCTAAATGAAAGTACTTCAAAGGAAAATACTCTAAAATAATAGTAGTTAAACCATGTTTACTAGGTAAAACAACAGGTGTTTACTATTGGCGGGTAGGTTCGAATAGAACAATCGTCCGCCCACTCTAATTAGTCCCATGTTATCGAGAAACACATTCTGCGACGCTAATTTACTTTTGGGGTTTACACACTTACCTCTTTTTAATTGATTTATTTCTTCTCGAAACTCACTTTTTTGGGCCTCTAATAATATATACACCTCAGCATCCTTTATCTCTTCTAAAGTAAGTACTCCATACCTCCTTACCTTGGAGTTCTTAAGATTATGAATAAACCTGAAAATGAAACTTACAATACGAACAAGTTTAGTATAATTAGCAGCCAAATTAAGAATATTGTAGGGTTCAACTCTTTAAATCTTAAGTTCTTACTCAGAACCCCACGAACACTTAACAAGCGAATAATCGCTTAAGTGCGTGAACAGAACACGTAAGACTTAAAGAGGGTTTATAACCCTTTATTTTTTAGTATATTTACAATCAATTCCTACTTGGAACTTTACACAAAGCCGCCACTCGGGCTTGAACTTAAAATAATAATAATTTAAACTAAAACTAGCTTAACTAAGCTATTTAAAAGGTATAGCCGAAGATATCAGAATCTAACTAGTTGGCCCCAAATTATTAATTAAATCGGCAAAGTCAAGCAAGGGCCTAAGGTATGGCCGAGCGTAGTAACAGCTAAGAGAGACGTAGCCAGAAGGCAAACGCGCGCTAGTCAGGGAATCAGACTCTCTCTCCTGAAGTCGGTTAAGTCACGACTTAAATAGTACTCATTCTCATTTGCATTCTCTGCGTTTCTGAAATCACATTCTGGCAGAAAATTGTAAGCTGAAATTAGAATTAGATAAGAAAGATACAAAACTTAAAATAACTGTTAAAAAACGCATAATAAACCTTACATCTTTCCCCACCAGAATTTAACTACTCGCAAATAAAGTTCTTAAACGACCTTTTTTAAGAGTTTAAATTATACGCTAGAAGACCTTCATATCAAAATTTTAAACTTCTAGCAAATTCTTTTTTTTTTTTTGAATGACTTTTGTCATTAAATTCCTGATTAGGGCCAACTTTACAACAATTTCTAAAGCTATACCAACTAAGGAAAATTTAACAGATTTACAATTTGCATTTGATTACACACATCTACTTCTTCTTTTTCATCAGCGATCAGTATTGTCCTTCCAACTAAACTGGAAGGAAAAAGTATTAGTAATGCCTTTCATACAAATTCGATTTTTATTACCAATACTCTTTGTTGAAATTATTTTGGCCCTCAATCGTTTTCATTCACACGAACTAAATTGTTCTTTCCCCATACTCTCCAGAAATTCTTCTGAATGAGACGAGGTTTTTCTTGTTATTTAGCGCGATGACCAGCTACCACTATCCAATCGCTATGATTTGTTATAAACTCGACTTTCCAGACCTTAGAAAACTCCTTAACCACAAAACTAGACCTAATGCCCTAAAATAGAGCTTAAATTTAACATTCTTAAGTGAAGCCTGGAGAGCCTAACTTTAAGCACATTCAATCTATACTTTCATGCCATTCATCTTTTACATAAAGATATTTGCATTCATACTTGACCAAAACACATTCGTTTACTTTTTACACAAGTTTAAGAGTTAACATTCACATTTCAAATTCAATAGAACATTTTAACACGTAATGCTTTAAAATTCATTTTACATCATTAGTTATAGTTGCTATGCCAAATTCACATTGCTTGGCTACAAAGGTTAAATTAACACCATTGAAGTCTTTCGACTAAACAATTCAGAATTTAGCTTCTCGGAACGTGAGAATTCTAAAAGTATTTACAAAATAAATTTTTCGCCAACTTGCGAATATAATTCTTTTCTATTTAACAGATAGTTACAATTATATTCTCGTATTGAACAGTACTTAGCGACTTTAAACACATGACATAAATCGAACTTTCAATACAAACTATCAAACAAGAAAATTTTCACTATCTTTTTTTTGGTTTCTTTACTCCTGCATCCTTCTTGCGTAGAAGTCTTGAAACGTTGACAATGTTAAACTTTGGACCTTGACTCTTCGCGGGCGGCTGGTATCCTGGTCCGGACCTTCTTTTCTTTTAATTTCTCGGTCGTTGAAACGGGACGCTTTTCGGGGGACTGTGGATTTTGGAAATCTAATTTTCGCTTTGTCCGGTACTTTGCCTACCTTGCTTCTGAATCTTTGAAGAGTTTCTTGCTCCTTCTTGGTTCCTGGGAATGAATAGACCTCATGTCATCTGGTTGCTTTCTTTTGAATCTTGCTTCTGGTTGGCATCTTCTTCTGGCATCGGTTCTGTGGTTCTCCGTTTTTGCTTTTGTTTCAGAAGACTTTTTCGTTGTCTTTTAGGCTCTTGTTGAGGGGGAACTTTCATGTCTTTAGTACTTCTCGTTCTGGCGGCGTTTTGCTCTTGTTGCAGGTTTCTTCGTTTCGCTATGTGTCCTTCAGTGTTAGCTGCCCTCCTTTTTGTTGTTGAGGGATCCTTGTTCAGTGATGTTGAAATTACAACTCTTGGTGCTGTTTCAGGAACCTGCAGTAATTCTTTTAAGATTGGAAAATCCGTACGACTATAATAGGGTTTGATCAATGTTCGCGGTAGCTTGTTGACCGTTTTCAGCTTTTAAATACACAGTTGAAAATTTTATCTTCTCTATGTTAAAAGGACCCTTAAACCTAGGTTCAAATTTGCACACCCTATTTTCGGGTGCCGACGAAAGGGAGCCTTTAATTTTAGGATTTCTGTCCTCTGGTATATTTTACTTCATGTCTGTTTTTATTGTAGTATAATTGTTGTTTTGAACTTGCCGCATCTGAATTTTTGATGGCATCGTTTATAATCTTTGGATATCATTCAATTTAAATTCTTCCTGTCTTTGTTGAACGAAAAATATCTTATCCAGAGGCGTTAAAATTTTTCTTCTTAAGAATAATTCTGCGGGGGTTTTCTTTGTGGTATCGTGCTTCGCTGTTCTTAAGGAAAATCTGAATTCATTGACGCAGCTGTTCCAACGGTGATGGTTCTTCACATACCCCCGAATAATTTTAACTATATTTTTATTTACCCGTTTTGCAATATTTGATTGTGGTCTATAAGGTACCATTTTTAGATGGCGTATGCCAAGGCCTGTGCACAAGTTTTCAAATAAATTACTTACAAATTGTCTACCATTGTCTGATATTACTTTTACTGAGGCGCCGTATTTTAAAGTATATTTATTTAGAAATGAATCTGCTACTATTTTTGCTGAAGCCCGTTTAAGGGGAATTATTTCTACCACTTTGAGAAATGGTCCACGATGGTTAACAAGTATCGGCTTTATTAATGTTTGTTCTGGGGTAGGGACCAAGCAAATCAATGCCAACCAATTCATTTGGGAACGTAGTTTTTATGCTATTTAAGTACCTGGCCGGGTTGTAATTAACGTCGTTAATTAATTGACATAAGTGACATGACCTGACATACGCCGTCACAACTTTGTATAACTGCGGAAAATATACCGCTTCGCGGACCCTTTGTAGGGTTTTCCTCACACCCAAATGGGTTCTTAATTTCCAGTCATGCAGCTCCTTTAATATACTTAAGCGTAGACTCGTTTTGACTGCCGGCCACAATTCTTGATTTTCGTTGGTAGTTTTCGTATAAAATAATAGTTTATCTATAATTTCATAATGAGCTGCCCTATTGTGAATAGCCGTTAAGTCTACATGATGAAAGTTCTCTGGATCTTCCAGGTAGGCATAAATGTCTTTAAACTCTGGGTCCGTCTATAATTCTGCAATTATTGTTTCCCGTGATTCAGTTATTTTTGCAGTTAGCATCGTACATTTAATTGTATTTCCGTCTTCATGGATTTTAATGCGGGACAGGGCGTCTGCAACTACATTTTCTTTTCCCGGCGTGTGTTTTACGATTACGTTAAATTCTTGCAATTTTAGTGTCCAACGTATGAGCCGAGGCGAAAGATTTTTTCCAGAGTATAGGCGACCAACTGTCGCGTGATCTGAATACACAGTTATTGGGACACTTCCAAAGAACACCCGAAATTTTTGCACCGCTAGAAGAACTGCGAGAGTTTCCCGCTCTGTTGCCGTATAATTTCTCTGAGTTTGGTTAAGCGTTTTGCTAAACAAAGCTATTGGCTTCCCGTTTTGGGAAAGAACTGCGCCAACTGCGTAGTCTGAAGTGTCTTATGATTCTTATGATTTCATCTATTATCGGGAGGGGATATGTAGGGTATTTCGTTATGCTATTTAATTTTCGGTAGTCAGTTGCGAATCTCCATGCGTTCGGATCTGCGGCTGGCAGTCCATTCTTCTTTCTACATAGGGGCTGGTACTTGGCGTAATTATTTTGTCCTCGAGCATTTTTTTAATGTGTTGCTCGAGAATGTCTTCCTTCACACGATCATAGCGGTACGGCTTCGATCGAACTGGGGGCTCATTACCTGTATCTATGCTATGTGAGACAATCTGGCAGAAGTCAGGTTTATCGTTGAATAATTGAGAAAAGGTTCTTACCAACTCTTAGACTTTTGCTTTTTCTCTTTCTTCGAGGTGATTTAGATTCACTTCCGGGACTGCAATTTTTTTTATCTTGAATTTTGTCCATCATGACCTGTAAAGTAGAATCTTTAAAATTAATATTTGCGCTAGTTGCACGCAAGAAATCAACCCCCAATATGAGTGCGGTTAGTAGATATTTGACCACGAGAAAGTTTATTTTCAAAACTTCGTTTTTATTTGGACATACAGCCCCACTTTTCCCAAACAAACGCACTGTTTCCCTTGTGCAGCAATCACACATTCCCCCGCTGTCTTGAACAGTCTATATCGACGAAAACGTTTTTTAAAATTATCCTGCGACAGGAAGCTGCATTGAGCCCCTTTATCTAGTAAGACAGTCGTCGGGACGTCGTTTAGTAATATTTGAATTTCTGGCCAGGCCAAATTTTGTACGACTACCGCATTCAGCTTTATTTCTGAGGGATTTACCTTCTCACATGGTGACGACACCCTCTTCGTAGTTACCGTGATTAGTTTAAATCCTTTCTTTCGCCCTTTCTGGCCAACTGGTTTTTATTTCGCCATGTTTTGTTCTGTTTCCTTGTATCCGGCTTCCCTACCTTTCCCTCTTGTCGATAGGAACTCTGCTGAACCTATTCGTTTGATTGTGAAACTTTGAATTCTGCATAGGATTCTTCGCCCGCGCGTTTTCCGCCGCACTCTCAAAATTTAACAGCTATCTGGAATAAGTTTTCCAGTGTTTGCGGGTTTCTAACTTTCAGAAAGTTCTGTATCGACGGAAGTAAACTCGGCAAAAGTATTTCGATAATTTCGTTGTCGGGCCTTTCCCATATAATAAGCTGACAATAGGAATTTTTCTTAAGCTAAATTCCGTTATTTCGTCCCCGTTAGTTTGGTATTTACTATATAATTCAGATTCGAGACTCGCGCGGTCTTCAATCATTGGGAATGCTTTCACTAGCGATTTTTAAAATTCTCCCAAGTATAAGTTTCAGATCCTGGATCCCTCAACAAATTTTTGCCAATATTCTTGTACCAGCTGAGGGCTTGACCTTTTAAATTCGTCGTCGCGATGATTGTTCTCTGTAGCTGGTTCACAGGATATAACGTGACATGTAGTTCCAGCTATTCCAGAAAGGTCATTGCGGAACCTTTACCGTCAAACGTTGCTGTTGGCCGCATCGCCGCTCTCATAGTTTCTAAAATGAATCCAAATCCCTCCATCGGGTTTGGTTGTGCTTGAGACAACTGAAAGGTTGGAGGGGTCAACTAGAAATTTTCCGTACCAAACGGCATAGTTCGTTAAGAAAAATTTCGGGCGCCAATTGTGAGGTTCAACTATTTAAATCCAAAGTTCTAACTCCGAACCCCACGAACACTTAACAAGTGAATAATCGCTTAAATGTGTGAACAGAAGACGTAAGACTTTAGAAGGGTTTAAAACCCTTTATTTTTCAATATATTTACAATCAGTTTCGGCTTGGAACTTTACATGAAGCCGCCACTCGGGCTTGAACTTAAATACTAATAATTTGAACTAAAATTAACTAAAGCTCTTAAGGAATATAGCCGAAGCTATCAGAATCTAACTAGTTGGCCCCTAAATATTAGTTAAATCATCGAAGCCTAGTAAGGGCCTAAGATATGGCCGAGCGTAATAAAAGCTAAGAAAGATGTAGCCAAAAGGCAAACGCGCGCTAGTCAGGAAAAAAAAAGAATATGTACTGTTAAGAAGGAAAACTTCGCAGAAGCAGAAGTGGCTCCCTTCCAACGAAAAGGGAAATAACTGCGCATGCGTGAAATATCTGTCGCTAGAAAGCGCCAAAGCTCGAAGCTGAATGTCGAAGTTTGGACAGGTTCGACCGAAGTGCATTTAGTTACAATATTAGTATCGTTTTGAATTTCTTTAAACTGTAAAGATAAAGAAAATATTTTTTCACGCTAAATTAATTAATGGATTATTTATTTTGAGCAAAAAAAAAAAAGACGAAAATCCGAGTTTAAATTATCGCGATAAGTCAAAGAACGATTCATCTTAACCCGTGTTCCTCAATTTCCTATACACGTCGCGGAGGGGGAAAATGTCGGCCAGGTACCAAAGAACCGGCACATCGCAGAGGGGAAATTCTCGCCAACAGATTCCGTCGCCAAATCCCTTGGCGAATGTTCCCTTTTCTTTGTAGCGGCGTTGCAGACAGAGTGGTTTACATTACGTCTATGAAGCCTTTCCTTCTTTACATAGAGGTTCTTTGAGGAAAACAGACTCTCTCTCTCTGAAGTCGATTAAGTCACGACTTAAATAGTTCTTATTCTCATTTGCATTATCGCGTTTCTGAAATTACATTCTGGCAGGAAATTGTAAGCTGAAATTAGAATAAGATAGGAAAAATACAAAACTTAAAAAAACTGTTAGAAAACGTATAATAAACTTTACAAATTAATTGATGAAAAGTTTTAACAGTGAGAGAGGCGTGAGTTTTAAAAATCTCTTGTTGTCATTTGACATATAACAAATGAGACTTACTAATAGTAATGAATTAAAGAAATATTAGTAAATTTCAAACTCTTTGTCATTTGATTGAAATAGTATCTGCATAAAAATATTTTATGTGCTTTTTATGACTGTATAGCTTGTTGTTAGGAACTAAGATTTTTAGCAAGATGATACTACATTACTATTATTATGTTTATAGTACAAGAATATTGTAAGACTGGGGGTTTCTTCATGAAATAGTGTTTTCTAATCTATTAGTATTAAATAATAATAATTCTTTCTCTGCAAACTAAAAAAAAAGCAAAAATTAACTGCTTCTAGCATAGATATCAATTTCATATTGTAAAAGAGATGCTGTTTGTTATAACAATTTTCTGTCATATTTTTAGATGTATACATACACACATCCACATGTATGGCATTTTAATTGTCAAAATGTTAATATGCTGTTTGCGCATTTATACTCTTATATATATATGTATCACTCTTATTTTAAAGTGCTGATTACCAAACTTTGTAATAGGATTTGACAGCCATATGCGCAAATGATATGGGAATATTATCTATTAATGCCATTTTATTCATTTGCATAGGCAGAGACAAATTTGACAGAATTTTCATTTAATTATTATTTAGCTACTCTCCGCTTTGAAAATAATATGGCTTAAATTCTCTCCTACTTGTAATTTTATAAAGATTTTTCAAAACCTTAAATGGCTACTTAAATGGATAATCATAAAAATGTTGTTTTAAGTAAATATACTTATCTGATAATAAATAATTCAAACGAGAAACAAGAAAATTCAGTAGGGAAATTAGATATTTCTTTACATTTTCCCCCCTTTAAGTGGTGACTGAATAAAGCCGTTAGTTCTATTTGATCAAATCCATCTATCATTTTACACGAACATGTAAAATGCAGAAAAATCAACAAATACTGCTTTGATTGACACAAAATTCGGCAGAAAAGTAACATATATATTTATGCATAAAACAAAATCAATAATTATATACAGAAATGAAAACAATATTACATTTTTGTAAGTTATCAGACAATGACATACTGAAGACTCAAACAGAATTACGTATAAAGTGAAAATATACAGCATAAAATGAGAAAAAAGAATATTAATAGGGTACGTGATCCCCTTCATGTGCATACAAAGTTTACACCTTGTGACCATGCTTTCAATTAGGTGGTCAACCACCGAAGAATTAAGCAATCGCCATTCTTCTTGTAGAGCAGTTTCCAGCTCAATAAGAGTGACTGGAGGTGAGAAACGTGATGATACAGCACGTCCGAGAGCATCCCAAAGATTTTTAATGGGGTTAAGGTCGGGTGAATATGCTGACCACGCCATACGCTCAATTCCTTCACTCTCCAGGTAATCATCGACGATGTCAGCTCTATGGGGACGTGCGTTATCGTCCATTAAAACAAAAGTAGGGCCAACTGCTGCAGCGTGCAATCTCACAATGGGTTCTAGGACTTCATCTCGATACCGGACAGCCGTCAAAGAAACCCGTTTAAAGATGTGCAGGTCTGTGCGGTATCCTAATGATATCCCTGCCCACACCATAATGCTTCCGCCTCGGAATGCGTGATGTTCGGTGATGTTTTGGGACTGATTGCGTGTTCGTTATTGACGCCATATCCTTATACGCTTGTCATCTGGCTCCAGAGCAAATCTTGTCTCATCAGTAAACATGACATTGCTCCAGTCACACACATTCCAACTGACATGCTCCCGACACCACTGTAATCGTGCCCTTCTTGATTGGACGGATAGAGAAACACAAACTCGATGTACCTGGGAATATAGTCCTCTCATATGTGATCTTTGACCGTACAGTAGCTGCAGATATCGCCTTACTAATGGACGCTGTAACCATAGATGTCACACGTGTGGAAGTCGCTCTGCGATTCCGCTTGGCTACAATAGCAATATATCGATCTTCCGCGGGGGTTCTAACCCTTGGACGACAGGCTACGGGCCTTCGGACAACTGTCTGTGTGGTTTGGAATTGTTTCCATAAACGTGAAATTACAAAATGTTGAACGCCGAAGAAAAGAGCAACTTCTGAGATCGACTGTCTTGCTTCAATTCGCCCCACAGCACGCCAGCGCTCAGAATCTTCCATTCGTCTTCTGGAAGTCATAAACACATATGTCTTGAAAACAAATTGTACGAAAGTTTTAAACACCTTCTATCAGCACTTACAATCAACTTCTGTAACCCTTTATAAAGCTGGCTTCTTATAGGACTGCCTTTTTTGCATATTTCTTGACATGAAAGCGCGACTGGCTGTTACCTAACATATTTGCATACTTCCATCTACCTCTGCAGCGAATTGCATACTCTTCAATTCTGATTGGCTTCCAGAAATTAGCATTTTCCTCTCCGGGCGTAACTTTTGGAAGTGAGTTTACATCAAACATTGCCAGATTAATATACCTTAATATGATAATTGCTAATTTTATATACCGTTTCATAAGTTATACTTAACTCTCATAATTTCAGATACTTTGCGCCTTTTTGTTGTTTGCTTGTGCATCATATAAGTAGTCTATAAAAAAGGAAATTTGTTTTGAAAGTCAGTCAGCCAGTTGCTGGCAGAGCAGTTTCCCATATAATGAGGATAGGCGGTCCTTTTGAATCTTTCTAGTTTATTCTAAAATACAGGCTCCAGAATAAAGTTCCAAATATTGTAATACTATTGTGAACCTTTCTTACAATTATTATAAGCACTACTGGTTGAAAGAAGAGTCTTCTAAATAAAAATCTTTTAATAGGTATTAAAAATATAAATGCTTATTTTGAAGTATTTAAGAACTGTGAATGTTTATGCATTTAAGAAATATTTCTTTTTTTTTTCTGTCTACATTACAGAAACTGCAGAAGTCAATTAGACTTGTACTATGTCATCGATGGTTTTGAGGGGGGAAACCCAAAATAGCACTATACTTTAAAATGCTGGAATTAGAATTTTTCTTCAAACATAAACGTCAATTTATTTTCCAATGTGCCATTTTGACATATTTTAGTTATTTGTTTGTATATCATAAGAGGTGGTACGTTCAGGGACCTCCCCGGCTGGCAGCTTGAAGACTTGTCTCCTCTCAATGAAGTCAAATGGACCCAACTGCGTATCAACCGAGGACTACAGAAGGGTTTTCTCCGTAAAGTTGAGGCGGTAGATGATACTTGTAAACTGTAAAATGCGCGTCATGTGCGTATTTAAATGATTAGAAAAGAATTCAAAAAGAAATTTAGCTTTGCAATATTTACACATATGTCAGAAAAATATTACACAAGAGCGAAGTCGATACACTCTTTAATGTAATACATGATACATTTATTGAGAAATAATTCAAATTTTTTGCACTTCCCAAAACGAAATAATTATTCAGAATGGTACTGAATTAAAATCTGAAAGAGATTTAACATTTTGCTCAGTACAATCGTTCAGGTTCAGCATTTTCCACTGCTGCTAAATATTACATAGGAGAAAAATTTAATTAACAGTTTGTTGCAACCACTGTGTAAGAAAAGCTTCGGCTTCTTCACGCCATTTGATATTAGATTTTATCATCATCAGACTTGTCTTAAGACCTTCTGTACCAGATCCCACATTTTCTTCACTAAAGAAAGCTTTAGCCTATGAAATTTCAAACTACAGTGCATAAATATTGTATAATAAATCAAATAAAATAAAGTTAAAATTCATAAAATTCTAGAACGATTAAGAAATTTGCATAAAGATAATTTATAGATCTAATTAAAAAACTGTAGAAGCATAAAGTTATACAGTATCAAGAAATGATGTGAAATCCGGAATTTTTTATGTTACATGTCATCATCTGGCATGTTATAAAATACAAATTTATAGCTACATTCAAATATGCGTCATCTGCAAGCGTGTTTAATGCAAACTTTGGTCACATGGTAAACTTTAATAAAAATAAAAGAAACTTCATAAATTTATACTACTAATACTGCATTGTACTAGCAGTATAAAAAAAGGAATTAAGGGAATAATTAGGGAGGTAATTATGAAGTTATTTTAGGGACCTACGTTTTCGAAATGAAAATAACTAAGTTATCTTAGTATCCCTATGCATGCTTTCGTGTATTAGTTATTTTACTACGGAAAATATTTCAATCACTAAAGCTTTTTTGTATTTAAATTAGTCAAATATAGCAAAATCCATTCTTATATAATCAAAATTTCCCGAAATATAATCTATTAGATTTTTTTCACCCCGTATAAGTATTGCTACAGAGCAGCTATGGAAAAAATATCCTGAGTTCGAAATTCTAAATGTGTTTTTCGTGTGAAAAAGTAAAGGCGTACAAAAATTTCAGTTAACATTCATAAAAATATTAATGTTCGAAAACGTTTGTGCAACGAAGTTAATTTTATATTTCCCCTAAATTCAAAGTTTTGATCACGGATGAACGCAGTTTAAGTGAACGCGGTTTAAGTTATATAATCATGGTAACTATTTTCATTCTATTTTGCTTATTACAGTCAGTAATAGGATTATTTTGCTTATTACAATCCTATTTTTGATTATAAGCAACTATTATCATTTACTGAAAACGATCTTCAGTAAGATAAAGAAGCGCTTGAGATTTTAGAATTTTCCTTTTTAGTGTGTATATGTTAAAAAATAAAATTTTGCTTATTTCAGTTAAAAGTTGTCTTAGTCAGTTGTCTTAGTCCGAAAGCATGTCCTTGTTCTATTCGTTTCAAAGGATCTACAACCAACTTTGCGAGAAATATTTAGTCTTGCAATAACCTTGTACAGATATTAAATAATTTATTATTGTAATCATGCAATTCCTATCCTATTTCAAGTAAACTGAAGTTTATAAAGCAAGTAAACGTAACTAGGAAAATTAGCGCTCACGTGACTGTTATATAGAGAAGGTCATTTTAATTGTTTATTCGAAAGGCTTGTCAATGCACAATCGGAAGCCCAATTTCAAGTAGATTGGGCTCTAATTATTTAGTGACAGCGAACTGTTTGACTAATTAAAGGGAATTTTCTTTTAGTACAAATGATTAGATTCTGTCACAAAAATTTTCCAACTCTAAGTATGTGTAGAATTTGACTTGTTTTAGTAGCATAAACTTATATCAAATGTCTAATAGAGTTGGAGCGAATTATCGCTTCGTTTGAAAAGAATTATAAAGTCTATAAAAAGTTTTAAATAAATCTTTTTATTAAATCAAAACTGTAACATAAATGCACGACTCGTGCTTACAAATCAGCCAACCACTTCTGGCCATGTAATCTAAAGTAACAGTAAATTCAAATTTAAAAGTAAGACTAGTAGCCAAAGAAAACACAAATATTTTAAAGCGAAGTTGGCTCAAACTTATCACCAGGGTAACAATTTAAATATTGCAACTATATGCAAGACCGGAAAATGCAATCTTATCTGAGGCAATGGAAATCTAGTAAAGTGATCTCGAGAGGACAAAACACGCTCTGTGTTACAGTCTGAAAATCTTGCCTTAAATACTCTGAATCTGATTTGCATTCTGCGGGGGAAACGGAAAGAGAAGTGACAGTTAAGATCTATATCATAACGTTACTATTTATTCAAAACGCTATTCACTTTTCTTCTGGCTCTTTCGATGTATTTTCCTGAACTATTGATAATATTATGCGCATAATCTTTTATATATTAACACTGCAGTGGTAAAATAAACGCACAAATAAATTAAAAGAATTCCTAAAAGGAAATTCAATCCTACATGTGCAATAAATTTTATAAATACAACACAATTAACTTTATAAGCACAAAGCTTTTTATGTGCAAAATATAAGTGAAATATTCCGTTGAAATCAAATAAAAAGGTTTTCATAATCTCAGACAAAAAAAAACGCGTTCGTCCAGCATCCCACGTGAGATAAAACTATACGTTATTTAAAATTCATTCATTGCTATATAAAACAATTCGAGACATACATGAACTGTGGTAACAAATATCATCTCTGCCGTCTTAAAAATAATTGTCTTCAAAGTTGTTGTTTCCAAAAAAATATTTCTATGGGTTGAAAATTAACTAAACATTGTTAAAACTCCAGTTGACTGTTATGTAATAAATCTTTTTTATTCATTTCACAGAATAAGCATTGCTAACATTTGACAAAATGGATAATAAGAAAAATATCTAAAAAACACTTTAATTATACAACAGAAAAAAAAGCGGCAATTACTGCGCTGGTATTGCTTTGGGTATCATACAGATTAATACAATGAAGATTTAAGTAATTTATGTTTTAGATATTACTTGTAAATAATATGCATAAGTATGCTACAACGATAACAGATACAAAAGGAAAATTCTGAGCATTTTAGTATTAATTTTATTAGTATTATGCTAGAGATTCAAACAGAACTGAAACATGATTTATGAATACTGACCTCATTATACTCCGATTGAGTGTTGAAATGAGAAGTAGTTTCAGTTATAATGATAGTCATCGCAAAGGGTGATCTACCGTAACTGAAATGAGGGTAAAATTTGATTATAAAACAACTTTTCAGGTAAAACAAATATTCAAATAAAAAATAATGATGTTTAAAAATGCTTATTGAGACTTGGAATATATATATCGGTATGAGTAAAGAGCATTAAACTAGAAACAAAAAAAATCATGTAGGTATTAATACAGTGCTTTGTTAAATAGATATTAAAATAGTTTGAATCAAGACAAATTTAACATTGGCGTTAACATTTATTGGCATATGCAGACTTTGCTTAGAAAGATGTTTTTTGCTTGGAAAATTTAATATCTAGATGAATTTTCAATCTGTTGCCAAATAATGAACAGTTAACTGCTTTTTAATTCAAATATTGAATATTCGAATTTATAGTATAACTTAATCAAATTAACTTATTCGAATTAATAGTATAACCGAAGTTCTATTACAAGGCCTGCAAATTTTAAAATAACATACTGAATAATTATTCATTAAAAAACAGAAATCGAAAAGTATACCATTGTTTCACAACACGATAATATCATTGTTTGATTTGCGTTAATTTTTTATTAAAGTATTTCAGGCAAAAGATGCGGTGAGTTTCAAAATTTGTCATTAAAGATTTTACATTTTTTCATAAAATATTTCAACAATCATTTCTAGTAAGACGTATACAACTAAGAGAATAATTTTAAAATACCTGTAGCATATAATATAAAATATAAAAAAATTACGTACATTCGCAAAAATAGAGGCCAATGCTCTTGTACAAATTTCCATGTTATAGAACGACCAATAGGGTTATTCGAAGCTACAGAAATAGCCGTAAATCTGTCCTGAGACCTTATTTTACTGGTGTTCATAGAATAATTTAAATACCTGCAAGAGATATATGAAAAATTCGCTTTAAAACACAATGATGTTTATAATATTTGTAACCAAAGCGTAAAAAAAAACTGAAAATTGACGTTAAGAAAATTTTAAATTATCTGTACCATGCACTCATACAATTATTATAATGTTACATATATAATAACATTTCTCATTAGTTTTTAAAGCATTTCTTTGCTGTCTTCGAGTAAATTAAGCAGTTCGTTTCATACAGGCTTGTAAAATATTACTGATCTAAATATTAGTCCTAAGTATGAAAGCAAAATAAAATGAAAAATTTTGCATGAATAATTTCAGCTTTGGGGATAGAAGGATTTTTGTAAATATAACGTTTTGCATGGTCTCAGTAAAACCAAAACTCCAATTTATTTATTAACCTTTAATAAATTAAGCACAAAACATTTCAAAGAGTTAAATATAAAATTGAATGAAGATATCTGAGAAAGAATTTACTGACTTTAATCACTTTCCAGTGCCAGTTATCGAGCAAAATTAAGATTATTTCAACCGTATTTAAAGGATCAACTACAAGAGGTTAATTAGTGATCTTGGTGTTTAATGGTTTAGCATCAGGTTCATCAACACTTATTATGAATTTGATTATTATCTTTGTAACTCCACAACATGATTTGCTTTTTCACTTTCAGACATCCCTTTCCCGTGATGCAATAACAGGTATAGTCAGGCAAATTATAACCACCCTGAATTTATTTAATTATTATTTTATTTAAAATTTTATACTTAAGATATCCACTTTAATTTTCCGTATAAGAAACAATAACCATAGAATTTCCACGGATATTTGATAAGAAGCAAAGAAAATAGATTATGTGCGAATGGCACCAGTTACAAGAGAAGATTGCAATGATTTTGTTGTTTCAGAGAACAGATAAATATGAAATTTTTACAGAACTGTTTTTTATTTATTTTTATTTATTTATTTATAAATTTTTGACAAATCTCCTGTGCAAGTGTCCTTTTCTTACTTGAAAGCAACTGTGGAAAACTTGGGCTAGTTTTAGAGAGATTTTTGTCTTGCAAAACCTTTAACGGTGGATTTGCAAATTTGCTTTTCAGGTCTTTAAAAGGATAAACACGGGAATTGCACTTATTGATTACATACGAAAAATAATTAAATGAAAAATCTGCAAAACTTTTGAAATAACTAAATAAATATTTTGTGATTTTATATTTTCGCATTTTAGAAAACCGCAACTTAGTTAAATTGCGTAGAGTACATTCTTATGTAGTTTCCTATATAAGAATGATAATTAATTAGGCATACCTTTATAGCTTTCACTGATGTTAATTATCTAAGATAATGTTTTTATAGTCAGGGTAGAACCGCCTAGGTGGGGTCTAAGATCAAATTTAAGATCCAAAGTATACCTGACTGTAATATACCTCACAGTTGTAGAATAACCAAAAAAAATATATGGGCGGCACTGAAGACCAATATTATCCATTTTTACGCTACAGCAAACCACTTTGTTTTTGAATGCAAGAAACGCTGAAGAACAAAAGAAAAAATTAAAAAACTAGAATGATTATCAGCGTGTGAAAATAACCTATTTCTTAAAACTGCTGATAACCATTTTTTACAAATCTCTTTCAAACCGAGCATTAAACCAGTGTTAACGATTGAAAACATTTTGCATATGAAAGTGTAAAGATTTGCAGAACTATCATTAAAACCAATATAGCAAATACAGTTTTAGAGCTTAGACCAATATCTATCAATACTTATTCTGCATATATTAATTAATATTTAAAGCTAACAAAAATATTTAACTATTACTATTGCTACTATTAAACTATTAAATTAACATTTACTTTGGTTATTTGTGAAAACAAAAAAATTATTGTTGTTAGTTTATTATTAAATTAACAACAACAAAATCTGGTTGGCAAAAGAGTAATTTCGGTTTTTTAGTGTGAAATAAAACTCGGTTTTTCTATATAAAAAATGAAATTTAATCAGTCAGATATCTTTCATTCTATTCCATTCTTTATTTGCCATCTTTCTGGTAACTTCGTAATTTCGCGGTCATTGAACTTCTGGTCTTTATCAGCAAAAACATCAATCAATTTCAATTTGAGCTCATCGTTATTGCTGAAGATTTTTACTATTTAAGAAGTTTTGTAAACCTTGAAATAAATCACAATCGGATGGCCCAAAATCGGTGCTACAGGGGGGATGTGACATCACTTCTCCAGTAATTTTGTACGTAAGTAATTTTTGCTCCAGTAATTTTGTACGTGTTTTTAAACATGTATGAGACCTCGCACTGCCGTGGTGGAAGAGGATTCCTTTGTGATTTAACAATTCTGAACTTTCTCGTTGATTGCTTAAGTTATTGGCAGTAAACATCTGAGTTATTGGTTTGGTCGCTTGGAAGCAGCTGAAAATACACAGCACCTCTGTAATCCCACCAAACTGACAGCATGATCTTTTTCTGATGTAACTTAGATTTCGATGTGATTTGTGATGATTCATCATGCTTAAACCATGATTTTTTTATTAATACTATTGTAGACGTTCCAGTTTTCATCGCCAATAAGTTCAGAAAAAAGGTCGATCGTATTATGTTTGAAATGCTTATCGATTAATGCATATATCGATTAAGTAAATTTCCTTCAAGTCATGCAGAACGAATTCAAGATATTTTATGTGATTACTTAACTGTTGCGTGTGATACATTTAACCTTTTTGCCATTTCTCTTGCATTTATATGACGATTCGATTCATTTACGGTTTTAATTTTGTCAGCATCAACTTCAGAATGTCAGCCAGAACGTTGGTCATTTTAAAGTCAAGAATCTCCAGAAATAATTTTTTTACATCAGTTCTGACACTTACGTTCTGTTAAGCAATAAACACTATAAACTTCAGATATCTGTTTGTCTTTGAAGCCTCAGCCGCTTTCTTACCTTTATGAAAATAAAAAGTAAAATATGTCGAAAATGTTTATTTTTTCATCCCATCTTAAAATTGACCGTAAACTTAGTTAGATATTAGTTTTAATCAAACTAACAACAATATATAAAAAATCGTGGAATTTCTTTCTATAGCAACCTTAAAGTGTCGAATGCCAAATCTCAAAAAAAAAAAAAAAAAAA